>WAAE01021439.1:0-90197 GCA_013400495.1 Nicator chloris
GAGACTGAAAATGGAATAAAAATATTTTAAAACACCTCCAAGAGCCCTCTCTCTGGGGCAGAAAAAGGGTTTTTCCAACAGATTACTACGGTGCCTTTCAGCCTGCAGTTGGAGTTGGGTTGGAAATCCTTTTGCAGCAGTATTGAGAGACATCCCACAAGGAAATACTGAATGGGGAGCAGCAACTGAACTCCATGCCATGGTTCCATGTGCCAGCTCCTCAGGGTGAAGCATGGCACAGGCAGCAGAGTGCACTTCAGCCTGTTTTATCCAGTCTTAGATGAAGTCCTGAAATAGCTGTTTCCTTTGTGCAGCAGCAGGATGCCTCCAGAGCACTGGGTGCCTGGTCATGCCCCCAGAGACGACATCTCATGCCTCTGTTAGTGGAGCTGCTTTGTCTCTCTTCTTCTGCCTAGTTTGCTCCCTTGGGAAAACTCCTGCAGGCTCTAGCCCAAATATGAGCACTAACCTGGACAGGCTTGTCTAACTGCTCTGTGCAGGCACAGGATCTTCTGGGTAGGAAGCCCTTTTTAGAATTTGGGTCTGTTTTTCAGCTTGAATTTCATGAGTTGGATATTCTGCAGCTCTTATTGTTCGGCCTGTAACTCTGTTGAAAGGCCATGCTGTGTTAGAGGAATCAGCTTTTCTCCTAGCTTCGTTTTTCCTCGGCTAGAAATGGACTAATTGTCCAAACTTGGGAAAGAAAATTCACATGAAATGCGTGACAGGTTTTGCCTGTGTGTGTATTCTCATATCTCCAAGTAAAGACAGAGCCATGCATGGTACCAAAGACGATATTTTCTCTCTGGGGCCTGTCCCATGTAGTTTATGAAATCAACTTTTGTGTGAGTATGCAAAAAGCTACAGGAAATTTTTGTTCCCATGGGAGATCGATTTTCTTTTCCAATACTGAAAGATGGAAAAGCAGCAAAATCTAAGGTTAGAGGTGAAAATAAAGCTGATTTTGAGTAAACATAATGTAAATAGTGTAAAATTTCAACAAAAAAAAAAACCTATAGAGATTGCTGAGGCAAATAGAAATTGGCCATCTGAGATGAACATTTACATGCTTCTGTTAATATGGCCTGACCTGAAAGGGACAGCAATGAAGTTCAATGCATTCAGTATAAATATTTTTGTTCAAAACTCCATGGAATCCCCTTTGAATCTGAATAAAAGTCATTCTTTCCTTAAATATAAAGCTGGCTTGTTCATTACAGCTTTGATCCGACTCAAGGAGAGGAAAAAGTGTTGAAAGATACTCTAAAAGCATCTGGGTCCTTGTGCAGCTGCTCTACTGGGCAGAGTTTTGGCAGGGGCTGCCGGGGTCCAGATTTTTCAGCTCTTCCCCAAAAGCAATTTCAGGTCTTTTGGAGAGGGCAGACAAGCCCAGGGATGTGGGCCTGATATTTCTGGGTCTGAGAGATTTTAGCCTGCTAGCCTGCTAACTTCCTCCCAAGGGAGAAATCCTTAAGAAAGCTTCTTCTCAAAACAAATCCTGGCAAACAACTCTTCTTTCTCCAAACAATCTTTCTCCAGGTGGTGTTTTGCTTTTCTAGTTCTCCAAACATTTGAGCTGTTTCTCTGGTTTAACCAATGGGATTAGAGAGGTGTCGTTCCTGTTCACCAACCATGATAACTCTGTTTCAGAACACCTTATAAAAAGGTGGTAAGAATTTAGACAATAAAGTTTTTTTATGCTCTTTACCTTCTGAAATATTTGGACTCTCATGTTTTTTTTGTGTCCTACAAGGACACAGGGCTGGGCTCAGCTGGCTGTAGAGAACATTAATATTTGGAGGTACTCAGGACATGGGATATGCAGGTTGGAATTTTCACAACTCTAAGAGAAGGAAGAAAAGAAGCAGATCTAGTGAATAGCTCTGAAAAGTGTGGAGGTCAAAATGAGGAGAATGGGAATAGGGGAACTAGTGGCTATGGAATGACACAGTGTTGAAGCTCAGGAGGAGTTGAGCGTAAGACAGCAGAGTTTGGGGAGTGTTTTTCACCCTTTCTGCCTTTGTGCCCTCCCCCATGGTCCAAGAACTGTGACATGGGCAGACACTCTTACCCAAGCACTGGGGTTGCTGTTGCTCCCCTTCCTACTGTCATCTTTTTATCAATGTTTGCGTTGATATCTCGAATTATTTTTTGTGTTGCTGTGACACTATAGTGCTCCAAAACATCTCAAAATTGCCAGTTCCTCCTGAAAGGGGGAGAGAGGTAAGTGCTAAACCAAGGTGAAGTAGCTGGGATACTTCTGGAAGTATGTTCAAACATCTTTTCTTGCCTTCTCTTACCGTTTAATATGAAATAATTGTGAGGGGTACTCATCACGTCTGCCTTGTTATTCTGTTTGTTGTACTGTGTCCCTATGAGGTGAGATAGAAAACAAATAGCAGCCTCGTGTCTGATCTTTCTCTCCTTCTTTCTTTCTCCTTTTCTTTCTTTCATGTTAGAAGTAAAAATTTAACCTAAAGCACTCTAATGAAGCCTTACTGCCCTTTAATTCTTCACCCTGATGTCCTGGAGTCGGGAATGCTCATGTAATAAAGTAAATTGAGAGAAAACAAGATGATCTAATTGATTTCTCAGTTGTAATGCTAAATCCAGCTTGCATTCAATTATTCCTCTGATGAGGAATAATTGAAGACCAGCCACTATTGTTTTTCTTTTAATGGTTTTTTGAGTGGAGTTGGCTGTATCAAGATATTTCAGGCAAAATGCAGTCCCTGCTTCTTCATTTACCCTAGAGTTGACTAATCACTGGGACATTTGAGCTACCACATGGCAAAGAGAGAGCTATAAGCTGATTACTGAGAGTGCAGAAAATTAATGTTTTTAAGTTCTGAGCAGAGAGATAAGGGCTTCCTGAAGATATGCTGAGATGTGATGTTCTTTCTTGTCCTTATCAAGCTGTTGGTGAGACTGCCCCTTCTACACTGAACCATGATGTAATCCTGTTCTGCTGTGAAAGATTTCAGTTGTTGGCTTGGTTGGTTTTTTCCCAGCTATCCTGTAACATATATTTGTTCCTTCCACTGAAAATTCAGCAGCTGGTCACTGGATGATTGGCCTTTAAAAATGTCTTAATTATCCCCATCAAGAGACATTTTGGGTTTATCAATGTCCCTGTCAGTTGCAGTAGAGAGAGGTCTCAGACAAATGGTGTTCCTTGCAGTTCTAGAAGTCTCAGCTAACACCAATATAGCAATTTTGGGAAGATTTGGTGCTTGTTTGGAAGAACTTGCAATCAAAATGTCAGAGGAAGGAAAGGAAGAAGGGAAATGATGCACTCAATGTTGCAGAGGTCATTGGCAAGTGTTCCCTTCTAGTCCAAAACTTGTTCTGTCCTTCTGTGTTCTCAGAAGAATTCTGAGGCCCTGATTAGGAGATAACATTGCTATGAGATAAACAAGAATATTGCAGAATGTTTGGTAGATGTCCAAAGGTAGCACTGATAACATGATGTTAAGATGGTGAGTTAACAGACACATCCAATGGACAAGTTGATGAAAGAAAAGTAGTGTTAGGATGAAGGCAAAAATCACCTGGAATCATATAGGTTTTGTCAAAACAACCAAACCACCCTCCCCATCCTCCACCAATGCCTAACCCACCCAAAACCAAAAGAAAACAAAAAAAAGGGATGACTGCAGAACAATGCCACCTTATAGTGAACATTGTAGTTAACAGAAACTTTAAGGTCTGTCATGATCACAGCTTGAGTTTCATCCAACCCCAGCATCCACAGCAAAGCTTTGATGCATCATAGTGGCAATTTCAATCCCCTCTCAAAGGCTGCCTGAGAAAAGTAACTTTTTCAAATCAGTAGTAGTAGTAGTAGCTGTTGTCAGGTACTTGGAAATAATAAACACTGAAGGGACAAGGGAAATACCAGGGACAACCAACAAAATCTTCTTTATGTGCCTGCTAACTGGATTATTTTCATAAGTCAGGCAGACTAACTTGATTGGTAAGAAGTGAGCAAAGCTGCAGCCAGTTTTTGGATGGGGATGGTGGAATGAAGTAGCTCTGCTTACTACTGAAGGGCCAGGCTGAACTGGGTAATTAACTCAGCTCTTACTAATCAGGGACGAGGTCACCTGGATTCCCTTCTACATGAAGCCAGGTAGCCTCGACATTGGAAAGATATTTTACTCCCTGTTTTGTTCTTCTGTAAAATGTCCTCCAGTGAAGGAAACAGGAGGGGTGATTTAGGTGACAATTTTGACACTGAAGAAAAATAGTGATTTCGTAAGTGTTTATGTAAGACTCAGGGTTTTTGTAACACTCTTTTCTCCTAATTCAGTTAGCTTCTTCAAAGACTTCAGTTTACTGCTGCTATTGCCTGAGTGCAGAAAAGTAAAGAAACACGCATTTCCTCTTAGCTTAAAGAAAGAATTTTTCTTTGAGTGTAAGAGGGCACAGGTTTCAGCAAAACAGGCTGAGAAACTAGCCCGAGGGCCTGTGTAATGTATGAAAATACTGAGCTCTGCAACAGCAGAACCAACCTGCAAATTTAGCTCTGAAGAGCTAAGAAGCTCCACATGAGGAGAGGTGTCATGATGCCTCGCTAGGAGGAAGGCATTTCCAACAATTCCTGCTTTAAAGTGTCTCATTTTGGAGCACGGGAAACAAGACTGCCTCAGGGGAGGGTTTTGTGGGCAGTGAGCCCTTGTGTGTCAGGATGTGCCAAATGCACTCACCTGGCAGGTGACTGTCCAGCCACGCCCTGGTAAGGGCACCAGTGAGATCCATCTCTTTCCCTTAAAAACCTGAGTCACTCTGAAGGCAAATTTATTGCTTCTACCCTATGGATTAGGGACGTTGAAGTGTTTCAAACTACCATGTGCATATTTTCTTACCCTTTCATAAAACATTTCTTTAAAGGATTAAAGCATTAAACAAGTTTGCTGTAATGAAGCATCAATTGCTGGAATAATGAAGCTTGAAGGGTTTGTGTTCTGGTAGTTATGAGCTTTTTGCTTCTAAGAAGATAAGGTGCCTTCTTGCAAAGTAGAATTAGCTGAATGTTAATGTCTATGTGCTTGATAGTGTTGGGTCACTGGCCAGTGGCTGCTGCCTTCTCAAAGGGCCACTTAAAGTCAGTGTCACAAAATGTTCTCAGGCATGATGAAAAGCATATGAAAATGGCAGAAGTATGAAAGTGTTGCCTTCCCCTCCATCTGATTATTCTCTAAAGGTTTGCCTGTGATTTGAGGTGTGTTTTCTGGTTAGAACCAGCAGACTAATGGCACTGACCTGAGAAGTAATCTCCCTGTTCTCAACAAGTACAAGTTTGCTTTAGCTGGGGTTTATGCAGCCCTTCATAAAATCCCTGTTTGGGGGTATTTTGATGCAAATTATTTGTGTGGTCTCTCTGAGTAGCTTAACAAGGCCAGAAACTCAAGTAGTAGCTGCAGCATATGCCCCAGATGATAGCTGAGCTGCATGAAGACACAAAAGACCTGTGTATTATCACAAGCAAAACTGTTCATTGATTTCTCTCCCTGCTGCTCCTTCCCCCTGTTGACACAAGAAGTCAGTGGCTGCAAATTACAGTAGGTGAGCCTGTTGTTTTGGGACTGGCTGGGTAAGGTCCACACGTGGGGAATAGATATTTCCTTGGTGGATAAGCTGAATTCTGGAGCAGCTACCATTGAGCAGTGGTGATATATCTCAAGGTTAACTCCTATTTCTATTTGGTCAGGACCTTGATTTTTTAATTCAGTGTTACCTCTTCCCTCATGCTGTTTTGAGTCTTAACCCAGTCTCCTGCCTTATACTCCACCCCAATTCTAGACACCTGCTCTCAGCCCCACTCAATGGTTTCTTTGGCTTTATCCCAGGCTTTTCCCTTCCTTTTCAGCTTTTTCTGGAAAGTCAGCCTTCTGTCTTTGCCTTGAGTGTCTTGTCATGCTCTCCTGCCAGAGCTCTTGCAGTTAGTTGACTTCAGGCTTTTTCTGCTGGGTGCACTTCTCTAAACTCTGGTTCCTTCAATTTTTGTTCTTCCCTTCGATTTCCTTTTCCTGGGTGAGCAGATTTACTCCTTTTCTGGAGATCCCTGCTCCGCAGCGACTCACTGAATGGAGGAGCCTTTATCACTGCTGTGTGTGCATTACCAGCTCGTGTGTCTTGGAATAATTTAAATCTGCTTGTAAATGCCTGTGGTAATGTTCTTCCATTGTTTCTCTCCGGCCTAATTACATAAATGCCGTTATTTGAATTTGCATATGCACTGTGGCAAGTGTGTGTGTTATGTATTGGCACTGCTATGTCCAGTGCATGTCCTGTGAGGTTTAGCACCTTGGAAAACATAGCAAATCAGTTTTAAAACTTCTCCCCAGTGTGGGTGGTGGAAAACGCTGACAACTTGGGACATTATGACAGGGATGACAAAGATGGCAGGAATCCTGGAAGTCATGTCAGTGAGGCTCACAGCACGGTGTGATTTCTACTTGAACGTTAAAATTACCCCGAGTGTGATACACAAAGTGCTTTGTGATTGTAAAATGCTGTTAATATAAGTGATTTCTTGTTTTTTTTTATTTCTGTAGTGAATGTCAGGACACTCCCTGTGACCTCGTGCAGGTCCCCAGAGCAGGAAGCTGCTGACCAGAGCAATAGTTTATGTTCCCACCTGCTGAGACACTTGGCTAAGAGTCTCTGCCAAGCAGCTGCCTGTGCTACTTCCACTCATACTCTGATCAGCTCCTTTCACTGTAGGATGTTGTCCTATGGAAAATTGAAAAATACCCCATTTGCTTCAATTTGTTTTCAGGGAAAAGGTCAGCCTGTAACCCCTCACCAGCCCCTGCTTTTGTCAAGCGACTTGTGAGGAAAAGCAAAAGCCAAAAATATTCCCTCAAATTTAAATGCATTGATTTTAAGGGAAATGCTAGGTTCAGTGGACAGCGACTGGAGCTTATGGAAACATGCCTTTCAGAAAGGAAGTCTAATTTCCATATAAATATGATGGCTGGAGCACGCTGCATATTGCTCGCAACAGTAATGGAGTTTACCCAATGAAGCTGCTGTTTCCCAGTGCATCTGTATCTCAGTGAGAGTGAAACATTTGGGGAAATGGAAGAGCCCTGACAGCAGTGATGTCCTGCTGCTGACCAGAGGACATTAAAATTAATGCTGTAAACTCACTGTGATCAGTTCTCTGTAAGAGCAGGCTTGGGACACCTTTCTTAGAGTGGCACCTTCCCATTTGTGAGCTCTCAGAGGCACAGACTGTGTGGGTCCTGTGCTGTCCCTCCGTGGGGATAGAGCTAAAAATGCAATTATTATGTGAAAGTAAGGGAAACAGAGATCCCATTTCTGTGTAAGTGTTGGGAGTGTTTTTTTTTCTTTTTTTTTTTTCCCCCTAAGTGATTTCATGTATCTGCAAATAAATTCAGAGTGTAGTGCTTTCCAGGAAAGCACATTGATTTCTTTGTATCTCAGGTTTACTGCCCCTAAACTGAAGAATTTAAACATAGGACTTCTGATGGGGTGGCTGCAGCTTTTTGGTTCTTTAGAATAAGTACTAATTCTAAGGCTAAGTATGTTTTTTGCATGTAGGCAAGACTTTTATATATCTCAGGATTTTCAGAAACAGCATGTGGAAAAAAAAATCATGAGGCAAAGAAAAATTTGGTTAAAATCTCATTTTCAGTCCATACTAAGAACTGATTAACTGAAGTTAATTTTCAGTCCTATCGGGTCCATTTTGACTGAAAATTGAATATATAAAGAATGAGAATTATTTGCTGGGCATATTATATAAACTGAAAAAAAAAATTTCTCCAGGTTGCAAGTCTTAACAGATATCAACAAAAGACAATTAGAAAACAATTAGCTGATGGTGAACAGCACAGTGTAGATCACTCACACATTTTTTGAATGTTTCTCAGAAACTGAGAAATGCAGGACTTGTGCTGGGAGGCTTTTATTAGAACAGAGAGAGGTGATTAGTTTAAAAGATAACTTGAAAGTTAGAGGTTCCTGTGGCTGAGTGGGATGCATTTTTTGTTTGGAAAGTTATCACTGAATGACAACCACTATTAGGTGTGGGTTCCAAATTTCATACTAAAGACATTGAGTATCAGCCTATAGGACATGGAGTGCTGCACTCATCTGAAGCTCACTCGTGGAGGATTTGTAGCTCCTACTCAGTTGGAAAATAAAATTACTGAATGCAACATTGGCAAGCAGTTATGGAAACCTGAGTGGTTTTCCTTGTGTGTTTATATATTACAGCTGAACTGCTGCAGCAAATTTAACATTTTAATTTCTGTTTTCTCTTGCTCTTAAATTAAATAACAGGGCAAATTAGAGTTGAAAACTCATATGTGCAGTGTTTTATTTTCACAATAAGTTACCAGCCTTCAGTATTTGGAGCAAATTAAGAGGTAATGAAAATATAGGTAGAAGGTGCAAGAATGTGCAAGAGACTGCAGGTGTAGCTTCTCTTCTGAGGTACTTTAACCTTCACAGTGAGACGGAGTAACAGGTTTCCTAGAGAGGCTTGTTCTGTGCTTGTCATCCTGAGAAAATGAGGTTCCCTTTGTCCCAGTCACTTACTAAGTTTTAGAACCCATAGGTTTGGCCAGGGAGAGAGAGTCTTCAGCCTGCATTTAGCATGATGTATCTGACTTAGAAAGAAATCTGCTCTGCTGAGATCCAAAGGAAACAGGGCTTCGTGGGTCTAGATTTTTCACTTAAATAGAGCAGTTCTGTATTGACCTGCTACTGCCTGTGTTCTGCTGAGCCCCCACTACTGCCTGAGTGGCGATTTGCACATTTTTGGAAAGTTTGGACTAATTTATCTACAAGTCAGAGCATATCAAGCAAAATTCAATAGCTTTCTGCAATCAATTATACTGTAAGTGAAGCAAATTTAATTCCCACTAATGCATTTTTCTTAAAGCCAAGGGGTCTAATAAAATCAATGCACGTAGAGAAGCATGAAGTTTTGTAGGGAATTTTGTTTTGTTTGCACACCCTTGCAGAAACAACAACTTTCCTAGTGTTATGTTTTCCTAATGAAAAATATAATTCCTAAAGCAGACATTTTGGATTAGATTGCTATGAGGATTTAATATTTTATATTTACATTTGTTTTGCACATAGACCCACAGCTGGTGAGTGGACATGTGAGGGTGACAGGTCTGTGCACTGGGGCAGTGATGTTCAGGTGTGGTTTGCACCTGAAGTGCTCTGGAATTAAAACCTGACCAAAGCACCCCTGCTGACAGATGCATGGAGTGTTTCCACCCAGCAGGAGGCTCAGCACTCAGGAGTTGAGAGTCTATCTTGATTTAATCACAACTAGTATCTACCTAGCAGCACAACATGAGGCAGTGAACTTTGAAGGGGGCTTTGTGCTCAGAGGAGCATCTCAGTATGTCTCTGTAAGTTATAAATGGGAGATGTTCTGGAGGAGTGAAACAGGCTTGAAAGCAACATCAACCCAGCTGCCTAAAGGACATGTCCATGTGCTTGGCTGTGGTGCATTAGAAGCAAAAAGACACAACTACAGTTAAGGTCAAAAAATAGAAGCAGGTGTAATTATAAGTCACTGCAGTGGCTTGCTGATGGGAGTTATTTGATCAAATCCCTAAAAAAGAATGAAGTGTGCCAAGGATTTAAAGATGAATGGCACCTGTGTGTCGCCCTGATATTTTAGCCTTCTGATGTTTCAGTCTCTGAAATTCTTTTCCCATGGATTTTGCTGTAAATAAGAGACTTGTTTGTGCTAGTTTTATCTATGTTTGCGTTCCTTCTTGGAGGAGGGAATCTTTTGATGGACATCTGTTTTGACCAATGTGATTGAAGGGGTGTTAACTTTGCCTACCAATCACTGGGCTTGTTTGAAATACTGTAAAAGGGGTCAGATTTGGAAGAAAGTAGATTATTAACCTTCAGAAATTTGTCAGAGTCCATCTCCTCATTTCGTGTCCTGTTACAACACCTGTGCAGTACCATTTGGGAAGAACCCATATTTTGGGGGTTTTTTTTAAGGTTGGGTTGAAGCTGAAAGGATGTATGCTGCCTTGGTTTAGAATCTACATTTCTGTTTGACCTGAATTCTGGGCTTTCAGTCTGATGCAAAGCTTTTCTTCACCAGGCAGAAATAACTGAGGTGCAGTGTGATGTTGTAGTGCCTCCAACAAGGCAGCATGAGAGGTTCCCTCTTTCCACAGAGTCATTCCTGCCCCTGCTCTCCTGTTCTGTCTCTGGGTGGGTGACCCCAGCAGGCTGCTGTCAGGTTGTGCTGTACAGTGGGGAGTGGATGCTGAGGCCTGAGCCATCCCCACAGATGGGAACAGCAGTGCAGCAAGGGTCTGTAGCTGAGTTTCTGTCTTTGCTCTCAGACAACTTGAACTGCACCGTTACTTTCCTAATGTAGCCTGGAATAATAAATTAAAAAAAGCCCACAAACCCAAAAAAACCCACCACACGGTGTAAAGCAGGGATTTCAAAACATTATTCTGTCTGCTGTTGTTAGGCAGAAGGAAATTTTCTACAGCATAAAAAAACGCTCTCTTTTTATTCAAAGAATGCTGATAAGGGTTGTTGCTAAGGGAACCATTTAGTGTCCATCCTTGGATTTGATAGTGTACCTGTGCAAACGATTACACAGAGTCAATGTCCCTTTATTTCCTAGGGCAGAGGCCACCCAGAGAGAGGCTTTTAGAGAGAGAATGCTTTATGTCTTTCAGCAAACGTGGCTGACTGATAAAATGAAGGCATGTCTCTTGCTACTTCCTTTTTTTTTTTTCTTTTTTTATTAGACTGTAATTAATTACATTGCCCTAAACTGCATTTTGATAATATCCAGGAATGGAAACCAGAAGGACATTTAATACAAGCTGATGTGGAAGTGGAATTTTATATTCTTGCTTGATGAGCACTGAAGAGCAGCAAAATAGAAATGAGCCTTCTGGTCTGTGAAGGAAGGTGACAGGTTTGTCACACAACCTGTCACAGGCTGCTTTTGGGGTTAGGTGCATGGGGATGAGAGGAGGGGACACTTGTGCTGTATGAGGACTCAGCTTTCAGAAATGAATGTTGTTCTACAGAGAAGGCTGGAGTTAAAAAAGGCCTTTAGAGGGCTTTTCTTCAGTCAAATGTTGCTTATTGAATTAGTTACCCATTTAAAATCGCTATCAAAATATGCAGTGTGTAGTTTTCTTACTTCCAAACTGGTTCTGAAAACAGTTTTTTTTTCTACAGCCTTTCTAAGATATGACACCATGAAAGCACTTACAAAAATAATATTTCACACCCTTTAAATAGTATCCTTTCTCTGAGATTGTTTCCATTTGATAGAAGAAGAAAGGGCACCTACAAACTGACATTTACTGGAATAAAAGCTGGTCTAGCATTTTTTTTTTAACGGTACTGAAGGTTCAAAATGCAGCAATCCTTGACTTCAGGCTTCATTTGAGTGCTTTTACTTTTTAAAATTAGATATATTTTAAATCAGGTGTGAGCTTACCATCAGGTTGCAATTAGAAATTAAAACATTTTGTGTAGGCATATGTATTAGCAAAAAATCACTCCACTGTGTTACCAGTACAGACAACATTTTACCTTCTTGTGTATAACTGCACTCAGCTGAGCACAAAGGTTTCTGCTGCTCACAGGACCAAGAGACAACTAACTTTTTTCACTGGCTGTGCTCTTACCAGCAGAGAAATCAGCATCTGAACTAAAAGTGGAGTTGCCACCCTGCAGTAGAACATGGTGCCCAATGCTGAACACATTTCATATTCTGTCTGTGAATTGTAAACTGTGCTTTGCTTTCACACTCAGTGACCTGTGGGATATGGATGGATGTTTTTGCATACGCTTAAAGTAGAGTGGAAGTTTGATAGAAATAAGTTGATCCTGATGAAGTCACTGGGAATTCAGTAACAGAGGGGTTTGCAGAGCAGACTATAAAATCTGTGGGGAGCAGAGCTATAAAATCAGTGACCTCCTTTTTGGCTCTCGTGGCCTTTCCTTGACTCAGCTCAGCCAGACAGTGAGCAAGAGGAGGAGTGGTGCTTTAACACCATGGCATCTTGAACAGGTGGAGGCTGTGTCCAGGCAGTGGATCAGGTGGGCAAGGCCTGCCAGCAGTGGGTAAGGCAGATGTTAGGGGGTGAAGGAGCTCTGCTGCGCTGCCTCCCATGCTGGCTGCTGCTCCTTGGTCTGTGCAGAGCCAAATCCAGGCCTTGGCAAAACATGCGGTACAACTGCCCACGTGAGCAGAGTCAGAGTGCTGCTTCAAATGTCAGAAATGCTGTGCTGCCAGACGTTTTCTGCAGCATCTGTGCAGGGTGAAATGACCTTGACTCTTTTGTCATGGAGACCTAACAAAATTAACTCATCCTCTCCAAGGGACTGTGTCCTCTGGGAGAAAGGGACGGGGACAAAAGTTTGTGTTCTTTAGCAAGTCTGTCTGCACTTCCTGAAGCAAGAAGGCTAGGTTAGGTTACAGCTCTGGTTCGTGTTCATGCCAAACAGAGGGAACAAATAAAGATTTAATATTTTATAATTACATTTGTTTTGTACATAGACTAATGGTGAGTGAACATGTTTATCCACTCTTCTAATTGAGCGTCAATGGAAATGTGATAAACACCAATAAAGCACCTTATACACCATCCTGCAGGGATTTTTTTCTTAAAATGAGACTGTACTCCAGGAATTCTTCCTTTGGAAATAAACATAATGCAGACTGGAGAGAAAAGATTGTGTTCTTCAGTAAGTCTGTTTGTACTTCCTGAAGCAAGAATGCTAGGCTGGGTCACAGCTCTGGTTCCTGTTCATGTCAAACAGGGGAACAAATCTTAGTATGTCTAATATTCCTGTGGGAATTGCTCAAATGATTCATTTTTGAATGACTCCAGTTGTACAGTGGAAGCTGAAGGATTGGGGCAGAAACTGAGTTTTAAAAATAAATTGTGAAGGAGTCTGGCCTTTGAGCCTTTCGTTATTTTTAGACTGTAACTCCCTGGGCAATGCTTCACAAAGAAGAAACGTGACACACTCAGACATTCCTTCTGCTGTCACCAGCCTTTTCTTCTCAGACCCTGACAATATTTTGAAGAACAATCTCACTGACTACTGCTGAACAGCAACTTTTGAGCTGTTGAAGATGTATGACATAGAGCATCTCAAGCATGATAATAAAGTTAAAATCTTTTGCTTTCTTGAGCTGTCTGTGGGGTTGAGCCTTGCTGATTTTCTGCATGGTACCCTTGCCCAATAATTTCACGCTCACGTTCTTAGTGTGCCTGTGGTGATAGGGACAAATTAGTGATGAAACTGAAGCTGAGACCTGGATTATCTGATGTTTCCCTTCTCATGGACTCACTTTGAAAGCTGGACTAGATCAAGGGAACTGTATTGAGCCATTAATATTCACTGGCTGCCAGAGATTTAGTGAAGACCAAGTACTTAGAAAACCAGATGAGAGGTAATCATTTCTTACTGCTACTGAGTTGGACAACAGGATGTTGTTGAAAATTGACTGACTTGAAAGAAAGTTAAGAGAAGGTTGAGTAGAGCTCTTGGAGTTGGCAAATTATACGACAATATGTTTTACTTCCACCTCCAGTTCAAAGGACACAGAAATTGGGTGGCGGTTTGGGCAGGTTCAGGGTTTGGTTTGGGAGTTGACTCATGGGACTGTGCCTGTCCTTGGGAAGGAACAAGGAATTAGCTTTTTCTGCTCAGCCTTACCTAAAAGCTGGCTCCACATCTGTGTGCACCAACTGTAGTGAGAGGTGGGAAAGCCCCTGCTGCTCATATACTCAGTTGTGAAAGAGCTCTTACTACATGGAAATTATTAAATGATTAATGAAAATTACCAGGGTTATTTTCCTGAGGAAACTTTCACCCCGTCCTTTCTTGAGGTTTCATGTAGCAGGGAATCAGTCATCCACTTGCTTCAAGAAGGGGCTCTGGCACAACATTGCTGGTGCAGATAAAGGTAATGGCTTTTACAGCTGAAGATTAAGGACTGTGTTCACAGGAGAGGCACAAGAAGGAAAAAAACCCCAACTGTAAAGCCAGCATCTTTCTGCCTTGGTCATCCCTTACTGGATGGAAATGGAAGCTGCACATGGATGTGGCAGCTGCAGACAAGCCCATTCAAGTGGAAATGGGGTCAGTGAGCACCACTGGGAACAAGGAATGCTGGCAGTGCTGTAGCAGCCTGCCAGGCAAGGTGGCCAGGAGAGACTGGATCGATGGCAAGAACAATTAATTGCCAGCCTCCTAGGGACAGGTAATTAAAGAAGAGGTTTGGGAGGTACAGTCATTCAAATGGCTTTGTTGGCCTTTCAGCCACCTCTATAAAGGTGTTTCCCAGTTGTTAATTGTCTAGTCAGCTGAAGGGAGAGTAAACCCCAGGTATGCTGCAGGTGCTGAACTTGCCAACCCTGCTGTCAGATGTTTACACAGAAAGTTCACTGCCTCCCTGGCCCCTTGCACTGAAGCTGCTCCCCTCATGGTTTTTGTGGGGCTGACATCTGAAATATAGTTCTGTAGTCAGGGTCAGTTGTGCATGCTTGTTCTCCTCCAAGGTAATAATGCCTGCAAGACTATTTAGCCTGGGGGATGAGGACTGGGCAAGCTAAAAAGGGGGTTGGATGCATTTCTGACAAGAAAAGTAGTGGCAACACATCTAGCCAGCCAGGTTAAATATTAAATTTAATGAGCATTAGTGCAAACGGTATGTTGGAGATCTGATGTCTTAACAAGTCATAAAATAAAATTTTCCTCAGGAACAGCAGCTTAGTGGGTTTTTGGATACCCACAGAGAGCCAGATGGTGAATCCTGAGCTTATTCTCTTATTTTACAAGTTCAGTGCTGAAATGAACGGGGCTGTTGACAAAGCCAAGGTATTACTGAGTGCCAAAACCTTGCTGGCTGGCAATGCCACTTGGCACAGATTTAGCCAACATTGTTCCTCAAATGTGCTGCCCACGGGTCCTGTGCAGAGATCTTTCTGCAGTGCTGAGATGAAGGCAGTGAACTGAGATGTGGGTGGTCATGGCTTGGTTTCTGCCACTGCTAGATCTCTCTGCACGCCCATTCTGAAATCAGCTGCACCAGCTTCCTTCTTTAAAACTGCCACTAGTAAGGGGGAGTTTTGGAAAAAGGTTCATTGACCTAAAGCTTCCATGAATACCAGTGGCATGCCATAAGATCAAACGGTGCTTTTTCAGGGTTGGATGTTTATTCTACATCTCTGGCCTGGGCTAAAGATTTTCCTGGGCACAATTCAGCCATTGCACTAATTTTAAGTGTTCCAACAATGAGCTCAAAGCTGTGAGGACACAGATGAAGCGATGAAAGAAAAGACTGAGCCCTATTAATCTTGGTTATCCTCAGGAGTAAAAATGCGTTGTGATATCTCAAAGTCCAAGAGATGGTAAAAAATGCTAGAGCCAGCTGGCAGCACAGGAAGATTCAGGTGGGCAGATTGCACCTGCTGTGGGTGATGCCTCCTTGTCCTTGTAATCTAAATTCAGAATATTGAGGAGCACTTGCTAACCCCACTTAGCCACATGTCAAAATTCATGAGAAGCAAAAAAGTTAAGTCTGCATTCACACTTTTTTTTTTCCAATTAGTAGCTGAGTGTAAAGGTCTTATGTATTTGGAGCTCAGTTGCTTTTAGAGCTTTCTTATATCCCCAAATCTCTCTTCAGCTCTGACACTAGGCAACTTTTTGAACAAAAAGAGTGATAATTCTAGAGAACATGACCTTCAGGCTGTACTGCAACACTTCTGCTAACAGGGTCAAACACTTTGTTTACAGTTCTCTTAGTTTGAACAAGTTTGGGGCTTACTGTTAGCTGCATTGACATGTTAATTGAGGTTACAATTATTGGGAAGAAATTACAATTTCTTGTTGCATTAGGAAGTTTTATAGCTTCCAGGCGGAGAGTGCAGCAATGTGATTTTCCCTGAATATTTCAAAAAAGGGACATGAATGCTCTTGGTGGTACAGTAGCACAACAAGGCACATAAGGCAAACCCTAAGACAGATCTATATATTGTTTGCAGAACAAATATAAGAAATACTTAGAAAATGATGCATTCTTTGGAGCTAGTTTTGCATTTTTTCTCCATCTGTTTGCTGCCCTTTATATTTTCCAAACACTTATGGTTTTTTGCCATCCAAAAATAAAATTGTGTAGATCTGTGTTTCTGGTCCTAACCTTGATGTTTGAAATGATGCTATAATGAAGAGGTAAGAAGATTGATTGGCAGCGTTTCTTGGCAAGACCTACAGGTTCAGGAAATAGTATTGGTAGTGTAATGAAAACCCATAATGATACAGATTTTCAGGAATGGGGAAGAAAAGGTGCAGTCAATAAACTGCAGTGAGTGTAAGTGGCTAAGACACTGGAATCTTACCTGCTTAACAATTGAATCAGAATTTAAAACCTTAATTTTGAGCGTTCCAAATGTGTTAGTTTTAGTTTATGCATGTAAATGCACCAAGAGTGCTGGAAAGCTTTGTGAACAAAATATCTTGGGGTTTTTGGGCTGTACATAGATATATGAGCACATATGGAGTGTATGGTTCAACATGCCACATCCATTATTAGCATGGGGAGAGGATAACCTCTAGCTCCCTTGGAAATGCCCTGGACTGTGGAATTCCTCAGGAATCCCTATCTTTTAGCAGTGGTCTTCCCTGCATTTCCATGAGGAGGAGCTCACTGTGCAGCTCGCTTCTCCCAAGCCTGTGGAGATCTCCACCCTTCCCTCTGATCACACCGAGGGAACTGCCTACACTCGGGGTCTCCTCTGTGTCTCCTGGACAAAATCCTTCCTGGGAAAAGCTGGGAGGGCCTGTTTTGACTCCACCTCAGTTCTCACTGTTAGTGATTGCTCCAAAACTGCTGCCAAGTCGCACCACCAGACTTGTCTCCCCAAGGGTCCTGACAGGATGTCTTTTCCACGTGTTACACTACGTGGTATTTCTTGCAGAGTTTCTCCAGTGTTGATGGAACAAGGCTCCAGGACTGAATTTCTAAATGCTCTTTTGCAGGGGTATTGCAAAGGAAGAAGTGACCTAACAGGATAAATCCCTTTGCAGTGTCCACTAGCACCTTCTGGTAAAGGTTCTTCATTTCAAGCTTAATGTTTGGAGCAGCAGGGAATTCAGCAGCAGCACTTACAACATGGTGCTGGTAGATGTCAGTGAGTCAATCTGCCAATATGATTTGATGGAGGTGGTGGACAGCACTTGTGAGCTGCTCTGCTTTTGGCACACATTTACAAGGAGGAGCTTGGGCAAGCCAGAGAGTAATACTTGGAGGATTATGAGGAATTAGCCTGAACATGGATACTTTTGACTCCTGGGAAATCTGACTGCATCTCTTCATTTGGAATAGATTACAGCAGTGCAGAGCAGCCAAAGTAATTAATTGGTCACATTTTTCCTGCTGTTTTATGAAGAGTCAGAGTATCACTTATCTACTCATCTCTTGGGAAATTTATAGTGAAAAAATCTAGAGGGAAAGTTGGTTGTTTCAGCAGAAATGGATTTGCAGCTGCTGAGGAGAATTTGATTAGGTGCTACTTTCAAAGAAATGCGATACGTCATTCACTCCTGGACAGAAAGCCTTTTCTGTGACTAAGATTTTCAGACAGCCTAGGGTAGCTGGGGAATAGGACTGGGTTTCGTCTTTATATGCTCTGTGTTTCTGAAGTTCAAAGTGTGTTAGAAGCGTGCAAGCACCAGGAAATGTTACTGTACGTATATATGAAGGGTTTCCCAATAATTCGGTAAAATATTAAAAATCTCAAGGTGGGCTTCTGGCTGACAAGATGACGTCTGCTGTTTTGAACCAGTGTTTCTCACCTGTCGAAGTGCTGGATTTAGAATCAGCTTGTAATGCAAGGATTGAGACAAGTCAGTTGCACAGGAGAAACACGCTCTGGTTGTCTCACGGCTCGGAGGACGAATGCTGATTTCTGTACTCACAAAGTTCTTGTTCTTCTTCTGATCATTGGAGCTTTACAAAACGAGCTCGTGCTCACAGCAATGAAGGAAATAATTCCTGTGGCTGGCTTGGCTGTAATATCACGCATTTATTGAAAATGTTGGTGGCTGAGTGGTGTCTGGGGAAGAGCATTGTGTTGTTAGAAACGCTGGTGGAGAGTGGCAGGAGGGGTTTTGGCAGGGAAGCTGCACCACGGCCCTGTTTAAATGTTGATCCTCTTCCCAGAGCTGGCCTCACAGCAGGCTGGGAGCTGTGGTGGAACCGAGATGTTCCTGGGGTGTGCAGAGCTTTGTCACTTACAGGGTGGTGCCTGGGGAAGCCTGAGCATGCCCCTGATGCCCCCAGTGATGGCACCACCAAACCCCTGGGCCAGGTTTGCCCCAGCACACGCTGCCCGAGGAGAGCACTCCCAGCAGGTGGGGCTCAGGGAGGCAGCACAGGCTTCACGGGGGTCATGCAAAGTGCTCTGCATGGAAAGCACGAAACAGCCAGAACTGTCTGCCTGGAGCCAGGGAAACAGAGCTCACGGAATAAAAACGCAATTCCCCAGACTGGAACAGCACCGAATCCTGCAGGATTCTTTGCCACCATCTGTTTGCTGGGAACACAGAGTAGAGCCTAAATGATGCAGCACACTGTCACTCTGGGGAGGAGGAGGCACGGGTGAGCAGCTGCATTACTGCTGGAGCACGCCCTGGGAATGCCTTACTGCACCACTGCCTGCTTGCAGCTTGAGGAACCCTCAGGTGCACAAGGCTCTTGTAGGCATGACTTGAGTTGAGATCACTTTTGGAAGAACTCTTTCTCCTCTTCTAGCACCAGCACCATCACAGACAAACCCCAGGAAAAAAATAGAGGAAATCCACCCTTAATTTTATCACCAAGGAGAGTTGAGTTTGAGTATAGCTTGTCACTATTTTTTTTTTTAATACAGCTTGTCACTATTTTTTTAATACAGCTTGTCACTATTTTCAGCACAATACTGCATTTATTCTTGGCTTTCACCACCCAGATGGATGCAGCTATATGGATCAAGTTAGTCCAAAAGATGCTGTATATGGTCGAACCCTACCTAAGCTTTTGCAGAATATTTGGTATAATGAGTGAAAAAACAGGTTTTTTTTCTATCCAATATTAATTTCTAATTTGCTTTAAGGGAATGAACCAGATTAATGCTAAAATTTCCCATACTTATGTAACTATTCTCGTGTCTAAACAGCTGAGGGTTTTTTTCTTGAACCCAGAAATAACAACTAAATTTACTGGGTTTTTAATACTACTTGGAGAAAGTGTTATGGGTAACTTTATTGTAGGACCTACAGACTTTGATTTGGAGAAGTCATTACTACTGGAAGCAAGAGTTTACAAATTTCTCAGGACACTGCTTTTTTTTGGTGTTGTCCTTAAACCCAAAATGCATAAGGGGTTCACATGGATTGCTCTGCATAGGAAACACTTAATTTTGTGCCAGGTGAATTTAAATAGTCTACACGTTGAAGGACTCCAGCAAATTTCCCTCCACCCTGAAATTAATTTGATATTTAGAGTCTCCTTAGATCTCCTTAAAATTATTAGTTTCCAGTTCGATGCAATTCTTATTTGCACGAGATCTGCCAAGTAGATACCTGAATGTTTTTCTTTCTTGCAAAACATAATTGGACATTAACTCATGGAGCAGCCTCTGAAAGTTCTTTGTGGATGGATGGATGGATGAAGGATTTTAGCTCGCTTTACCTGCATAAATCCAGATAACAACACCGTGTACAACCCAGCTGTTCTAATTGTCCCCCAGCAGGCAGAAATTAAGACCTGCTGTGCTCCTCCCCCAGTGCTTCTGCATCTTTTACCCTGGTGCTGGAAATCTGTGAGCTTTCTGTGTAGGTATCAGTCTGTGTCTTCACTGTGACCCCAGCTCAGGGCTGGAAGGTCATGAGAGGTTGCTGTGAAGAAGATCCAGCTTAGATTAGGCTGCCTAAGCAAGATCTGGTTGGCTGAGAAACCCACACACTTGTGTCTCAGCTCACACACATTTGTTGTCTGTTCCTGTGTGATGAAGCTGCTTGATTGCTCTGAGCTGTGATTTAGCCAGTTTTGTTGGGATGTTTTGCTGGAGGGACCAGTAGTGTACAGGAACAATCCTGGTTCACAGGCCTTGCTGCTCTGTTTTGAGTTTGAAGCCATTTCTTGGCCACATGTAGAGGATGAGAGGGAAGGCAGATGCCTCACTAGTGAGAGAAGGGAGGAAAGTACACATTAGTTGAATACTAACAGAGTTTTAAGTGGTTCCTTTAGCTGTAAAAGCCTCACCACCCCTCACTTCCTGCACATGCTCACAGCCTTCAGTGCTGCAGAAATGCACATCTTGCACCCATTAACAGTTCAGTGATGACTCCCTGCAACTCCCTTTAGAGACAGGGAACAGAGTGTGGGAGCATTTGGAGTCTCAGCATCTGTCATCCCTTCTGCCAAATTGCTGCAGCGTGGCAACCAGATGGGAGTGATGGCATTTCTCCTCAAGAACCAGGCACCCTTTGAGCAGGGCTTTTCATTAAGGACAAAATCCTGGAACCTCAGGCACAGCTCTCCCTCTGTGCTTCCTGGGGAGCTTCTTTTTGTTGTTGTTTTGGTTTGGTTTTTGTTTGTTTGTTCGTTAGGGTTTTTTTTGTTTGGGTTTTTGTTTGTTTGGGTTTTTTGGTGTTTTTTTGAGTTTTGTTGACTGTCAATATATTTTGATTAGAGACATTGCAGAGTGGAGAGTTATTTAATAGGAGGAATAAAATTATTTTATTCTCGTAAGATGAGAAGGAACAGGAGAAATCAAGGGTCTATAGCATGTGGTGAACAGTAAACTCAAACAGTATTCTTTGATAAAGATGCTGATGTTTGCATTTAGTTTTAGCCACGTGCTTGCAGCTTTCCTCATCCATCTCACATTAGCACAGGCGAAAATATTGAATCAGTGGTAGCATAGTTGCTGTAATTTTAAATGTGGTGAAACATTTGGGGCACACTGTTCAAACTGCATTATAATGTGCCTACAGCAGTGAAATGCAGAGCCACCTTTGGGCACCTGAGCAGAACTGTTCCCTCAGCTTGTCCCTGTCAGCAGGTCAGTATGTGTGCCATGGCAAGAAAAAGCTCAGAAGTCGTGGGCACCTCCTTCAGGAGTCTGTCTTTACAAATCTAATATCTAGACACATTATGAGATTTCAAATCACACAGATTTAATCCAGGCAGGTTTCTTTCAGCCTTGGGTAAAGGCATCAGCCTCGCAGTTATTTGTGGAGAAATTTCACGTACAGCTCCACATACTTGCAAAACTTTGCCAGCAATGCACTCCGAGTAATTTCATCCACATCTATATCTGGGCAGACCATTTGCTGAGGTATTTTCTGCCATCTGTGAATGTTCATCTGCAGTTTGTGTGCCAGATGTGTTTTGGCAGCAAACGTGCTACAAAAAGCACGGATCCAGAGCTGTGTTCGTAATCCCAGGGCTGCAAATGGAGAAAACCTTTGCAACCTACTATCTCATCAGTAAATTGGTTTGCTAAATAAGTGCATTGTTTATAAATAAAGAGCAAAATAATGACTTGCTGTAAACGTGGGTCTCAAGAAAGCAATTTTCACAGGTGCACAAGCCACAGCAGTTGGGGAATTCAGTTGATCCTAGCTGGTCTGCCCTGGTGACATTTAAGCTGTTTTCCCATGACTTGAGTATTCCAGTTGCTTTACAGCATACCTGGTGTCATTGAACCTTGGCTGACTCGTGGAGGATTTCAAAGCCACTGTTTTGGGATTGGATTTCTCAGGATATTTCTCACTGAATTCTCACTGAATCAGCTCCCTCCTCCTGGTCAGTGCAGGGGGCGAGGGGCCAGCACTGTGTAACCCTAATTTAGTGCAGCCTCAGAGAAAGAGGAAGCTCTCAAACAGTGATTTCCTTCATGCAGCGAGACACACGTGTGTATCTAGGACAGGGTGTGGTGAGAAACCCCCGGAATGCTCAAGCCGTGTGGGAGGTATGCATACAAATCCACAGCCGGGTTACTGTGAGGGATGTTCTTCCCACACGGTATATTGGGAGAATTGAGGAAGTGTATCTGAGGAGAGCCCAAGAGCTGCTAATCACAGCCCAGCCCACAGGGCTGCCAGGCGAGTCAGCTCGTGCTGAGCCCTGTGCTAATCTAGCCTGCTATCAGCTGTGCTCTGAATTTACCTGTGATACCTTTATATGACCCCTGTCTGTGGCTGCAGCCACGTTCCCCAAGGCTGCACTTCTGCTGGCGAGGCCCCCTGATGAGCAGACATGAAAGTTTGCTAATGAGTCCTGGAGCTCCTCACGTTGCTCCTCCAGGAGCTGCTGGCTCTGGGGAGACGGCAAAGGTCTGACCGAAGTGAGGCTGAAAAGCAAACACACTGTCCCAAGGATCAAAGTAACCCTTCCTGTATCCCAGGGACCTGCTCAAGCGTGACCAGAGTCTTTCTAATCCTCAGTTTCTGTAATCAGGGCTCCATTGAAGCCTTTGTTTGCTTCAACACCAGCACTCCCAGTTCCAACACTCCCAGAGCTCTAAGTGGAGCTGCAGCCAGAAGTGTGCTCACGATGTGTGAATTGCCCTCTGTACCTTTGTGGGCTAAAGCTGTGGGAGGTGCCACCCATGAACCCGAGGGAATTAGGGATGCAGTAAACGGAGCCCTTGCTGACTTAGGTGTGGTCCTGCTGTTGGGAGTTACAGGATCCTTTCTTTGAGACCTTTTCTTTTGTCCCACGGCTTAAATTGGCAGTCTTCTTCGGGAGTTCTGTGGTCTGTTCACGTGCTCAAAAGAGGAGTTTGTTATAGATAAAAAGCCAAAACCAGCCGAATTAAAAATAAAAAAAATAGAATTTATTGATTACAGAAATTTAAAAGGAAAAAGCACACGGTCAGCGGACAAAGTACCAAGCCCCAGGACTTTGGCACTGGTGAACAGAGCAGCCCTCTCACTCGCCGTCTCTCTGTCACGAATTGGATGTGCCAGTACCCCGATTTTTATACCCGAAATTCGCCCTTAGGCTTGAGTTCCCAATGGGAACAAAAAGTCTCTTTCTGTGGTAGATGTATTCCATAGTTGTCGAATGCTGGTCTCCGGTCCCACTGAAAGGATTGAAGATGGTCCTCCTTTCCACTGAATAGGTTTTTCGGGGGTGATGATGTCCCGATTCATTTTCAGATGAGAGTCAGGGTGGGGGCTGACGAGCTTATCCTTATCAGACGATAACGATCGAGCGTTAAGCACTGGTCGTCAGCCACGACTTCTTCCCGTAACTCCATTGTTCCTTTAACCGCAGCTGTTCTGTGCCTGAACAAGGTTTCCAGGCTCCCCACTGCAATTGCCTTCACGTAAAGGAGCCTGAACAAAACTATGAGCTTTAGAAAATATTAGTTATATGCAATAAAGGAGACTTGGCATGAATTAATACTCATAACAAGTTCATTTCCCCATTCTCATTTTTCAGGAGTAAGAATCCACAGTCCAGGTTGCTGTAGCACAGCCTGTCCTGGGGCCTGTCCCTGAAATCACAGCAATATTATATAGCACCTCTGGGGAACCAGCTTCCACGTCACCCAACAAGACACATTTTATGTTGTCATGACACAAGACACTGACGTTAATGAATTTAACTAGAATGGATTAAAAATGCACTTATTACTTACATTGGAAACAGCTCTTTCAGAGAGAGTAGTTTAATTGTAGTTTATAATCTAGCCTGCTCTCGTAGCCCCAACCTATGCTACTTGTGTTTGTAATATGCTTAAAACTTCTCTTCATTTTATTGGAATTTAATAAGCTACTCAAAAAGGCATTTTTAAATTGTGACCCGATTCCTCGAAGTCAGCTTAGCTGGTATTTTAAATGTCATCTCTAAAACTTCTTTTCGTGTGTAAGACCTTTTATTTTTATTTCAATTATTGCGCCCGTAACGCTGAACTTTGCAGACGAGCCAGTTAATTCTGTTTCCGTGCTGAGTGCTGTGCATGGGATGACATGGGAATGTTGGCAACGCGTGGTGCAAGCCCCTTCCCGTGTGGGGGTCTCCAAAGGCAGAGGGTGCTGTACATCGTTCTGTTCCAGGGGCAGTGTATTGCTCTAGAGACACAAAAATCAGGAAAAAAAAAAAGAAAAAAGAAAAAAAAGAAGGTATTTCGGAAAGCAGAATTCCAAGCCATTTTGCACGCACTGTGGTTACAGGGGGCTTGGGTGGAGATGTAAAATGTGTTCTGGCCATGCTGTCTAAGGGGCAGGCTTTAATGGCTTTTAGACCCCAGGGGTGGGAGGCTTTAGGTGATCCCTTGATGTTTAATTCCACGGAATGGAATGCATGTTGAGCAGATTGTTCAGCTGTCACCTGGAACCTTCGGGCTGGGTGCTGCGAGCTGCTGAGAGCCCCGAGGGTGGCTGTCACCAACCCCAACCCAGCTCCACGGGTGCTGATTAGGCCAAGGTCAGGTTTCTCATTTGGGGCTGTTTGCACCCACCCTTTGCTTTGGCAGTTGTCTGTCAGGCCTGGCCGGGTGGCTGTGCACGGCTGGCAATGAATGTGGAGAACTGCTGCATAATCTATTCAGAGAACCAAGATTTGTGCGTCCTGATAAAGGTAAAAACCCGTTTCGTTGAGGCTTTTCCAATGTAATTTGTTTCTTCGGTGGAAACGTTTCAATTTTCTGGGCTTTTCAGTTTTTCTGTTTGTTTGTACGGCCAAGCAATGCCTGTTCCCTCTGGAGTTTGGGAGTGGAAGTGAGTATGGAAATGGAAATAGCAGCACAGCTGCTTTTGCAATGTGTATGAGAAGAAAATAGGTGTCGTTAGTAGCTGTGTTTAGTTGGCTTTCTCCTGGCTGTTTTAGGATCTATTACTATTACCTGTCACTTTTTTTTTTTTCATTTTCTGAAAAAAAAAAAAAAAAACAACCCAAAACAAAAACCCACCAAAACTGGTTTTGGAGATGAAATAGCACAGAAAAAAGTAATTTTATAATCAGGTGGTAGCATATAACTAAGTCAAAACAACTGTAAGAAGAAAGAACAAATTAAAAATTTGCTATTGGGGAGAAAAAGAAGAAATAAGTTCGTCTGATGGCAAGAAAGACAGTTTCCCCAAATCAGGAAACTAAAAAGAAAAGTAACAGTACTTCACTGTAGGATAAAATGAGGTGTGTGCAGGAACAGCACAGTCAAAACAAACAGTGGTTTATGAAAACCAACCTCAGGCTGAGGAACACCACACAAAAATGTGTCAGTCTGACTGGTCCTTTTATCTCCCTTTGTAACACAGAGCCAGGCAGCTTGGGGGTGAGGGATGAAAAGTCAGTTTTCCGTCCCTGGCCTTCCAGCAAGTCAGTTGTGACTAACTTTTGTGATAGCTGTGATGACAGGCTTTGGATTTCTCTGAAAGTACTCTCTGATATTTCAGTTTTTGCTGACAGAAACCCCTTAAATGCTGCGAAAAGGGAAATTAAATGGAGTGTCCTTTGAAAGAAGCACCCCAGAATGAGCAAATACCTGGAATATTTGGTTTTGTATGTGCAGTAACTTAAGAGTAGCACTGGAGTAATCTTAAAACAGCTTCTGACAGTCGGGGCTCTAATGTGTGTCTTGTCTTATGCCAAGGTACTCCTCAGTCAATGACATGGTAACAAGGAGGCTTTGTTGAAGGGCTCCCCTGGTGCAG
Organism: Nicator chloris; assembly: GCA_013400495.1. NCBI lineage: Eukaryota > Metazoa > Chordata > Aves > Passeriformes > Pycnonotidae > Nicator > Nicator chloris. Next base: position 25,726 of record WAAE01021439.1, read on the forward strand.
AATTGCTGTAGGATGCTGCACTGCTGTGAGCTGATGAGTTCTTCTCCAGAGATCCCTGTCAGCAGAGTGTGGTGTTTCCCTGCTGGGAGTCTGGGTTGCTTTGCTGGGGGGATCTCTGTCCATTTATCTGCACCAATGCTAAACCTACTTGTGCTGACAGAATGAATCCTCCCACTCAGCTGATCTGAGTGTGAGGCTCACCTTTGGTGGTGGGACACTTTGCATTGGCCTGTAAAAAGCAATTTATTTGTTATCCATGGGAAGGTGAGGGCTGATCCTACTCGTTGGGAGGAGTTACCTCCAAAGAGGACCCAACAATAAACTTAAAAAAGATACTCTTGGCCAAATGAGTCTACACCAACCTTAATGTTATGTCCAGGTAGAATATCCTGCCTGATAGGTATCACTGAAGACCTCAAAATGCATCAGGCTGCTCTCTGGGAGCAGCCCAGGGAAGCATTTCTGCAAATAAACTCCATGCACAAATGGCAGTTGCATAATTGCAAAACTCTTCCTTCTTGTTTTGCTGCCCTGTGATTGTTCCACTTGTCCTCTAAGTCATGGAAAGGCCAGCTTTAGCAAACACCTCTTTTTCAAGGAGACCATGAAGTTGCAGCATGCAAGGTAAGAGATTTCAGATGTTCTCCAGGCAAAGTAAAGGATCAGCCAAGATGTGCTTCTCATATGTCAAGTGAAAATCTAAAGGAAAGTTCAGATTCTCTGAATCTCAGTATTCAAACTGACATAGTATAAACAGTCCCAGTGTTAGAGACATAATTCTGAATAACTGACCTGTCTTAAAACACACTTGGAACAGGTACCTTAAAGACAGAGGAAACTTAAGCAGTTCAGAAACAAATAAACAGTGTACCTCACCCAGATTAACCAAGATTACTGTTTGTTTTTTGTTAACAGAGAAGGATTAAAGTCTAGGCTGGAAATCAGAAGAAGAATCTGAAGTCATAGAGGGGATAGCTGAGACTGTCATTGCAGTTTGTACTCTGTAGCTGACAGGATGCTGACAGAAGTCTCTAAGACATAATTCCTGTGCTGAATGGTCAAGGAGGTCAGTCTTAGAGCACCCAGGGGATGGTACCAAGGTGCTGTCATCCTAGTGAGGCCTGTTTGTGGTATAAAATAGGCTACACCCTCTTCTCTGCAAGTGTAGAAAATTTGTACAGCTCTAGTCACGTCAGAGGGAGGTTACCAATGTCTGTAACCATTTGGGTCTGGTCCTGTACACTCACTGATGGCTTCTTTTTTTCTGCTGTGGCATCCATTTCAGTCCATCTTTCTGGCTCTGAACAACCCTCACGGCTTTAGCAAAGCAATATTGGCAGGAATTACTAAAATTGGTCTTCTCAATTTTAGCAGTGTCCTTGGTCAGGTTTCAGCTTCAGGATTGCCAGCTTGAAACACATGGGGCTCACATAAAAATTTGTAGGCTAGTGTCTCAAGCCTGGTCTGCCAGCGTTGCCCCAAGCTGGCACTGGGAGAACCACCCAGACAAGCTCAGTTCATTGAGTAGAAACCAAGGTTTTAGTGCCCCAAATGAGGGTTTAGTCACGGGTTTAAGCTTAGGTGTACCAGAGATTGTGGTTGAGACATCTACCCTTGTGCCCACAGAGGTGTGTAAGAGCTTCAGGGCCACTGAACTTTGCCCTTCAGCTGTCCCAGATAGTCTTGCTGGAAAAAGAAGACAATACCTGTCTGAAAGAATGTTGTATTTTCAAATGATGAAATTGGGAAACAATTTCCAAAGCCATGAACTAAAAAAATTCCCTGCCCTTGGAGTGCACAAAGGGCACGTTTTTCCCATAGTTTTCTCTCCCCTCAAGCAGGAGCAGTCAGCAAATCCTCTTGAGCCAAGCCAGAGAGGGGTGAGGAAATGGTGATAGTTTTTGCATAAGGCAATCAGCATGCTGTAACATCTGTTTAATTACCTGGCTGCTTCTGGGGTCTTACCAGAGCCTGGGAGAGCCTGAATTTACACCCTGCAGCTGCCAGCATGCTCCTGGAGCAGGGTGGAGGAAATCATCTGTGGGCAGCCAACAGTGGGGCTGAAGCTGTAACACTGGCAGGATAACTCAGGTTCTCACACCACGGGGTCAGGGGCATCCAGGAGGGCAAGGGGGACACGAGGCTGACCTGAACAATGTGAGCTGAAGTGAGCTTGGAAAAGGAAATGCCCAGAGGATCTGGGCCTTTACTCGAAGGTGTGAGGAGACATTGGTGGAAGGTACTTGCAAATGGAGGGCAGTGCTCAAAACCTGAACGTGAGAGTTCCTTCTGTCATTGCTGTTGAATCCCTTTCAGGTTGTTGAGTTATTGAAGGTGGAAATCACTGACCCGCCGTGCATATGGATTTTTAAATTTTTAGAGTTTTTTAATTTTACGTGGCAGGATCAGGTTCTTGGTGCTGCCTTTTTCAAATGTAACAGAAGCTTGTGCTCTTTTGCTATTCCTTTGTAAGTTTTAGGTCATGCTTGGGTAAGCTGGTTCTTAATCATGAACTTGGAAAAGGAAATGTTCAGAGGATCTGGGTCTTTACTCAGAGGTGTGAGTAGACATATGGAAGGTACTTGCAAGTGGAGGGCAGTGCCTTTTACAGCAATGAGGCAACTTTCTCAAAACCTGACCGTGAGTGTTCTTTCTGTCATTGCTGTTGAACCCCTTTTCACGACACAAACTGTGTCGTGTTCTTGTCAGCCTTTGTAAATACAGCAATTCATGACACACTGTTGGAACAATGGGGTCACTTCAGCCCAGCATTTTCTGATTAAAACCAAAAGAAGGAGAAGAACAGTCTGAGATTGGATTTTCTTGAGCATGGGTGTTGCTGAAGCCAAGTAAACACTCGAGTAGCTAACAGGGTTTTAAACAGAAAAACTCTGAACTAGAACAGCTTCACAGACAGTGAGATTTGATACGTTTCTGAACAGCAGTGGCTTTGCCTTGGATTTCATCTTAGGTGCTGCATTCTAGTGCCTGGTCATGTTTCCTCAAGAAGAGTACTCTACTTAGCTGCTCAGAAGCAACTACGTGATCCCAACTTAGCGTTGAGAGTTTGTGTTAGAAGGAGCTTCAAGCACAATCTGTACAAATACGTGTTCGGATGGAACCCAAATTCATGTTCAGAAGTGCAGATCTGTGAGAACAAACTGTCTCATTCCAGGAAGGACACGTTTCAGGATAAAAAAGTCCTGTTGTGCAACCTTAATTGTCCACTTATTTTTTCCAGTGCCTAAACACAGCTATAGACGCTTGTGAGTATTTTTTTCTGGGAAGTTATTTGATTATTTATGTTGTTGGACTATTCAGAGAAATCACTGTTTTCCTGGCAAGCGTGCTCTTCCCCTTCAAATCTGTGTAAAACCAATTAATAGAAAACACGTCATCAGAACAAAATGGGAACAGATGTGTTTCCAGAGACACTGTGAACATAGGTCTCCACTATATTGCTTTCACTGGAAGGAGTTTTTGGGAAAAGAATAAATATGTGACTGAGAGTAATGATAGAAGATTAGGAAGAGCTTAACGTGCCTGGGGAGGGGATAAGAGATAAGGACTGTTACAGGGAAGAAAGAAATGCATACATCACAGCGAAAATTGGTGGTTAGGAAGAGATAGGAAATTGAGATGTGCAGTGTGCAAGCGGATTCAGAGGAATAATGGACCAGGTGAACTGTGAAGAAGAGTTCCTGAAATAAGGGTAGATTTGAGGTCTGGGCAGCAGCTGCTTTCCAAGCCTCAGAAGCAGCATGTGTGTGATGTTCAAAGGACTGCAAATGATTGAGGTTGCCGCAAACCAAAACTGATCCATGTTAACAGTATTAAACCCGCTATTGAATGGCACTTTAAGCATATTCTGAATAAGCTAAATGATTAAAGGAGACCTGTTGATTGGACCCTTGGACCTGAAAACTATTTGTAATTCTGAAAAGGAGTTGTGTTCAGGAGCCTGAGCCTCTAGCTGGTTCACAACCCCTCGTGTGGGACCACAGTGTCGTGCCTCCCCTTCTCTGAATGCAAGGAAGTGCTTTAGTTCACTTCTTGGAAGGTGACACCTCAAATGACCTCTGTGTAAATTAAGTGACTTTGTCAGACTGAAAGACACCCCCTCTCCGTTGCCACTCCGTGCATCCTCCCTGAACACCTATTTATGGGCTGAGAAAACTGCACGGAACAAAGTGCTAAACATACGGTGCTTGAAAGGAAGTGCAGGAGTGCACATTTATCTTTTATTATCTCCCTTAAGCAGCAGTTATTCCTCCCTGTTATTCAGAAGCTCCAGCAGCCATGCATTATTCATCAGCTGTCTTGCTCCTCAGCTGATTGCCGGGCAGAGTTGGATGTGGAACAGCAGCCTTGTGGAGTGTGAGGTGGGATGGATACTGGATTATGCAAGGGAATTATCTGCTCCACTAAAGGTCTGGTTTCCAGGGCTGCTGGCATAACTGAGCAGAAAAAGTAAGTGCAAATGTAGGGACAGAGTGTTATACCTGAGTAGATTAAGATGCTAATGCCATGAGTAACTCCTTCCTGTAGAACTAAATCCAAGGCAGCTTTTGCTGAAGCATTCTAATGTGGATGAGCTTTTATCCTGGTTTGGAAACTGCCCCAAGTGCACAAAGCACCAGGGGTTCCAGGCATTCCAGGCTGTTTGACCTGGAGCAGGGTGGCTCTTGGAGCAGAGGGTGGCTGTGGAGCAGAAGTGCTGTCAGATGCTGGCTTTGTCTGCTGTGGGTGCCAGATCTGGGGGTTTGCAAGAGCCACCTGTCTGCTCTGTCTTAAACTTAGCTAGCAAACATTCGCCCCGCAGTGCCAGTTGAAAACGCCTTTCTGGAAAAGAAAATGTAGGAATTTGGATGCCTTGGCTTACAAACGCTCAAGGGTTTGGCACAGTGATTAATTTTCCTGCTTTCCAAGGGTAACTCCACTCAGGGATGTGGAGTAGCCCTTCTAAACCCTTCCAGCCTGGTTACCCCATAATGATCACAGGAACGTCTGCCTTACAAAGCAGCCTGTTCCAGCTTCTCTAGTTTTCTGTGGGGGCAAGCACAGCATTTCAGGGCCTTCCACCACACGTGCTAGATGAGGGCTTTAAACCCCCAGCATAAAAAACCTGATGTGCTGTGCATGTGATTTTCCTTGCCTGCCTCAGGCAGGAAATATCCCCCGTGGCAGATCAGTGATTGAAATAATTGATAGTGGTGCAGGAGATTGGAAGAGCTGTAGGATGTACAATGTAATGAAACAATTTTGACTTACTCAAGTTTTCAGCCTCGAAGCAAGAGGGCACCGAGACTGTGGTTAATTACAAAAATGAATGCTGTCTGTCAAAGTGTGTGAAGCCCCTGTCACACAGGTTTGTGGCACGAACTGGGATTAATATTGAGCTCACATGATGGCCTGAGGACTTCCCACCACCCCTACAAACAATGCAGACCTGTTGTTGCAGAAATTCATTTGTGTTTCAGTGTTTGTAATAATGTGACTGGCAGGAAAATAACACCACAAAATGAAATAGCAAGAACAGGGATTAGCTATTTAAGGTAAAAATATTTTGTTTTCTAGAAGTACATTTGGATCTTGCAAAAGCGCCCATGATTTCTCTGGGTAATGTCCAAGCAGAATTGAATTTTTGATTACATAATCAGCTCAGCCTTAAACAGTTATAACCACCTACTAAAATGGAAGTATTATATGGGAAATCAACTGTATAAGGAGACTTCAGAACATTTTAAAGCAAGTGGGATTTTTAACCCTTTTTTCAGCTGTTACTGTAATGATGCTTCCTTTTGAGAGACCTAGGCAAGGCTGCCAACAATAGACTTCTTGGCTGAGAGTGCTCCAGGCCATCCTCTGTGCTGGGGGCAATGGACAAGAAAAGTGCAAACCAGTGACCAGACTGCCCCTTCTTGCAAGCTGCAGGTGACTCTTTGCTCTGCCTCACAGACCCCACATGGCTGCAGGATGTTGTGCCAAGAGCAGAATGAAGGTTCCTTGTTTCAAATACCTGATGTGTGAGGCAGGCTCCAGGGTGCCAGCAAGGCTGGTTCACCAGAAAGGAGGCTCCTTTCTTTTGTGCTGCTGGAACTTCGTCACCCTGCTGTGGTGCTTGTTGGAATCGTTGTGCAAACTGTGAATGCTGATATTTTTATAAGCCAGCTACCAAGCAGTTCTGTGTTTTCAATCAGCTGTGAGCTGGTAGAAGCCTTGTCACACTCCATCTTTGGGGGCAGCTAAAGGACAAGCCAAGCAGGCATTAATGTAACAAATTTATATGCATAAATATGAATATGCTAAAACTCTCCAGTGAATTAAACTCCTTGTCCAAAGAAGACTGAATGGGATGGCCTAGCAGGGGCTAATTTTTGCCAGGATGAGGTCAGGACAGCTAAAGGAACCTGTACTTTGATTTAGGTGCTGTGTTCACATACTGTGACCAAAGTGTTTTAGGGACAGAGAAATCTCATGCTAAGCAACAAACAAGGAGGGCCTGAGGAGCTTGAAAGGACTTTAGGATGAAGTTATTTTTGCAGGTCTGTACAAGGCCAATAGCCATGAAAATCAGGAACACTTGCAGCATGCTTTGCTTGGCCTGAAGCAGACGTGTCCAGTGGCAGTGAGGTGACAATCAAGACCCACAACACCCAGGAAAGCAAAATGCTATTTGTGGGTGGTGTGTATAACTGGGGTGCCACTCGCTGCAGACTCTTCCAAGAAGAGCTTGAGAATGAGCTGAAGAAGAATGTCTGAATTGTGCTTAGTGGCTGAAATAAGCTGCATGCTTCAAAGTTCTGGTCCTGGCCTAGCCTAGCATGATATGAGGTGCTCCATCAAATTCAGAGTTTCCTAGTTTATAGCAACAAGTGTAGATTTAATAGCAATATATTCAAGGCAAACTTACATCATCAATATAAAAGGATACTCAGGTGAGGTGCCTGCAGCCTGAATTTCTCAGTTAAATTGTGTTCTAAATTAAACCTCCAGTAGAGCACTCAGAAGGAAGTAAATATTTACTCCAGTAGGAGATAATTCTGTGATTTAAACCAAGCATCAAGTTCCCAACCAGGTGCACACACCTTGCAGGTCAGGACTCCTGAAGAGCTGATGAGCTCCTCAGCTGTTTGTGCTCCAACAGTCTGTTGTTATTTACTTACAGGACAAGCAAAATTTAATATCTAGAAACCCATCCTCACCCTCTTTGTGACAAAACTCAGGGTGTGTTTGGTATGTTTTGTGAAAGCTGACAGCCAGTCCACCATGTGGTTCTTAGGTTGCTACTGAAATATCTTTGCAGGGTATTGTTGATAATGCCTTAGGATTTGGCTTTTATATTTTCCATATATTTGTAATCCTGCAATTCTTTAGGGTATAACTCCAAACTCCACACACACTGTGAGCTGCTGCTGTCCCATTTTGGTCAGACACAACAATTCCTCTCCAGGCCTGGCAGTCAAGGACACCTCACTGCCTCAGGCCTGAGAGATGGAAACAACAGTGAGTTGGGGGAGCAAACTTGGGGTAAATGACTTCATTACCTGAAGCTGTAATTGGAAGATTAACCCCCAATATGCAAATGTACCAAACTTATCAGAGTGTGCAAACCCGTGACCCATTGTCCATTATTGGGTGCAGCCCCTGGGGGGCTTTGTCTGCCCTAAATGTCCCTGAGGGCCCTTCAATAAATAGAACTGCTTTTTATTCCCTTAATTCTGTCTGGCCTCTGTTTTTAGGTAGCCCAAAAAGGCATCATTGTGAGTGAGTGCTTTTCAAAGGCAAGTAACATTCTCTCCTTTGGAGCATGATTGGAAGGCAGCTGAAATCAACACAGAAAACCTGACTGGAGCTTCGCATCAGGCTCCCTCTGCCATCCCAGATGGTATGAGGGAGAAATAGATGCAAACTGAGAGCTTTGAGCAGATTTTCACATTCCTTTCTTGGAGAAGCTAGGGAATAATTACAGTCTGGGACAACTTCTTTTTTCTGCTTGATGTGGATTTAAAAAGAGCTTTTTATTAATGCAGCCCCCTGTTTAATGGGCAGTGCAAAACTTCTTTGTGTTCTAGGAACCTGCCTATCCAAAAGGTGTGTCCACATTCTCTAGTAGCAGGAGACAACAACTGCAAAGAGCTGAACTCTGGTGGTGCCTCAATATCTCAACAGCTTCCTCTGTTCTGCAGAAAAACTTGAGTTGATTCAGCGTTTAATTTAAAAGTCTAATTTGTCATACAGTGATAACAAAGTTTATTATGAGTGCCAGTAGTTAATCTTAGAAAATTTACAATCTATTGAATGTAAAAATGTTGCAAATCTGATATTTCCAGTGCAGGTGAAAAATTTGTGTCCTTGGGAGATATTGTGACTTTACCACGGTGAAGCCAGAAAAATTAGGTATAGGATATCCAGGCCAGTGAGGGTATGTCTCTTTGGATCTTGGAAGTCACAAAGTCAAATATTTAAAATAAGAGCTACCATTTATTTTACCATTATATTTGATCACAGGGAGCACCCTTGGTAGAATGCCAGAAGAGTCCCTTTGCTCTTTTACTGCATAAAGACAAATGGAAATATGAAATCTGGAAACTTAAAAAGCAATATATTTCAAATTTTCCAACACCATTAACTCAGCTTTTAATATTTCAAATAAAGCACATTACCATCTTGCAAAAATAATATTGATAAATATATTCAATTCAAAGTTAGTTTAGCCACAAACACTTTGATTAATTTTTCAGAAGCATACTGGTGTGGTGGTAAGAATTTCTCCTCTTCTTGAACAGTCACAGAAAATTTAGGTGTCTTCTTTGATTGTTTGCCTAAAGTTTGCCTATAAATATTAAAAATTCAGTATGATGAAGTCACAGTACAAAAACAATTTGAATTTTTTATAGCCTGCACAAAAACCTACTGCAGTTTGTGCTTGACTGGTGTTGAATGAGGCATGAACTGAAATCCAGCTGTGACTGCTTTGATTTTCATTCATTGTTAAGTTGCATGTCCAATTCATCCAATCCTTTACTGCATGTCAACCTACCCCAGCTAACCCCTTTGCATTACACCTTTAAACACCCTGTGCAAAGGTGGCAAAAGCAGAGACACTTTTCCTTTGGAATGTGGCTGCAGTAAAGCTCAGGACATGAAGTTAAAAAATGCCCACAACCCCAAGAACAACAGAAGAGAGATGGTCACTGGAATCACAGCAAGCAACTGTCAGAGCAGGAAAATCCTTCATGATTGCAGCAAATAGTTTGAATGTATTTGTATTTTAAATTTAGCAAGTCAAAGCAGATCATGCCATCACACAGCTTTGGCTCTATAGTTCCCCCAGCAGCTGAGAAAATTTCCAGATGAAGGAAGGACAATTAGGGAATTGTTTAGGATGGAAAAGCCACTCTGCCTCCAGCCTGTAGCTCTGCAGGGGCTTGCTGTGACCCAAGGGCAGGACCTGGCTCTTGAACTTATTGAACTTATTGAGCTTATTGAGGTTATTGAGCTTCATGCCATTGGGCTGGACCCATTGATCCAGGCTGTCCAGATCCCCCTGCAGGGCTTTCCTGCAGGAGTGAACACTCTGAGCCAGCTTGGAGTCATCTGCACACTGACTGAGGGCTCCATCTTCTCTGGATGGTGGATAAAGGTGTTACACACAGCTGACCCAACCCTGAGCCCTGGGGAATGTCACCTGTGACCCAGCTGCATGTGACCATCCCCTCTCTGGGCTCTGCCACCCAGCCAGTTTTTAGCCAGTGAAACGTGCTGCTGTCCAAGCCAAGGGCTACCAGCTTTTCCAGGAGGGTGCTGTGGGAGTCAGTCTCAGAGGAGTTGCTGAAGTCCAGGGCAATATCCACAGCCTTTCCCTCATCCACTAAGTGGGTCTTCTTGTCAGGGAAGGAGATTGGGTTGCTCAGGCCCAGCCTGCCCATGATGAATCCCTGCTGTGTGGGCCTGATCCCCTGGCTGTCCTGTAGGTGCTGTCAGGTGGCATCCAGGGTGATCTGCTCCATGGCATTCCCCAGCACCGAGCTCAGACAGCCCTGGCGCTCCTGGGATTGTCATTCCAACGCTTCTGCTGGATGGGCATCACCTCTGCTAACCTCCAGTCAGCTGGGACCTGGCCAGCACTGCTGAAAATGGTTGAATGTGGCTTGTCTGTGTTTTATCTCCATGCACTATCAGCTGCTTGCCCTATTTTCCTCTGCTCTGGAGAGACACAGGCCACGAGACTGCAAGGAGCATCTCAGTCAGTGTGGGCTGCACCTCCTGCTCAGCTGTGCAATGGGTGCCAAATCACCTCCTGATGTTGGCATCTGGGGGGAAAACACCAGAGCTGTATAAAGGAAATATTCAAAGTGCTATATTCATATTTATAGCCAAGTGTTTGGCCTTCCTGCCTGCCCACGTGCTGTATATGTGTAAAGGTTGTCTGTAAATGTCCCTTGAGGCAGCCTTACACTGTCCTATAGATGACTTTTTCTCTCAGAGCAGCAGTCTTGTGGTACTTCCATGTTTCTTTTTGGGAGTAAATGTCGTGGGGGGTTGAACAGAAAGCAGGACATTGTCAGCTCCCAAAGATCAGCTGGGGCTGTGTTTGATCAGGGATATACAGAGCCTGTCGTTTCAGTGGCTTGGACGTTGACTTGAAAGCAAACCTCACTTATCTGAATGTTGACAGTCACTGAGGTCAGAATGCAATCTGTCATTACAGGGTGACTGCTCTTTGCAATCATGCTATTTATCCTGAAGGGCCTGGAAAGACATCTATACTTTGCAATCCCTATCTCTCAGGAATTATAACCTCATGTTGAAATTGCTTTCCTAGGAGAACTATCTTCTTGTTTTCTGCTGGTCCCTGTTTCTGTTTTTTCCTCTTTCAGTCATAATCTTTTAGCATCCTGCCTGATGAAATCAGTTTGAGGTAATTTCAGCCAACTCTCTACAGACCCTGTCTTCTGGATCAGCTCCCAGCTTTGTTTCCTTTTTATAGGCTGAAAATGCTGTGACTACCAACCCAACCAGCTGGTGACAAAGCTGCACCTGTCCAAAGAGGCTTCAACATTTGAAAATATTGCTTCCTATGAAGAAAGTAGAAATGAGGGCTCTTAAAGCAGCAGAAATGTAGTCCCTGATAGTGCAATCTGTGCCTTTATGAGCTTCTCCAGATACTCCCTTTAGATGATTGAAGGAAGAACCTGTGCCATTTGTATTCCTGCCAGTGGTGTTATGCTTTTTGCAGAGAAGGGTAAGAGTGTCACCCAAAACAAAGCAGAAGCTTGAACTCCCCTCTGCAAAGCTTTTTAAGACGAGAAACTTCTTTCAGAGCAAATTAACTGATGAATACAGTGGAAATCTTCCACTTATTCAGATCACCAGGACAAGAGTATGTTTATTGTTGTTGACTGTGTGTAGCGTCTATGTATGTGTACAAATATACAGAAAAATTTTAGAATTAAAATTTTAAGTGGAAGAAAAAAATTTACTTGAATTATAAAACTAGTTAGGAAAATTTTTTGTTCAAAACCTCTGGTAAACCTTTGAAGTGAATTTCAGGTTGAAATTCTGTTTGGGTGTTTGCATTTATCACATCATCCTGTTCCTGGTGAAGGAAAACAGTGGAAAGACTTCAAAAAAGGAGAGAAAAAAATAACAAAGAGAATTGAATGTAAATTTGTATAAATAAGTTTAGAAAGCACACTGTTCTTTGAAAAGCATGAAGGTTTTAACCAGATTGTGTGATTAAAAACTGGGTCAATCATGTTTTTTCATTAAAAATGTAGACAGACATTTGGGCTAGTTCTCATTTTAGCACCAAGCATGTAAATATGCCATTAAGAAACACTTTCAGTCTAGCATTTGAATTTCCAGAAATAGTGCTTAAAAATCCTACTTTCCTGTAATTTGTGGTGAAAATCTTGTGACTGAGTTTTTTTCCACGGGCATTAGGGAGATGTTTGTACCAGTGAATTCCTGGACTGGCAGTTAATGTGGGAAGCACAGGAAACACACTTAGCTCTTGAACAGATGCAGTTTGAATGTGTGACCTCTTCCCAAACCCTTTAAGGATCTTTTTTTTTTTCACCCAACGAAATTATCAACAGTAATAAAAATATTTATGGTTGTCTAGTGAAATTTTTAAGAGCCTGTTTGAATTGAGGAGGAGGCAGGATAAGGGAAGGAATTCTGAGCAGAGATCACCAGTGTTGCCAGATATTCACAAACGTGTTTGTAAGCCAGGAAAGAAGGCTGCTTCTCCCCAGGCCAAGAGGAATGAATCACTGATGTGGGAGGTAAAGTGTCATCCAAGAAAAGAGAAACTCTTCTCCTTTGCACCCAGGCCAGCTGCTTAGCAGGTTAAATGATGTTTTTAGATACATTGGTGTGTTGCAAAGCAAGGCAAACACCCTCAGCCCTTCATGTTTGACTGCATCAATCACTGTGGTGTTCCTACAGGGCTTCACTCCCCTGTACCACACACAGGATGGATGGAACTGTGATTGCAAGATATTAAAACTTCTGCTTAACACATTTTCTTAGCTCCCCAGCTTGCATATTCTTAAGTCAGTGCTGGGTCCCCAGCTGCTGGTGAGAAGTTGCAGTTTTACCCTCAGCATCGACGAGGCAAATCCATTCAGTCACACTGCTGGATGAAGCACAATCTTGGGAATTTTAGTCCTAAAGCGCTGAGTTTTGCATTTTGATTTGAAAATAACCCCAAACCCCACAATTACTGGTATTCTCCTGTTGGTTCTGGGTTTGAAGAGCATGAATGTATGTTTCCATCTCCAAAGTAAGAAGAATGCTTACATTTATAACCATGTCTTGGTTTCACCCTAAACACCAAACAAACTGCAAAAAACTTCCAGCAAAATGCGTTCATGCAACTGGAAACCTGTAAAAAAATGTAATTTCAGATGTACTTGATACTGATCTTTCTTCCTAGAGCTTGGTTAGGAGTTCTCTAAGGCTTGTCTTGGACATTGAAAGGGAAGAACATGACATGGTCATGCTTGGTTTTGTTGCTGCCTTTCACAGGGGACTTCAGAGCTATTGCAAGGACTGGCAATCAAACCCTCACTCATTTCCTTGCTCAGTGCTTCTGTGTGGCTGCATTTGATTTGCAGGGTGGAGCTTCCGTTTGTCTCTTCTCTAACTTTTACATTCCAAGTTTTCTCTTCATTCCTCCCATCATTTCTCAGGCATTGAATTGCAATTCTTCAAGGGAGATTGAAATTAGTGAGTGTGGGTTTTATTCTGGAACTGAAGCTCATTTTTCAGTTGCAGTGCTTTGATTTTTTTCTCACAGGTAGCGGAGAAAAATACGTAAATATATTCTCACAACATTGTCACCAGGTTTGTAAGTATCTGCACCTGTGAAAACAAGAAGTGTTAATTCTAATTAGCTAGTGATGGTGATGAGGTGGTGAATTCATTGACCAATCAATTTATGCTGTCTGAAAACCTTTAAAAATAGTGCTGGTTTTGAATGAACTCAGACCTCTTAGTCGACAGAACAGAGTTTGTGTGTCTTCTGCCGTAGCACAACAAGTAAGGGTCTTAAGATTATAAAACGTCCTGTAAAGGTGGTTTTCACTTGTCAGGTGATCCAAATCTTTAGAGCATAAGCTGAGTCAGGCACTGTCTCTTATATGCCATCCTAAATTTACATTCAGTACTGGAACAGGAGCTTCACTAGAGGCAGGAAGAGGTATTGGCCATTAAAAAGTAATATTGTACTGCACTGGAAAAGGTTGTATGAGGAGCTCCTGATTTAAATGGCAGTAGGTGAGCTTCCTTTTATATTTACAGCACTGTAATTATGGAAAGCAATTTTTTTTCCAAACAGCTATAGAACTTGTACTACTTTTCCCATCCTGACGGCCTCCTGGCCATTGTGCTCTCAGTGTAATCAGTATGATAGAGAGCACAACTGATTGACATTCCAGGGTGGGAGTTGGAAGGCAAATAAATTCTACTAAAAAATCCTCTCTGCTGTCACGGAGCATCGTGATCCACAGACAGAAAGCAGAGAAACAGAAATTCTAAATTTAATATGTTTGAAGTTTTAAGCTCAAATTTTTTCACCTATTAAGAGTGATTTCATCAAGCTCTTTACCATAGCAAATTAGTCGTGTGAAACTCTTGCAAGTGGACCAGTGATGTACTTGGAAGATGTACTCTTAGATTAGTGCTTTTTTAACCTCCTTAACTATTGTTAATAAAGAAGAACTTTTCGAAGCTGTGCTCATTGAAGCCAAAATTGCTGTCCAACATTGCTTCAAAACAATTCCCAACCCCAGTTTTCTATCTCAGACCTCAGAATTTTCCAGTTTAGACTTCTTCACCTGCAGTCTAGTTGGAGAAAATAACCACTAGGGTTGGATCTTTATCATGATTTTTTTACCTGAACAAGCTTCCTCCAGATTATCAACCTGGCATAATGGATCAGCAGACAGTAATGGGCCCTAGGGCACAGCACACCAAGGCAATTGAGACACTGGGTCAAGTTTGGCAAGGTGATGAATAGAAATAATATTCTGAAAAACGTGTGCACTCTGGATTTAGCACCAAGAATGTGTCTGGGAAACAGCCATCCTTCTGTGGCTGGCAGTTTTGCAGCTGTTTCAAAGGGTATGAACGTGTTTGTGTATGAGCTGTGTATCTTCAAGCTAGACAAACAACACTGGTGGTTTTTCTCGATATCCAATCTAATCAAATGATATCTTGGCAATCTAGAAATGCTATTTCCTGTTTGGCTCCTCTCCAGTGTTGTTTCTGAGGACGGATGTGAGGGAGTCAGTTAAGACGAAGGGGTAACTGTTCCAGTAGACTGAAACCACACAATACCAGAGCATTCTCAGCAAATCAATCCTCTTATTCAAACAAGGCATGGGAAGTGTTCCATTTGCTCTCCTGGCAGCAGCACTGAAGCACTCTGTCCTCAATGGTAGCTGTGCATTGGGGCTGCTTGTTCTGAGTTCCAAATGCCCAGGCTGGGTTGGTGATCTGCAGCCTTCCCAATGAGTTCTCCTCCTTCAAACCAGGTTTGGAAGTTAATATTTGAGCACTCTACAATTTGTCTTCAGCTCACCTAGTTCTGCCCCAGATTTCGGAGTAGAACACTGGTGCTAAGGAGTCAGAGTAAGCCAACAGTGCTTTCCCAAAGCTCAGGCTCTCCCAAAGCACTGACTTACCACAACTGGTGGGGGGAAAACACCTAGAAAATGTGCCCAAAGGAAATACGGCAGATGAGTAACATAAATTGGGTCTAACATGGAGAGAAAATGTTCTGGAATACTGCACTGAAACAGCCTACTTCAAAACACTAATCCCTTGAGGTGGGCTTTATATGACACTGTACAAAAACTGTGCTTTAATGTTCTGTCTGGGAAACCAAAACTCAGGAAATCAGATCAGTGGCGCAGACCTGCCTTAGACTTTGCCCTTTGTGTGAGCCCTGCCTGGCTGTAGGTGTCCAGGACTCGCTTTCTCCTCATAATTGTCTGTAAATTGAAGAGATCCTGCTAGTTTTAGCCAGTATGCAAGCTTGTGCAGGGAAGTGCTGAGTGGAATGCTGTTCAGCCAGGGCAGCTGCTGCACACATGTCCAGAATGAATCTGGCTGGTGCTGGTGGTTCCCAGTCCCCTGAAATCCATTTGTCAGGCTACAGGGCTGTCACTTGTGCTGCTCATAACTGCAGCTTTGTCCAGACCACTGGGAAAATGTCTGAAACACCTCATTTAGGGAGGGCTTTTGTGAGTTCCGTGTTGGTGTCATTCGTTCCTGTGGGAGCAAAGTGTCTCCAGGTGGTTTTGCTGCAGGCACAGGGAGTGAGCAGCCAGAAAAGGGGAAAAGCCCATTGCCTCTGCTGCTGCAGGTCGTTCCAGCAGTGTCTTCACACTGTGGAAAGAGTCCAAGGGAAACAGCAGATTGGAGCCCAAGGTGTGTGGGGAGCCTGTTGCCCAGCCATCTGTGTTGACCTAGGTCTGTTGAAGTTTTCACATTAAGTCAGTCCTGTGCATGTGTCCGAACTGCAGCATCACAGTTTGCATCTCACCCAATCCAGCACAGCCCATTTGCACTTCTGACCTCCCTGGCTCCGTGCTCCAAATGCTGCTTTGCACAGATGGCTGTGATTTGGTCTCCTCACAGGCTCTGGGCTCACTGAAAGCTGTGGCTCTGCTCTGCTGTGGGGTTACCTGACACTCCTCTGATAACAGCAGTGTTTTCTAGACCTTGTAGATCTCCTCAGCCCTGTGAGTCAGAAGGCACAGGGACTCAGCTGCTGTGTCCCACTGAGCTCTTGGTTGAATTTTAGTGTACTACCATTAGGTCCCCTTAATCAGTTGGGGTTTTTGTTTATTTGTTTGTTTCTGGTTGGTTTTTTGGTTTTGGTTTTGGTTTTTTTTTTCCTTAGGAAGCTTTGACTCTCATGGCAAATCACTATTCCGAAGGGCTTTTCCTGCAGTAATTGTAAATCGCTCGTAAACCAGTGAGAAGAATTCTGCCCCAAAGCAGATGTTCTTTCTCCCCTGAAGTGTGCTTTTCAGCACAGTCTGCTGACATTTGTCTGATTTGAGAGGTCCTGTGCACCCCAGAAAGATGCACACCCCAGGCCAGGGTGCGGGTTGTGGCTTGTGAGTGGCACCATCACCCTGCAAAGCTCATGGGAGCTCTGTTCCAATGGGGCTCTGTTGGAGCCCAGGGCTCAACAGAAACCCCCATGGACACCCCCATGTACATCTTGGGGGGTTCGGGACCCTTGCTGGGACCCCAGGAGAACAAACACTGCCTTTCACCTTTGCCCATGGAAAGGACTTTCAACACTCAGAGAAGAGCTGTAGGTTTGATAGAACGTTAGTTTAGTTTATCACAGGGTGTGAAAATGTAGTTTGGGTTTTTAGGATGGAAGCTGGAAAAGGGACAGGGTGGAGGATCTTGGGTGATACCTGAGCTTCTTCCTTCTTCTTCATAGACTCCATCTTCTGTTGTGTGGTGGCACAGGGTGGTTGGGTGGAATGGTTTGAGGTAGAAGTGCCATTTAGAGAGATAAATAAGGATAATTGGTACAGAATTGTAAATATCATACATTTGGGATTTGGATTGGGTCAAATGGCTTCATAAGGCCTTGGGGGTCACTCCCTGGGGCCATTCCAGCCGTGTTCTCAAAGAGAAAAGACCTTGTCACTGAAGAGCACGCAACTAAAAGATAAGAAATAATAAACACCTGAACAAGAAGCTGGAAGTCTCTTTCTACCCTTTTCTAACTCTGGCACGAACTGATCTCGGAAGCAGAAAAGGCATCCCAAGAGGGCTCAAACACTTGATAAATAACTAAATGGTGAGGTGGAAATACAGTGTCCTCACGGTCAGTAGGTGCTTTGAGCAGCAGGAAATTAAGAGCTCCTTGCACACTGCTGTTCTGCCCTAACAATGGGGGTAGCATTTGTCTTTAACAAGCAGTTGTTGAATGACTGTTCTATCAGGAACACACACATACAAATTGTTTTATCTCTCTTGTTGTCCTATATTGTTAACCTGAAATTAATGCAGTACTGGAAAAAGTAAAAAAAGATAAAAATTGCATTTAGTTTTGCACTGTCTGGGAAATGAACTTGTGCATTCAGTGTTGAGTTTCTGGTGACTGAAACTGGCACTGTGAAGCACAAAACTTTGTTATTTAACTATAAACCCTATTTAAATTCCTTATTTGACATTGAATTTGGCTGAAGGATTTGAATTTGGCTCCAATTCCAAAGATAATATTTCTCCTACCTTTTTTTCTTCTTTCTAGTTTAAAGAAAGCTGTGAAAGTCTGATCATGGAACTGGTTGGGTTCAGCATATTGTCTTCCTGGCTGGTGGAGGTGGATATCTCTCTCAAAGCTCTCAGCTCTTGGGGTGCCACAGAATGCTTTTGGCATTCACCTGCTAAAGGTGAAAAGGGCATGTGGTGACCTGTGTGCAAAACAGAGAGAAATGTGGGACTTCAAATACTCCAAACACTGTAATCTGGAATTACAGTGACTGAAAAACTTCAGGGGAGCAGCTGTGTATTCTTCCAGGTGACTTCAACAGCTTCCACACTGGTGGGTGCATGTTGTTGAATTCTTCAGCTTTTAAACTCTGTTTTAATCTTCATGCATCCAAATGACATTGTTGGCACCGCAGAACAGTGCACATGGAATTGCAAGGCTTGTCTTAACTGTGCAGAGATGTTCTCTAATTTTTTTTTTATTTTTACATGACACCTCAGAGGAATAAGATCATTGTGTAAGCTAAGCTGAAAATGAAACAAGCAAAGGTTAATTTTTCTTAGCAGAATATCTTCCTGAGGGAATGGAAAAGTAGTGCAGAAATCAGATTTTAACTGATTTAAACTTAAAATTTTAGATTTTAAGACTAATAGTAAAATAGTTTTTCTTGAAACAAGGGCAAACAATGCTCTTGTACAACCAAAATACAGTGACAAAAATTAGTAAAAATGGCATCTTTCCCTAAAATACTAGCAGTTTTTCCTGTTCATATGAGGGAAAGGATTCTTTCAGTGGTAGGATGTAGAAAACACTGATGTTTTTGAATGTAATATTTTTTATAAAGTGTAAGAATTTCTTTTGTGGTCAGTAGTAAGGTATCATAATTTCTCTCTCTCTCTAGGAGCTCGGATTTCTTTCTGTATGCTCACATTCCTAATGTGCTGTGCAGGAAGAATTACATTACACAGCTCTGCTGTGCAGCTGGGACTTCCTGGAGCTTTGCATTTTTAAGCTTTTCCCCATCATAGCCTGCAACCAAGGCAGCAAATAAATCTTGCAGGTCACATACTCCAGAGAGCACGTGGCCTTTGTGGTGGGGGAGGAATTGCTGCCTGTGCCCTGTGGAAGCCAGGTTGCACTGCTCAGTTCTGTGCCCACCCCAGCGATCCCACTGACATCTCAGGGTTCATCCTTGGGAATATTGCGAGGTAGCGGGAGGGAAACGAGATGCAGTTAGCAAACTGATAATTGAAAGTAATAAAAGCCTTAAGCAAATGCATAAAACTCTTCCCAATCATGGTATTTATGGGCCCAAACTGTTAGAGAGATATTTATAGGTTCGATGGAAATACAAAACATATGGTATTTTTATCCGGAAATATTCTTTCAATTACACCCTGCATGGATCTCATAAACATCCCTCTTTCATCTGAAAATTCTTCGGTACATTAGGTAAGGAACATCATTCCATTTCGTAGGGGAATGTGGTAAACAAACATCTTGTTCGAACAGATGTTGAAGTGTCTCACAGATTTCAATCAGCAAAAGGAATATTCTATAAGTTTTGGCTCTGGCAGCTCAAAGTAATGCAGCTGTTGGGCCACACATCTCGTATTTTGGTCTTCTCTTTGCTATATTGGAGAATGTGTACAATCAGCCTATTTTTTTCCTGATTTTCATCTGTTAAGCATAAGCATCTTAATCTGCTTTCTGTTTTTTCTATGTGCCAAATCTCTCCCACTCTGCAAATGCAGCAGGCTCATACCTTAATGCTTCCCCGATTATCTCTGTACAACAAGAAATTTCTGAGAAATTTCTGAGAAAAAACCTTCTCCAGCATTTTAGTCCCTGGGAACTGTGCTCATAGGAGCAAGTCTGGCCTCTCCATTAAACGTTGGTGTTTCACAGCAAGCCAGCAGGTGACTTCTAGAATCTGCAACTGGGCTTTGACATAAGCTACTGGGGAGGAAGATACTCTAGGAATAGCTGTGAGGGTCAAGTCAAAAGGCAGTTTGATGCTTCATCTTGGCTTTGAGGGAAGCCTGGTCCCAGCCAGTGTCTCTGCCTTTCCTGGGGGGGGACTGGCACTGGCCCACAGCTGTCCCTTGGTTGGGAGCAGGAAATACTGTGCAATCTTCCTGCTGAAGCCGTGGTTTCCTGAGGTGGGATTCATAGATTTTGTGTTTGGCATGAGTAGACAGGGAAACAGACCTGGGATTTTTTATTGGTTTATTTTTTTCTCCTTTTTTAAACACCTCGATGGGTCTTGGAGAATTGTGCTTTGTCTGAGACACCGTGCCTGCAAGGGTTTCCTGAGGGCCAGGAATCTTGCTGGAGCTGAACTGTGATGCAGTGCACACTCCGTGCTTGAGCTGTTTGGTGGAAGCCTTGCCATTGCAGGCCCAGGCTGGAAGAGATGTTTGCTGAGCCCCTTAAGCATGCCACTAACAAACTTGTTCCAGATATTGCCATTTCTTAAGGGAAGTTCCCATCCAGCCTCACTTGCCATGGCTGCACTTGGATTCCATCAGCCCAACTGATAAACTTTCCTGCACAAAAGTGAGGCAGTCAGCCACGCCTCGTGTTAGATCAAAACCAGCTGTTTTTGTTGTCTTATCTGTATTTGTCTTGTTGATTTGTCCTGATGCAGTATTGGGCACACCTATCTCTGCCCAAGAGGGTTTGTAGGAGGATGTCAGCCCACAGGGTGGCTAATGAAAGTTACAGCTTTGGTAGTTGGCCCAGGCTTTAAAGCCCCTTTGTAAAAGTTTCCTTCCTACATTTTCCATCTTTTTTCAGCTTTAGTGGTACCAATCTCCCATCCGTCTCCTGGTTTGACTTCAGTATTTCTAGAACACCTCTTATTCTGGGTCTTTGAAGTTACAGGATTTCCCTCAGCATCCTTCAGGATCCCTGTTGCCCAAAAGGGCTGCATACAGTTAAAGCAAGTGTCACAATGTGTAACCTTTTTCTTCCTCATCTCCTTCTCTTTGTTCAGTTTATTCTATAACGTGCTGGAGAGAGAAGTGTCTGCTTTGGAGTTGTTTGTTTTTGTTGTTTGGTTTTGATTTTAAATGGCACACGGCGTGGGTTGGTGAAAAGTACAGTTCTTCCCATCTTCTTGATCCTTACTGGATTCTTGTAGGGAAGGTGAAATTTATTGGCATGTCTGATGGGTGTGTCTGTATGGCTACATCTTAACTGCAGATCGTCTTGTGGCTCCCATTCAGAACCTCTTGGCATGGTACTTCTCTTCATTCAGAGTGCAAACAACAGAGAAACAATATAATTGGAGGGGAAAATACATTCTCTTAGAGTCAGGGAGCACTAGAGGAGCTGATTTTCCTGATTCTCTGACTCACGCCTCACTGATCACTGTATATAAATTATTCAGATGTTAAAAGGATCACCGTTGTAAATACAAAAGGAGCTTGTAGCAATAATCACAACAAACCAATGCTGCTAAATTACTGAAACAAATTTTTCATGGCATCATCCTGCAATTTTTTCTGCAATGTGCTCTGGGTGTAAGTCCTGTGGTAGGAGGGGAGGCCACAGTGATGGTGGCAGAGGGTTCTATGTGGCTTCTCCCAAAACACAGCAGGCAGGAGGTACCAGCAGGGCTCATGGCTCCTCATCAACCTGTGCATGAGTGATATTTCTGAATGTTCCATCCTCCAAACGTGAACACTGCTTTAAAAGCAAGGGACTTTGGGGTAAGGTCACTGTTTAGCTCCAAGCCACGCTGTTAAAACTGCCATAGTGACAAGGAGGAGTATAAAGGATACTCTGACAAGGAAGAGAATAAAGGATACTCTGACAAGGAGGACTGTAAAGGATTCTCTGACAAGGAGGAGTATAAGGGATTCTCTGACAAGGAAGAGAATAAGGGATACTCTGACAAGGAGGAGTATAAAGGATACTCATGGGCTTGACGCTGGGTGTGGAGTGGTGACAGGCATGTGGCTGGTTGGGCTTTGGTGCTGTGGAACTGGTTTAGCTGGGAGAAAGTTCTCTGTCCAGGGCTGTGTTAAGCCCTGGCCCTCTGTCCCAGCTGCCTGCTCCGTGCTGTATCAGCTATGCAGAGGAAATTGTAGAGTCTGGCAGGAGATGGAAATATCGATGGAAGAGCAGTTTTTTCTGAACAGGTAGAGTGAGGACCCTGTGAAGACCTTGAGATGCACTTACAACTTAATAACACACGGGATAAAAGTCAAATTTTCTTCTAGATGTCTCCCTATGAATAATAAATTCATCCTCATAGCAGGTGAGAACCATCTTTGCTCATTCATGCTTACAAAGAGCCTACTGCTGAGTAGTGATGCAGCCTGTTGTTTGACTTGTTCAGGTTGAAAAAGTCCCCTGTAGAGACAGTTTTGTGAAGCTGGTGTTAATGGATGCAGCTTCAGCATTTCCTCTTTTATGTGTGACTTAGTGCTGGGGAAAACCAGGGAAGGGCGTTACTGCTCACGTTGGGCTGCTGCTGCCTCTGAATCCTGTCAGGATTGTGCAGTGCCTGTGTCATGCTGCTCCAGCCAGCTGCCTCACAGGCTTTGCAGCAAGCAGGTGCTACCCTGAAAGGCCTGGCAGGATTCTTTTTCAAGATTTGTTTACAGTAGCATCATGGTGGGAGAGGCTTTATTTCACGTGTGTGAAACCCCGCTGGGAAGCCTGGGAGCTCCCGGGTTCCTCTTAGGAAGGCAAAACATCAGCAGGCTGAGCACCCACCTTAATTTAAAGCAGCAAATAACTAACACAGGTTCCAATGTTCATTTTGAGAGAGGAGAAGTTCTGTGCGTGGAGAAACTGGGGGAACTGGAGAAACTGGAGAATCAATGATTAATTACCCTTTGTGTTCTGTAGAACTTTTTGTATTAAGGCAGAGCAGGAGCCCCCTGTCAGGCCCTGGTACAAGCTATTATCTCACATCAACTGCCACACCTAGAGGTGTCAGAGAACACTGAAACCACGCTGGGGAAAGAGGAACAATGTCTTTAGGGGACCAACACTTGAAAAAATATTACAATTTCAGCATCTGGCTGGTTCCTACGTAAAGACAGATGACTCTTCTGCTCCACAAGAAGGCACCCACTGCTGCACTCCTCTGTGGAGGATGATAGGCTACCTTCACCCTGATATCAAGCAACATGCAATTCGTGGCATAAAAAACCAAATCCTTGGAAAATCTCTTGTTCTTGCCAGGTTCCACTAAACCATTCCTCCAGTGCAAGCAGATGAAATATTGCCCTGGAATCTCACAGCCTGCTTTGGTCAGTTTAAGTGAATAATGCAGCTACCTGTGTGGCTGTGCAGTATTTGTTTGGGGCAGCTGAACTAAGCAGTAACAAATTGTGTGAGCAAATCCCTCCTCCCTCTAACTTCAAAAGCTGTAGTGGTATTGCACCAAGGGTGGGTTTGACCCATTTTAATCTAAGAGCAGAACTCCTGCCAAATTTGAGGATAAGCATGACAACCATTACACTGATTTATCAGAGTGGAAGGGGAGCTGCATTAGTACTTTTGGAATTTATTGTAGTGCATAAATGGCATTTCCATCAGCAAAAAAAGAGAAATTTGATTTATAACAAATAACTCCAATAATTTCTGAATTGCCACATTAATAGAAAAGTGGTACTTCCATTTTGCTATTATCCCCATATGTGCCATCTTCTTATAAATATGGAAATTTGGCAGTTATCTGAGAACTACTTTATTTTCAAATTATACCATAGAAATTAATGAATGGATTTTTTTTTTTTGGGGCTATAATATTTTAAAGTGTTTTATTGGGTGTGGACTACTGTATTGAAAGATAAACTAGATGGCTGCTGATTAGTTAATTTTCCTTTAACCAAAAGCACAGAACTGAACCATAGATTAGATGCTATTGATTTGTTTCCTTTTGTTTTATGACTTTCAGGATAACGTGGTGAGCAGGAACTTGCAAAAGACACGTTGCTGCTGGAAAAGGAATTCATGTAAACTGCATGGATGGTGAATAAGTCATGGTAAAAGTCTACCTCAGCACCATTCTGTGGTGACAGGGTAAGTCCAAACACCTGCACCAATGAGTCCCTCCATACATGCAGGTGGTTTAGGAATGTGGTAGTGCCAGCCACAGGAAAGGAGGAAGCCTTGGAGTATCAGGCAGGAGACATTAGGACTTGATGGATTGTTGTTGTAGGACATGAAAAAAGATAAGAGACTCTAAACATTTCAGAAGGCAAAGAGCATAGAAAAAAGCTTTATTGTGTAATTCTTACTGCTTTTATAAGGTGTTCTGATACAGACTTAACATGGTTGGTGAACAGGAACGACACCTCTCCAATCCCATTGGTTAAACCAGAGAAACAGCTAAAATGTTTTGAGAACTAGAAAAGCAAAACACCACCTGGAGGAAGATTGTTTTGAGAAAGGAGAGTTGTTTGCCAAGATTTGTTTTGAGAAGAAGCTTTCTTAAGAATTTCTCCCTTGGGAGAAAGTTAGCAGGCCAGCAGGCTGAAATCTCTCAGACCCAGAAATATCAGGCGCACAGATGGATAGTAGAGTACCTGGAAGAAGAAGCAGTGTCTGAGGTTCAAGTGGTTCAGAGGGAAAATTGCCCTGCTGGGGGTTTGATTACATGTAATCACACAGCTTCTAATCTGTGAGCAGACTTGATATCAGAGTTGTCCTGTCGTTTTGGGACTGCTCACCAGAGACACTCAGCTGTTGCACGTAGCCACGTGTCTCCTTTTAGTAATTCTTTAGTATTGATGCAATAAAACCCAGAGTGAAAGTTGTGGAAATGGGTTTATTTCTAGTGAAAAAGCAAAATTCCACCCCCCACCCATATTACAAAAGCCATCAGAGCAGGTATCTGCTGATGGGGCTTTCCACAGTGGGGCTCTGAACCAAGGCAGCCAGTGAGAATTGGCCATGTGAAAGTTGTTCTTGTTTCTGTAAAGGTGCCTATACCTGAGGAGTCGTGGTTGTCTTAAATTCTGTATCTAGGGGCTTTCATGATGAGAAGTTAAACTTCCTCCCAGATATGTCACTTTGATTTCTTTTCTCAGTGCAATGTTCAGCTCAGGGAAAATATTCTTCAGAGGGAAGCAGTGTTTACAGGAGAAGCCTTATTCCTCAGGAACAAAGCACCTTGAAAAACCTTGAGCTTTCATTTGATCTTTCAGTTAGATGTTAGACACTTTATACTGGCTTATATTTACATGGAAGATTAGCAGTCTGTATATCACAGAATTGTTTCACTTGAAAAGTTGATGTATGTGCCATTACTCTATGCCTTTTTCTCCATTTAAACATAAGAAATTTATGGTGAGGTCTCCACATGCTTTTCTCATTGCAGGCATTTCTGACAGATTAGGTGGTGGCCCATGTCACATAACACCTGTGTTGTGTGAATTGATAGGAGGAGAGCTGAGGCACAGACTTTAGGATA
This sequence comes from Nicator chloris, assembly GCA_013400495.1. Classification (NCBI taxonomy): domain Eukaryota; kingdom Metazoa; phylum Chordata; class Aves; order Passeriformes; family Pycnonotidae; genus Nicator; species Nicator chloris. Next base: position 50,922 of record WAAE01021439.1, read on the forward strand.
CCTTGCTCAAATTTGGAGCAAGGGTCTTAACACTTCGCATTGGGAAATGTTTTTTTGTACATTTTCTGTATCAAAAAAGGAGTTTGTGTGCAGATATCAGCAGAGGCTGAGAGTGCAATGTGGAAAAGCAGTGACTGGGATGGCCTTCATGGTGAAAAACATGGAGGAAATAGATCCTTAGACATGGACATTGTGTTAACAAGGAAAACAGTTTAGAAATGGATTTGGCATCTTTATGTATATGAACCAAAGTTAGTTACCAAAGCACTGCTTTTTGTCACAGTGAGAGTGGCACCAACCTGAATGTTGTGAAGATCTGGCTTTCTCAGGATGCTCTTTCTGCATCACTTGTAAGATGTAAGCTTTGATTTTCGTCCTTGTGTGGTTGAAAAATGCCACACTCCCTGAGGTGTGAATCCTGTTGTGGGGAAAAGCCACATTTGGAATGCCAAGGACTGAAACTGCTCCCATGTACAGCCCTGGCCACTCCGACCATCACAGTGATTTCATCGGCCTCACTTGGAAAAACAAGTGATGTTTGACTTACCTGGGCAAATTGATGTTTCAGAGCTGGCTTCAGCAATCTTTCTGGGGCTTGACAGTTGGTCTGCCACACATGAAACAGAGTAAACACTCTTTGGTATTTGAAATTGGAAGCAGACACCTTGAAGCATATCTTGAATGTGCTTCTGTTCCATATGGAATTATGAGAGAAGATTTATTTTTTAATGTTTCTGTGGCCTTCCTGTTAAAATGCAAGCTCAGTCTGGGGCACTGGGAAGTGCAGAGCTTGGATGCTACAATAGTTACCCAGTTCTGGGAATTTTGCTGCAGCTGATGTCCTGATAAGTTTTTAAGGAGACTGTCTTCCTTTCCAGCTCAGCCACTTTTATAACCATCCACTGATATTTTCTATGCACCTGAATAACAGTGCATGGAAGTCATCTTTCCATCCAGCCCAACTGTGTTTTAATCAGGCTCAGGATTTTTTTCTGAGGAGCTGAGTGTCTCAGCTGTGAAGCAGATGTTTTGCTCCACGCACAATGACAGAATAAGTAAATAGGGAAAATGGAAGGGTTGTTGAGTGCATTTGGTTTTCTGACATGTCATTGTCACTACCATGTGCTATTGCTTTTTGCTGCCTCCCTCTTGAGATAAAAATGGGTTTAGTCCTTGAATTTATGGAGTTCAATTCTTCCTTTCACAGCCTACAGACCTGGCCTTTGACTAGCTCTTCAAATAGGAGTGGTTTGCATGTTTCTTCCATTTTCTCTCTGCTGCAGAAGCATCTGTCCACTGGCTGATGACCTTACCTGAACTTAATTCCTGGGTATTTAATTCCTGGGTGCATGGGATGCTACTTCACCTGGCTTCATGGTGGCTTTTCCCTGTGATTCAGCACAAGTTAGTCGGTTTCCTTGGACTTCATTTAGGGAGGATGACATGGTGTGTGTAAAGGCAACAGGCCACCAGTTCTAGCTCTAAGAGTTTTTCCAGCTGAAGGGGCTTCTGAAATCTTAGGCTGAGGAAAAAGAACATTCACTAATTACCTGGCAGCTTCAGTTTTCTCACTCGTTGTAGTGGAGTTCACATATTGCTACTCTATTCAGTCAGGAGTTTTGCCCTGGGAAGTTCCTTTCCTTTGGGAGGGATTAAATGTAGCTGTTTGGAAGGAGATGGGAAATACTAAAGCAGCACTCTTCAATCTTTTGCACACCAGGCAAACAGATCAATATTCAAAGGGAATTCTTCATAGGCTGTCTCAGGTTGCAATGCAAGGTGTAACCAGCAGTGTGTGTTCTATTCCCAGCTGTTAAACCAGCTGGGGCAGGGCTCTTCATCTCTCCCACCACCCATCCTCCCTCCAGGGCATCTCTGCTGTCCATGGGCCATCCAGGCTCCCTGCAGGCCTGAGAAAATTCCATCATCCCACTGGGAGATGCTGCACCCAGGGGAGGAGCCCAGCATTCCTGCCTGGATAAAAGCTGAGATCCAGAACTCCAGCACAGCCTGTTTGCACGGCATTCCCAGAGGAACCAGAGCCATCTCAGCACCACTGCACCTTCAGAGGAAACTGCACCCTGCTACAGGATCCTCTGTGCTCCACCAGAACCACATCTGTCACTGCAGGAGGGCTGGATTGGGCTGCTCCCAACACCCTGCCCAACAGGGGTCAGGCTGTGTTCTGACCCTGTCAGTGTTCTCTTTTTGTTTGGTTGTTTTTTTGTACTACTACATTTTAATTTTTAATTTTCCTAGTAAAGAGCTGTTCTTCCTATTCCCATATCTTTGCCTGAGAGCCCCTTAATTTCAAAATTATAATAATTCAGAGGGAGGGGGTTTACATTCTCCATTCCAAGGGAGGCTCCTGCCTTCCTTAGCAGACACCTGTCCTTCAAAGCGAGACCTAGGGGCAGAGCTGCCCCTGCTCTGAAGCCAGCTTTGAAGCTGATAGTGGAGAAATGGGTCCCAGTTCAGAGGTCCCATCCTGCCCTAAAGCTGCACTGCCTGTCAGCATGTAAGGCTGGGACTCCAGGGTCTGGAGCTCCAGTCTGCCTGGCTGGACTTGAGACAGGGCTGGGCAGCTCTGTGCCAAAGCTGGTGTTGCTGTGCTGCTCCTGGTGGCACTCAGCTGCTCCTGGTGGCACTCAGCTCACACAGGGTTGGCCTGTGGCTCCACTGTGGGTTGTACCACATCACAGGCTGGGACAGGCATTCAGAGAACTTGCTTGAGAAAATGAAGGGTGAAAGGCAGCAGTTGCTTAGGCGTGCTGTTTCAGCAGCTTGGCTCCTGGGTGTTGGCTTTCTCTGCAGAGTTTATTGGAATGAAGACTTTTCCTGCTAGCTGCAAATGTGGCCTGGTACACCCATGGTCAATTTTCAACTTGAAACTAGAGAAAAGATCTGGTTCCTCAGACCTGGGGCTCTCCCCCCTTGTTGCTGGTGATCACACAGGCTTTTTGTTCCATGCCAGAGACCTGGAAGAGATTGCAGCTGGGATGCATACAATTGGACTGGACATTGCTTTGTTGTGCTGGCCTTGCTGTTGATGCAAAGCTTTCTGCTTTTGTCCTCACATCTCTGGATTTACACTGGCTTCTGCTAATGAGACTTAAAAGGAATAAAAACTGACCTCAAATTAAGACTGGGCTACTCCTGCAGAGCCATCCAAACTGTTTATTATATTGATCAGTTAAGCCCCATGAATTCTTCAAGTTAGTCAATGATGTGAACTGACAAGTTAAATTATTACAGTGAAAGCCCTGCTGTGCTAACTTAATTTATGTTGTAGGGCCTCAAAACAGATTTTTATCTGACTGCTTCTTTGGTTTGTTTTTTTTTTTAAGACTAAAGTGAGAATTTTCCTTTTGAAAAGCAGAGGGTTTTTTGTGAGGATAAATCACATCAAGTCAGCTGTCCACTGAAACTACAAATAATGCTGCTTTTATTTTAAAATCAATAATAGAGGCATCTGGAGCTATAAACACTTTCCACAAGTTGTGTGGCCCTGGGAAGATACAGACAACTTGCATCTGTGTTGTATTGTTACCTTACCTGACTTGAGATGTTTGGATTAGGGGCATGCTTTCGATGTGGATGAGAAATTGGAGAGGAAAGCCTCATGTGGAAGAGACACAAAACTGGTGGACTCTGATGGGTACAGCCCTGGGAAAGAAGAGGGAAAGTGCTTTCTGCAGTGCTGCAGTCAGGTCTCCATTCCTCTCTCAGAGCATCAGGGCTGGGAGCCATGGAAATGCAGCTGGAATGCTGTGCAGAGTCAGCCTGGAGTGTGTGACACTGTCCTGTACTCACAGAGCAACCCAAAAGGAGGTTTGGTGTCACGGCAATGGAGCCGATGACAGCCTGGAAGAGAGGAAAATGAAATGGATTTCTGCCTCTTTACTGTATACTCACATAAGCCCTCAAGTGAGACAGCTGAAGGAAAAAATTGCTGCCTTGCAGAAAAGGAGGAAAAAACTAGTTTTGGCAGGTTTCCTTTGCATATATCTTGCCCTGGTGTGTTACTGCATAATATCTTCCTGCTGTTGTGTTCCATTTCTTTGGAAAAAAGAAGTGACTTTTAAGTGGTGTCTGTGAATGTACTTATGAGGAAGCAGGGTTAAAAAGAGTGATTAAAAATGCCCCAAACTCAACGCTGATAATGGATTTTGGGCACTGGACTTGCTCAGTTTGGGTAAGGAACAAAGGCTCCATCCATGCCAATTGCTTTCCTTGCAATCCCTTCATGTGACTCTGGTGTTCATATTTGGGGGTTGCTGGACCATGGTATACTGGCAGATAGAGGTGATTCCAGTTATTCCAAGGACTAAATAGCCATTAATTATATGATTAATAGTTAATTTATATTTAGTATAATAAATTGTTTTATAATAATTATGTGATTAATAGTTAATTTTAATAGTGCAGCCGCTAGTAGCTGGGACTGACTTGCTTGACTCTTCATTGTGTTTTTGTTGCACTCATTTCATATTTATGAGGGTTTTAGAAAACAAAAGAGATCTGCAACTGCATATTTAATTACTTAAATATTATTGTCTTGGCAAATGACCCTTTGCAAAATGCAAATATTTAAAATTTGTGAAGAACAAGATTTTAGGTTAAAGTATGAGTCAGTGATGCTGATTTATAAGAAACTTAGGAATTAAGCCCAAGATTTTCACTTTAAGAATGGATATTTGTTTTTCTTTTTCAGGGTCCTTGTCTTGCAGTGCAATCAGCACCCTTACAGTGCTCTCCACATGCATCTCCACAGATGCATCCTGCTGTCCTTCACCAACAGATGCCATGAAGCTCAAGTTCAGCAGGAAGGAACCTGCTGTCCCAGCTGCAAACCCACAGTGAGAGCTGCTTGAACATCCTGTACAAATATCAAAGTCTCCTAAAGGCAAGTGAGTCTTTCTATTGCAGTCTTCCTAGTACATGCACCTTATATTCCTGTGTTGTTTGGGTTTTTTTTCCTACTGTAATTACCCTACTCAACAATATAATTATCCATGCTCATGATCTGCATACTGCCCTTTCAATGCTGTGTTTGACTGCTGAGTTCTAAGAATTGGGCAGTCTTAGTGCACTTCAATGTACACACATATATCCTGTCACTCTAAGGATGCTGAGGTAGACTCTCAAAGGAGCTTCTGGAGTTCTTTTCAGGTTCTTATTTATGTAGGTTTTTGCATTTTGACTTAGAGGACACAAACAAAGAAACGGTCTGCCTGCAGTTAACTTGCAGCTGGTAAGTTGTTCAAAACTATATATCTATAGATATATATAGTATGTATTTTTAGGATTTTTTTGGCAATTAGTCAGAAAGTTTTGGTCTGATTTTTACCCACACACTCTTGAAGATAGTTGTGTGTATATGTGTATGTACACATGTATGTAAAAAGGCACCTGTTGGAATTTCCCCTAGACTTCAGTGAAATACTTCAAAGGTGTTGACATTTCTCACTGGGCAAGGGGTGAGCCTGGAGGAGCTGTGCTGTCAGCCTAGGCTCCACTGTCAGCTTTCAGCAAGGCTCCTCTGGTTACTGCAGACTGGAGGCTGTGTGAGCTCTGAGAGCATCCTCTCCGAGGGAGATGCTGGCTGCAGCCTGCTGCAGCCCAGGAGTGTTCAAAGTGCCTCCTGTGGTTTATGGGGTGACGAGATGGTTGGCTTTAGTCACAGTGAAATTCCACCCTGGCCACCACCCAGGCTGGTAATTACTGGAGTTTGCAAAACTCCAGCAGGTTTTCGTGCCACTCAGGTTGCAGTTCAGGTGGGGAATGTTCCAGGGCTCTCAGAGTGTCACTGACTATTCCCACTCTTGTCCCCCACCTCAGCCAGGCAGCAGGAGCTCCTGGTGCAGTCAGTGCTGCTCCCACCCTCCCAGTACAGTCGTGGGCTGCTTCACCACTGAACCCCTTACACAAAGACCAAGGCCTGACAGAAGTTCTTGAGGTCATGGAGCAGATCACATGTAATTTTTCTTTAGCTAAGGGACAGCTCCTGCAGAGATATCTTTGTGTAGGGGCAACTTTCAAGGCAGTTCTTTATGACAGTGAGCAGCATATGTAACCAAAACTACCACCATTTTTAGTGAGTCACTGGCACTAATTATAGAGCACTGATTTTACTGCCTCTGGCTGATGCTGAGCTGAATTTGAAAGACAGAATGGGCAGTTCCCGTTCTTATCATGGGTGCTGGGATTTTTTTGGGGTATCTGAACTGCCACCTGGCCCTTTTCGCTTGAAAACTGTGGCTTTTGTGCTGTCTTTGTTTAGTTCTCTTGTTCCCTGGTTGTTATCAGAGGTTCAGTGAATACTGCACACCACAGCCTCAGAGCCACACACTGGAGTCCCTGGCCACACTCACTCTTCTCTCTCCCTTTCAGAGATGCTTCCTGTTCCTTTTGCTGCCCACAGCATCCCTCTTCCCAAGACACTGAGACAAAGATCTTGGGCAGCAGCTACCTGGCTGAATACCTCACTGACCCTGGGGTTTGTTCCCATCTTTTCCTGTTCTGGGTGCTGAACTAACAGGTCTGGCTGTTCAGGACATCACCAGGGTGTCTCACAGCAGGAGTTAAAACAGATTCCTGAGGACCTCTTTCCAGTGATCTCTCCAAAGTGGAACTCTCCCAGAGGGAAGACTTCCTGTTGCCTGTGAGGGCATTTGCTCACCAAGAATCATTTGAATGAATCCTTGAAGGCTAGCACCTTTTCATTTACTCCAGCTGATGGTTAAAATGGTGTGATTTCCAAAATATGCTTTGCTTCCACGTGCCTTCCTGTCGGCTGCCCCCAGACACTTCCATGTCAGTGGGTAAAGTCTCTGGTCATGGCAGTCATCCCTCACATCCTGCATCACTGAGCCCTACCAAAACTGGCTAGTCTGGCTGCTGGGGAGCAGATCCCACGGCACTGGAGGTGCTGGGCTTTATTCTGTATTTTAATGTTTGCTGTGGCCAGGGCCCTGGGTGCCTGCAGTCCCAGTCAAGGAGGGACCTTCTGCCCCTCCGTGCTTTGCACTTGGCAGCAGCCATGAAAACAGCAGGGCCAGAGGGCTTCATGCTTTCTGAGCTACCTCAGACTTGGAGGTGCTTCAGGTACCAGTTTCAAGCCACAGAATGCTCAGGACAAGTGTGTCAGTGAGAATCAGTGCTGTTCCTTTGGTCTGTTACTTTCCTGCAGGCAGAGGAGGTTTGGCAAAGGTTCTGTTATTAACATATCCTGTTGTCACAACTATTCCTGTTTGAAACAAATGGGAGCTGATCACAGTGGGGAGTTAAATACACTCAAAACATGTATTCCTACTCCTTCATTGCCTGACTTAACCAAAGTTGGTCCCAAGCATTCTGGCAAATGCCTAGAAAGTATTTTCAAGACCATATCTTCCATAAGTGGGTTGGTTTGGGTTTCTTGTGAGCACATTTCACTGACTAAAAATTGGTTCCTAAAATAAAATAAAGAAACTCTCGAGTGGGGCAGTGCACCTACTCCTTGTGAGCTGTTAGGACCTGTTTCTGCTGGGCCTTGCAGAGAGCACACATGTTGACAGAAGGTAGAACACCACCTTTTAGTTCAGTCTCACTTGTCATCACTGCATTTTACCTGTTTTCACTCTGAAGGCTTCCTTGGAAAAATTCTCTGTCTTTTGCAAGGGTGACTGTGAGAGAGAATTTTGAGACTCTCCTGCTGTGACAACTCCCTTCAACAGCCCTTTCACAAAACCAAAAGAGCAAATGCATTTGAAAAGAGCTCGTTTTAACTGCTTCCTTTGAAAAGTTTGTAAATGTTACTTCTAAATGTTACATTTGACTCAAATTCTCTCTTTTCTCTTAGAAACAAAATTGGCCAGCTAAGGAGAACAGAGTGTATAAAACTGGATATGGGGCTTTGCCACTTCTCATTTGATGGCAGGACTTCCAGGACAATGGATAAATGCCTTGCACCAACAATCTGCTCCTTCTGAAGCCCAGCATTGGGCACTGGGCTATCTCACCACTTCTTGCTGCCCTGGTGTTGCCTGTGCTAAAAAAACCCTCCTCACTTGATAGAAGTATCTGGAATTTAATACTATACCTTTTTCCAGAGGCTTCTGCCATCTTGGAGAATTGTCAGTTGTGTTATTCCTTCTGACAGGTCTCATCTATCCACCCTCAGTGGGCTGTTACAAGTTTGTTTCCCATGATAATCCTTTCTAGTGACATTTTGCATGCATATTGTTTTCTCCAAAAGTCTGCATGCAAAATTTCGTGGTAGAATGGATCTCTGCAGCTGAACTAGTGCATTAAGCTGGGAAAGTGGTGTGTATAAGGAAAATGCACTCCTAAGAGATGGCTTTAACTGGTGTTATAACTGAGTGCTGCCATCTTTCTGTTCACAATTTACAATACAAATGTCTTTTGGTTCTGCAACCCTTAAACACATAGAAAAGAGACAACTAATTTGCATGGGTAATCTTATGAAAGCCATCTTTGTAATTAAGTGCAAACTGTGATTCCATCCACTGCCAGTGTATTATGCCACTTCAATAGACTTTCATTTCATTACTAGAAGTCAAGATTCCCTTATTAAACTTTTTTATTAAAACAGAGTGAGAAAAAGCTTCCAAAGTCCACATTGCTTCTGCTCTGTCACTTTTATTATAATGTAATGTACACAGACAAATAAGATATCCCATTGTGTTTGCCTACGGGTATTAAATATGCCCTTGAAACCAAAGGCAAAATAAAGCATAATAAAAAATACCATAGCAAGACAGCCTGATGGCACAGCTTCCATTCTTGGCCCTGTGAAGCAAGGTATTGAAAACAGAAGGATTTTGGGAGGCTGAGAGCATCCTTAGCAAACTGCCTGTGGGTGAAATGCATTCCTGCTCCGTGAGCTGGGCTGAGTTCACAGTGAGATAAGCTAATAGCAAACCTCCCTCCAGGGCTGAGCAGGCTGCTCTCAGCCAGAACCTTGGGACAGAACTGCAGCACTTCATGGTGCCTAGGAAGCTGTACCCCAAGGCTCTCTGTACGTTCACAACCTAAAGAGGAAGAGGTATTTCAGTGGGACTGTGCTAATCTGCTGGAACAGACACTTCAGTGGTGATCTGGTCACTGCCTGAGGAGTGCTGAACACTCCTGGTGCTCTTAGGAAACACTTGAGGGAAAGTTGGGATGGATATGTCAGGCAGACCACTTGAAAACGGGAGGGCAATAAGAGAATATTTATTGTGCAGGACAATGCAGGTCAAATTCACGTAGGCTGTAAAGATCTGTGGGTTTTTCTCTACAACTGTGTGGAATAGGAGTGTTCTGTGCCAGGTGTGGGAATTACAAAATCTCTAAAGTTGGAAATAAAATGCAAAAGATTTGAAGTGCCCACTGAGGGTGAATAATCTTAGTGGTGGGACACCTTGCTCCTTGGTACCTGGGAGCACGTGAATCAGTGCCCTTCCTCATGGTGGGCTCTGCTAGAGAGATGGATTCTTTTTCCATCCCATTTCACTATTCTTGGCTGATGATTGTGAATATGATTAGTGGGGTCCTTTCAAGCATTTTTCCTCCCTTTCATATCTCGAGAACATAACTTTTTTTTTTTTTCTTAGAATGTTTTACCTCCCCTCTGTTGCTTCTGCTTAATAAAGCCAGTGCAATTACAGGGTGGTTATTTGATCCTAGTGGAGAATCTCTACTGTGCCATATTTCCTTCTGGCTGCCAGGAATGATCAGCCTCAAGTGACTGGAAGTTGTGCAAAGCTGAGGACAGACAATAGCAGAGATCCTGATGTGGATATTGCTGATCCAAGGCTTGAGATGCAATTGAAATTTTCTCATAATGCGAAATGGAGGCACCAATATTTCCTAGGATGATGGAGTAGCTTGCTGGGGTTCTTGAAAATATTTTTCTGTTAAATAAACTTTCTGTCCTCTGTGGACTTGACTGAAAGAACAGATCATAATATATCCTAGAAATAAAAAAATAATCTTCATGAAGCCTGTTTGTCAGCAAAACTCTAAAAGCAGAAATGAAAATTACTATAAAATGTTGTGGGAAAACTCCAGACTTGCTGCTCGTGACCGAGTTTTAATTCATCCTTTTCTGTATTAGAGAGGTGGGACCTTTCCTAGATTGATTTTTTCCATTCTAAATGTTATGGAATTATTAAGCAATGTTTGAGAGTGCCCTAAATTTATAGCCATTATTTTCTAATGAATTCTGGTTGAACTGACAACTTTAATCAATTCTACCTTTCGGAAATATAAATAGGATGGAGAAAGAAATACATAATGCTTTGACCACAACCAGTGCAGCATTTGGAAATGAAGCTCAAAATGTCCAACTGAGTTGCATTAATGAAATATCAGGTCTCAAGTTTGTAACCCTGGCTGGGATGTCATGGAACTCAGAGCAGGCATGTGGAGGCTGTCTTGGAGATTTCCTTCAATCTTCCAAGCTGGCAGGGTATGAAAGATTAAAATGCTCTGGATCTACCAGACTTGCCACCTCTAGCTCGGGCCAGTTATTAATGTGCTATGTGGACAGCAATACTTTATTAATTGTATTGCTGGCCAGTCATCAATGTGACAAGCTTAGCAAAGAGCACAGTTATTCATCAGAGAGTTGTCAGGTAGTAATTGCCCTCATATGCATTAGAATCAGGCAGTGGGAGAGGCAGAATGGGTGTGCTTTTATCATTTTTAGGGGCAGGTGTCAACAAAATTAACATCTGCTAAGGTACTGGTAAATAAATAAATTGGAGAGGAATTTATTTGCTCTGACACAATGATACAACTACAAAGTAAGACAAAGGGTCATACTTTAGCAGCATTTATATATTTAGATGGTTTTAAAAGTGTTTTCAACAAATCCTTTTCTGTATACACGATCTGTTATCAGTTACACTTTTGTAAGGGCAGGCATAGGGTTTGCAGTTCTTTCCTTATAAAGAAAAATGAAATAGTTGAGATGTAATTTTGGAACTGTTCTTCGAATTATAAAATGTACAACTGTGCAACCGTTGTTACAAGCAGAATTTATTTAGATTTGCCATGACATTCTTTCACCTTCTGTGGGAAAGCACATCAGTAACAAAATGTCAACGCTTTTCTTCCTGCAGAGGTGAAGACTTACACTTCTCACCAAAGACTGCTCTTTTAAGGGTTGTCAAAAGCACTGTGGAAGTGACAAAGGTAAGGCTGAATGTGTAATCTCTGTCCTGGTCCCTGCTGTACCTGACAGTATTAAACTTTTTATTTAATACTTTCTTATTTTACTTTTTTATTAAACACATCCTGTGTTTCCCCCATCATCCCAGATAACCTCACGCTTCAGCACAGGATGTCTGCTGGATGCAGTGCTGCTCTGCACAGGTCTATCAGTCAGTGCCTTGCCCTACAACATCAATTGAATGGATATTTGTATTGGAGCTTTGTATTTCAATTTATATTTAATACATGCACAGTCAGGACTTATGTTGTAGAATGCACATTATCTGCGTTGTGTTTTGCTTTTACTGTGCTTACTTTGTTTTCATGAGTTCCTGAGAAGCTATTGAACAGAAGATTTAGAGTGAACCTGTCCCAGCAGTTCACATTTCAGAATATAGCTGAGGCTAAACCTGACTGTAAATGATTGTTTATTTATCATGCACCTTAATACTGCTGTGTTAGGCTGGTTCTCTAGACCTTCCATCTAACACATTTCAGGTTGCCAAACTCACTAGAAGCCATTATAGAATCATAGAATGGGTTGGGTTGGAAAGGACCTTGAAGATCTTGTTCCACCCCCTGCCACTGGGGATGGGGCAGCCACAGCTTCTCTGGGCAACCTGTGCCAGCATCTCACCACCCTCACAGTCAGGAATTTCTTCCAGATATCTAACCTAAACCTTCTCTATTTCAGTTTGAAGCCATTCTCCCTTGTCCTGTCTCTACATGCTCTTGTAAAAAGCCCTCTCCATCTTTCCTGTAGGCTCCCTTCAGGTACCAAAGGCCACATTAATGTCACCATGAAGCTTCCCAGAATGAACAATCCCAATTTTCTCAACCTTTCCTCATAGCAGGAAAGCAGGGTGTTCCATCCCTCTAATCATCCTGGTAGCCTTCCTCATAACAATGGGTTGAGGTCAGAGATGGGCTGAATTCTGGAAGAAGGTGAGATTTGTTAAAAACAGAGGACTTTGGCAGGAGAGGATGAGCAAAGGACAGTCAGTATTCAGACTATCAAAAGGAAAGCTGACAATGTATATAGCTTAGATATGCTCATGATAGTCTGTAGCCTGTGTGATAATGAGACCTGTTCAGATTGGATTTCCCTGGCATTCAACAGCAGCGTTTTTAATGATCTCATCTGGAAGTTCTGCTTCTGCCTTGCTGCTCAAAATGATCTCATCTAAATACAGGGGAAAGTGCTGATAGAGACCACTTAATCACACTCCTAATGCATGTGATCAAGATAAGAGAAATAAAATGTTCTGAAAGTAGGTATGAAAGATTCTTTGTCCAATTTCAAACCCACACAAATAGACAAGGGTGAAACCATTAGTGTGATCAGCTTAGAAAGAAAATGAGCAGTGAATGTGAAGTGGGAGGAGGGGGAATTCACTGTACAGTGGAACACACAAGCAGTGAGCAGAGGACTGTTTAGGCATTTCTGCTCTGTCTAGTAAGACGAGGCACAACTGCTGGAAATTCTCTCATGCTTCACAGTATTAAGTGCACATTTTTGTTGTACATGATACAAAGCAGCCAGTGTTTTACTACTTAAAGAACAAAATCAGGCTTTGACAAAAATCTTTATCCACACATGTCAAGAACAAATATTCTGAATGGCAGGATCTTGCAAAGACTCAGCTCAGTGTATAAATTAGTAAAGCCTCATCTCATCTTCCCCAGCACAAGTGTAAGCAGCACTGAAGGCATACAGTCATCACTGCAACCTGTGACAAAAGTATCCCTTGCTAATTCTCTGCAATATGTTTTTCCTGACATTCAAATGTAACTCATTCAAATGTAACTTGGTTTAGCCACGTGCTGACATCCAACCTTGAAACCCCTTGCCTCAATGCCTGAAAACTTTTGTTGACAGCTGCTTTGACAGGTGCCAGACTGGCTGCTATAGCTTCTCTTCTTCCCTGATTCCTCCTCACCTTGGTGTTTGCCTACATTTTCTGATACTCTGGCCAGTGCTGGTGTGGTCTGCAGAACACAGGAACCTAAGAGTATCCTGGCATTTGTACGTCACAATAAATTAGAGGATTTAAATCATTGCAGTTTTAAAAATAAATGTTCCAGTATTCTGAAATAGGAGAGTAATTCAGTTTCACCAGTTATGTTTTCTGTAGACAGATTTTATTCTGTTCTCTCTTGGGTTAAACTGGGGCCTTTGACCCTTGAATGATGGAGCAGTCATCAAATAGAGAAAAGTTTTGAGGAATAAACACAGTATCTGGATACTAATTCCTGAGCAGTTAAAGGTTTCGAATTGACTGGTGCTGTCATCTGTTTTAACATTTCATGGAATGAGGGGGAGCTTTTCATACCCTTTGGACACAAGCAGACCCCAGCTGGTGTTGTGCATGGATGTAGCAGGGGTGTGACGTTACATGAGGAAATGTTATGGCTGTATTCAAGATGTGCTGCCTTTCCTAAACAGCACAGAACTGTTCTGAGTGCTGAAGGTGGACAAATTGAAGCTAAGCATCTTTTTAAGGGTTAATCTTGTGGGTGTAATATCTGCTTCATTTTTGGCAGCTCGCTGGAGGCAGGTGGTGCAGTGCAAAATTCCTGTCTGATATTACACAGAATTTATCATCCCTTCGCTTTGCTCTTCTGATCCTTAGATTGCATTTAGCTAAAGGTTATGGCTTTCAATGATAAATTTAGATTCTATAATACATAGCTGGAGACACCAGGAAGTCAGGGCCTTTAGTACATACATGGGGATTGCTATGTGGTGTTTTTTCTGTTCAGGTTATGTCCGACTGTGGTTTTTTTTGTCCCAAGATAGAGACTAAAAATTCTCCAGGCACAGTTCTCTTCCTGGACATCAGGAATTGATCATTTGCCCTTTGAATGGTGAACCCCATCCAGACATGAGATGACATTCAGGGCAGTCCAAGATGCTTCTCTTAAAAAAAAGTAAACTCCTGAACTAAGGTAGGGTGTGGAACTGAAGCCCTGAAAAGGACAGCTGTGTTTTATTTCTTCCTGCTTTGCACAGGTTACAGATATTTCAGTTCTCAGCATCGTGCCTGACCATTGTAGTGCATGACAACAAACAACTTTCCAACCCAGCTGGAGAAAAACCAGAATTTGATGGCATTTTCCTTCAGCAAGCAGAGGGAGCTTGGTAGGCCACCTGACCAGCTCTGGGTAAAGTTCAGCTGAGGGACTTTTGTATGATCTTTCAGCTGGAAAGCACAACAGAAGAGGAAAGGTTGTGTGCTGTCAGAAATCCTGTGGGTCAGGCAAGACACTAAACAACTTGCTGACTGTGTCAGTTATAAAAGGTCAGATTTTGATCTGTTAATCTGGTATAAGTTGGAGTTTTTCCTGAAATTAAATTCTTACAAACATCTTATTCGGTTTTCTTAATTACATGGGGTTTGAGGTGTATTTGGTAAATATTTCTAAAGCAGTATCTGCTCAGATAGGCCTGATTCAAACAGCTTTTCAGTTGCAATTCAAACCTTGTTCCTTAGTCTGCCTCCAATGTCTTTTGCAGCGTGGGGTTTAGCGTGACCCTCCAGGTGACACCAACACATGCATGGCTGCCCACAGCAATTCTATCTGGCATTGTCTCTTTTGGTTACTTCTGTTAAGCTTCTTCATCTATCTGTTGCTGCTAAGAGTTCTAGATGTGGAAGAATGGGACAGGGAGAACGTGGGTTCATCCTCTCTCTAGTATTATACACACACACCTCTATATGTGCTATATAGTTGGGCCAAAATCCAGCTGGAACTCAGTCAGCCCAGTGCCACAAAAGGCAGTAAAAAGTAAATAAATAGCACCAAAAGAAGCACTAAAGAGAATCTCCCATCTTTGTTGGACGCAGAGGAAAATACAGTGGCAAAGGATGAGGGAAATCTGATACTTAAAACCTTCTTTCCCTCAGTCTTTAGTTGTAACACCAGCTGTTGTCCAGGTAGACAACTGCCCAAGAGGCCAGACAGGGACAGGGAGCAGAATGGCCCACCCTAATCCAGGGGGCAATGCTCAGGGACTTGCCATGCCACTCAGACACACACACAGGTCTGTGGGGCTGGATGGGGTTCTCCCAAGGGTGCTGACACCTGCTGGAAGTGCTCACTGTCCATCATTTACCAGCAGTCTTGGCTACTGGGGAGGTCCCAGCTGACCTGAGGTGAGCTATTGTGATCCCTACCTACAAGAAGTTCCCAGATTTTCCCAGAAGGAGAATCTGGGAACTACAGGCCTGTCAGCCTCACCTTGGTGTTGGTGAAGGTTGAATCTGACAAAAGGAGGCTCAGGGAGGGCTGTACCTCTCTCTACAACTACCTGAAAGCAGATTGTAGTGAGGTGAGGGTCAGTCTCTTCTCCCAAGGAATGAGTGATAGGACAAGATGAAACAGCCTCAAGCCACACTAGGGTTTAGATTGGATATTAGGAAAAATTTCTTCATAGGAAGGATTTTCAAGCATTGGAACTGGCTGCCCAGGGCTGTGGCGGAGTCACCACCCCTGGAGGGATCTAAAAGATGTGTAAATGTGGCACTTGGGGATATGAGTTAGTGGTGAGCTTGGCTGTGCTGAGGGAATGATTTGACTTGATGAGCTTAAAGGTCTCCTCCAACCTGTAATTCTATATGTGTGTGTCTATATATATATATATATATGTAAAAGAATAGGATTTACTTCCTCAGCACTAAACTTTGTGTTTCCCTTTTGGAATACTTCTTTCTGTTTTGCAGTGTCATAATGTACAGCTATGACAGCTGAGATCAGGAGCTGTCTGCTTTGGTACTTTGCAGAAATCCACAGTAAGGCTTGAGTTCAGGTGAGAGAAAGAATGCAGTGAAAGAAGTATAACCCCTTGTTAGGAGAGCAGAGGTTATGTCAGGCAGGAACAACGTGCTCTGTCCAGATTTCAAAAAAATACAAACAAATGTCAAATGTTTCTGCCCATGCTCATGCCCCAGCCCCAGAAGACAACTTCTTGAATGTCTCGTTTGATCCATGTGCAGTCCTACTTGGGGTCTTAAGTCAAGCTTATATTAATATCACTCCAAGATTAGCAATTTCCTGTAGGAATATTTGAGTTGCGTATCATAGACAATTAATATGAAAGTCTTTCTGTGGTGCCTTTCATCTCAAGAGTCTGAGAATTTTTCAGTTTTGAAAAATGAAGATGAAAAAATGTTCATTTTCTGGTCTTTTAAAGCTTTACTCTATTAAGGAGCTCTTGTGGCTGGCATCACACCATTAAAAAGCCAGAAGCTGATAGCCACAATTTTTCATGTGTGGTAGGCTTTACAACAAATTACAACACTGACTGCTGAGACTATCTAAGTTGCTGGAAAAATGAATTTAATTGTCCATTCCAAAACTATTTCCAGGATCAAATAGAATTTCTTTAACTACACATGCTCTTTATAACCCTGGTTCAATTCTGCTGCAGTAAATCTGAGGGGAGAGCAGAACAGCAAGTTAAAAACAGCACTGAGGTTTTATAGCACGAGCATTAAACTATATGTCATCTTGAAATTAAAGCACTGGGCTGAAAGGTTTTCTGCTTACAGTGATTTGTTACTACGTGGATATCTAATTTGCATTTTACAATCTTCTCTTGCCTGATAGCTAAGGGCATGGTCTGTGTGTGTGTGGAGGGCTGTGTTTCTTTGTCACCTCCCCTGGCCTGTTGACTTTTTGTCTTGCTCAGGTTTGTAGAATTTATTCCCATTTCATGAGAACTCTGTTTTGTTGCTGTCACCAGCTACATAAGCAATTAAATGACAAATGGGGACAAAATAAGCATTAAGCACAAACAAGGCTAAGCATTACTGTTTTACAGTCCTTACTGGCCATGATTTTCAATGTGGGTTCATATATATGAAATTAGTACAGATGCTTCCATTTTGTCCTGGTTTAAGTGGTTGCTGGAGATTCAAGGCAATGGAAAATCCAGCCTGTTACACTTTACACTGATTCTGGGATATATAAACATTTTGACCTGATATTTATAAAGTCCAGTGGTGAAGAGAATTGCTCTCTGGTAAGTTATATATGATTGCATGTGGGTTGCCTGGAATGGGAAAGGTGCTTTCTTCCTTAGGACAGAGGAGCCAGAAAAAATGCTTTTCTGCAGCCTGGCTGATTCCAGTTGATATTCTCCTGGCTCATTACTCATGCCTCAGGCAGTGAGCTGCTCCCCGTGTCACACCCAGGTGCATGTCTTGGCTCTACCTGGCTTTCAGCTTGTGAGTGCCCAGCTTGGTGGTGCAAGAGAAGTCTTGTTCTCCCTGGGTGCTTACTAAGGTTGTGCAGCTCCTCAGAGCACTTTTGGGGGTGAGACCTCAAGTTTAGGTCTGTGATAGGGAGCTGTTGCCTCCACATAACCTTTTATTGTCCTCTGGTGCAGTGGCAGTGGCTCTCAGCATCAGGCACCAAAGTTTTTTTCCCTGGTCTAACTCAAAAGTGAAGTGTCTGAGGGTGTGATTTCCTTTTTTCAGCTTTGGAATGAGCAAGGATACTGAATCACAGATGTAATACAGACTGGCTGACATTGGAAGGGGCTTCTGGAGGTCATTTGTGTAAGAGCCTGAATGAGAGATGCAGGACTCCAGGGGCTCTTTAAAATACTATTGATTGCATAGGTGATGTTACAGCAGTCCTGGGTCGTGGGTGACAGAGCCAAGCCTAAAGCTGCCAGCCACAGTTTGTAGGCATGCCTGAAGCCAACTTAGTTCAAGTTACAAAGCATTATATATTTTTCTTTGCTGAACATTTTAATACACAATACTTTTACCATTACCATATAGCCTATCATAACTATTATTATGGTTAGTACTACCCAATCACATCGAGTTAGTATGTTACTGTTTAAGCTTAAACTTATTTTTCTGTTTTCGTGCAGTGGAAAATTCTTAGACTTTGTTTCTACTTGCTAGGTAGCATGTTTGTTTGCTTATGGTATCTTCTGCTTTTCTAAGACCTCTTTCTGCTTGGTAAAAGCATCTTTTGTTTGTGGTCAACATATCCTTTGCTCTAGCCATAAAACCTTCTTTCCAACTCATCCTAACCTTTGTCCTTTCAGTTGTTCAGCAATCCTTACTTTCAAAACATCTTTTATTCGTTCCGTATCAAAACTTGCTTCCATCTCTATTTCATTCACAGATTCTGCTAAACATCCATATCTGTAAAACTTTCCTATTAAACTTTTAGCCTTCCTAACCATTTGTCCCCAAGCAGGGAGGCTGAAGCAGGGCTGCCGAGAGCTGGCTGCCCAGATGGCTTCAAAATACCTCCAGTAGTGCAGACTCCACAAACTCCATGGGCAAACTGTGCTGGTCACGCTCACATAATGGAGCCTTTCCTTCCACAGCACCTCCTGTGTTCCACTTTGTGCCCACTGACTCTTGTCCTTTCGCTGCAAGGGGCCTGGCACCACCTTCTCAACGCCTTTCACTCAGGTATTGGTGTGCACTAAAGATCCCCCTGGGCCTTCACTTCTGCAGGCAGCAGTCCCGGGTTTCTCAGCCACGTCAGGTGTGATGTGTGTAAAACCATAAAAGCTGACTATAATATCAAATTATATATATTATATATTTTTGTGTATATAAAACTTAAACTAAACTTTAAAACAATACTTAAATTAAACTCAAAACTAAACTACATAAAAATCAATTTTAATATCAATAAAATGCTAAAACACAACTCAAGTAAAGTTGTGCTCAAACAGAACTTAAGTAGTGTGATGTGCTGCAGTCCCTCAGTCCCCCTGCAGCCCCCCTGCTGCCTGCAGCACCTTCGTGGGCACGGCACTGCAGGTGTGGGCTCAGCACAGGGGAAGGGTCCCCTCCCTCGCTCTGATGGTGTTGTGTGGGAAATGGATCTGTGGAGAACTCTCAAAGCCTGACAGAAGGCTCACACAGTCTTGTGCATCTGTATGCAAACTCTGAGATAAGATATGCTGACTTAGAGAGGCCATGGGATAGAACAGACATTGGTAAGAGAAATCAAACCTGAAACAAGCTTCAAACGATGACCTTGCAAACAGACCAGATACTTTGGAGAAATAGAACTGTGAAAGATGTATTGTAGTAGGCCCCACGAGGGTAATTTTAGATGATTGGCTTTAAGGTATTAACAGCATTGTGTGGCAAAAGCTGATAGGCCAGAAAACACTTATAATGTACTGTAATTAGGAAATTGTTTGGCTTCTGATTGTGATGGTGTGAATTGCAACATCTGTACTGTCTCATCCTTCTGATGAGACTGAAAACGGAAAAAAAGTCTTTAAAACCCCTCTCAGGACCCTGTCTCTGGGTCAGGAAAAGGGATAATCCGGCAGTGATGCTGTGCCTAATGCAGCCCAGGATACCTTGGCCCTCGTGGGCCCCTCAAGGGCCTGCTGCTGCCTCACGTTCCACCTGATGTCCACCAGAACTGATGCCTTAAGTTTTAGCTTTCATATTGTCCAGATTCTGTCCTGCACTAGTAGATAACTCTGAACTTCATATAAAGTGTTAGCAAGTTCTCCTCACACTTCAGGCAGACAAAACAATCCTTTTCAGGCCCAGAACCAAGGACACCATTGCAGCCTCAGGCCCAAAAGTATAAACAACAGCAAACTGAGGGGAGCAATCTGGGAGGATGGGACTTCATGACCTGAAGCTGTAATTGCCAATTAACCCCAATATGTAAATGGACCAAAACCTATCAAAGTGAGACCTGGTGACCCGGAGTCCACCTGGGTGGAGCCACGGCCGGGCTCTTGTGCTGCCCAAGGTGTATCCTGTGAAGGCCTTTTAATAAATTCCTGCTTAACTCCTTTAACTCTGCCTGGCCTCTGTTGCAGGCAGCCTCCCAAGGCACCAGCAGCCCCAGGGTCAGTGCAGAAAGGAGCAGGATTGGAGCCAGAGGGTCCAGTCTTGGCTCCAGGCTTTGCCTAAACCTCCCAAGGCCCGGTCCCCGCGGGGTCCTGGGACCCCGAGCTCTGACGGGGAAAGCTCAGGACTTCAGAGAGCCAAGAGATGTCCTCTCGTCCTCTGCCCAGGCCCACCTGGAGCTGTGGTGGGCTGGGGTGGGCCTGCAGGGCCCTCTGCTCCATAGCCCTTGCTGAGCAGGGCAGGGAGATGTGTGAACATGGGCCTTGTGGCGGCTGTGCAGGGCACGTAACCTCTGTGAGTGTGGCTGGAGGGGTCGACACGGGGTTTGGAGATGGGAGGTGAATTTTTGCCTGGCAGTTCAGACCTAGGGAGTATTTTATCAAAGTAAGAGGCTCGATATCATAATTTTTTTTAAAATTAAAAATATTTAAGATAAGTTTTTAAAATTATGACCATAATCACTGCAAAGCCCGTGCTCATTTTACAGCATATTTGCAGTTTGATTGTTTAAAATGCTTTTTATTTCCATTTTTATGCCCTGGAGATTTTACAAACTGTGATCTAGCCTAAAAATATGTGAGATTCCTTCTGGGAATACTTGCTGTGCCAGAGTTTGGTTTGTTTTTGTTTTTTGTTTTTTTTTTCCTTTTAAAATAATGAGTAATGTTCAAATTAGGTAATTCCAGCATTTAAGAAACTGTGTGGGGAAAAAAGAGAGGAGGAAGTGGCATGGCAGGGAGCATCTTCATTGTGATTTTTTTCTTTTGAAGGGAGCAGCCCTAGAAGTCTTCTGAAGTGTTTTTAAAAATATCTCTTCGTGTTTATTACCAACATATTTCCTGAGAATTCAATTATGAATTAGGTCCCAGGAGGAGACTGGCTTCCTTGGCCCTTTTCTACAACTTCTCATAGCCTCAAACAAATCCTGGTTCATTCATGCTCACATTCCTTGCCTGTGGAAAGAATAATTGTAGATTTCTGCAAAACTATACCTAATTTGTCTTTTTTTTTTTTAAACAGTAAACTTTTGAGAGGAGGACTTTCTGATACTTAGTGCACTTTTCAAATTCTGCCTTGAACGAAATTTTGGAAATAGGTGACTTCAGACAAAACTTTCAGGCTTCTAGGTCAAAGTGATGCTGTTTAAAGGAGAACAAACATACAAGTGGGGGTTAATAATGTAAAGATGATGCTTAATATCAACCAGGTTACTCCTTTTCTTAAAAAAAAAGTCAATTGCAGCTCCACCAAAGCCTTAGTCCTAATCTCTTGCTTTTGAGCCTAGTACTTGTCATCCTTGGGACCTGATTGTAAAGTTTCTTTTTCATCCTCCAGTTCTTCCAGTGTGCTTTTTGTGACGCATTATCTGTGAGGAAGGTGTTTTAAATCCACAAGGATTGAGTTGAAATAGTGCAGTCAGACAGTGTTTTAATGTTGCTCACCTTGCGCTTCAAATGAAGAGGTGTTGCTAATAAAGTGCAAATTTGCATAGCAAATTGAGGCAGATTTCTACCACTGTTCAGTGTCAAACTTGGAAGGAGATGGAGGGAAGTTGTGGAGATAAGCTGATGATGTGTTTGCTTAAAGGACTTGGACATATCAGGGTATGTTGGTGTGTTTTGGGGAATGAATATTTTGTTTTAAAAATGCTCTGTTTGAAGAGGAGGGTGTGAGCAGAACAGTAATGCTCAATTCAGTAAGCCATGAGGAATTTTAAATGGATAGCCCCACCTTAATTTCAGGTGGAAGAAGGAAGATTAGTGAATCACTGTAATGTGTTAATAATTTTTTTCTGCAGTTTTGTATTATAAGTCATAAATGACATGAATCAAATGTGGGTTTATTTAAAATACGTTAACAAGGCTTCTGCAAAAAATTAGCTTATGAAAATGAACAGAACATTTTTTTTCTGTATTCTTGGGTCATTCCTCTTTAAGCAGCGTGCATCTCAATTCCTGCAATGCATGAAGAATAGGTTTTTTATTTGCAGATGTAGAGAATTTCACTGTCAGGGAACTGAGTTATGTTATAATAGAGTAACAGTGTATTAGGCCTTGGTAAAGCAGTTGTGATAAATCTAAAACTGAAATTAATTAAACATGAATCATCCTAGATTTTTATTTGTTACTTTTGCCTATTATTTTTAGTACTGTCCACTTAAGATGGGGTTAATAAAAAGCCAAGTGCCACAAGGATGAGACTATTCTTTGGTTATGTAGCACCTCATGAAGCATGGCAGGATACTTGTGAGGCAGCCTGTTCTGAGAACTTGATATTCTGAAGAAAAGAGCTAAAAGATTTGGGTCGCTTACCTAGCTGTCAATTTTTCAGGCTTTTCAGCCAAGGTTGTTACTGCATGCCAAATCTTGCAGAGGCTTAATGTGAGATACAGCAAGGGTTCAACAAAACTGTGTCTGTCCAAAGCAGAACTGAAGGTGATAAAATTAAATGAATAGCTATGTTGTTTCCAGGGTAATCAAATTCAGTAATTAGGAGTTCAGTAATCTCTGGTCTTTTACGTAGCCCCTCAGTGTTCTAATTAATTCAGTCTTCATTTTGGCAGGTTGTGGATTGTGTTTAGATTATCACCCTGATGTGTGCCAGCTGGGCTTCATTGCACCTGAAGGCTTTAATTTGGAGATTATCTGGGACCTTGATCCCCATGCTGGTGACCTCTGTTATCTCTGGTCTTCAGAAAGTGTTTCTTTGCTGGTCCATTTGCACTGAGGAGCACAGCAGGCAGCCATCCACAGTATTTGTGGAGGTTCTGCTAATGATTTAGGATCAGCACCTACCCTCCAATTACAGTTCAGTAATCTGGAAACCAACAGCTGCTGAGGTCTCTGTGGTTTGGTAGAAATGGGATTTATTTTCCCTATCTAAATGAAGAACTGTGGAATGGTTTTGATTAGGAGTTAGAAGAGCTACAGGGACAATGGTGCTGTCTGTCTGATTAGCTGAGTCTGAACCTTTAAAGTAGCTGGCTTTAGAAGTCAGTCAGGCTGGGAATTGGACAGGGATCTGTTTTTAGGGCAGTCTGTGAGCAGAGAACAGAAGAGATCGTTCTAAAAATTAAACTCAGCTGCTTACTGTTTGTACGTCCATCTAACACGAAGTTGTTGCCTCCCTTCTGTTCAGTGGAATTAAGATTAAAGGCTTGTTTGAGTTTTAAATAGCTCCATGAGTAAATGCAGATTTCTAAGATATAGACCAAAATCCTTTGAAAAGACCCTTTCAAAAACCAGGTATTCGAAACCCTTTTCAAAATACTGCTGTTTCTATAAACTTACCTTCACACAATATTATATCAAACAGTTCAGCATGTGTGATACTACTCTGGAGGATTTGGGCACTGGGGCACTGGTTGTGGTGGTGCCCTTAGTTGTATCTGTTCCAAACTCAGAGTTAACCACTATTTTTCACCACTATAAACAAAAGTCAGATTACTGCTTCTTGCCAATCATTTGTTGCTCTGTGCTGGAGGCTGGGAGGAAACATTCCAAGTTATGTGGCATTGTTGACAACAGATACATTCATGGAGAAGACCTAAACATGTAAAGTTAATCATGCCAAGGAACAGTGTGGCTCTGGCTGTGAGCCATAGCCTGAGCCTCACCCTGTATCTGATAGAGCCAAACTGCTGCTGCTGTTTGTAATGTCATCCATGGAATTACTTTGCAACTGGCAGATTTTGGGTTCTGGCTCCAACACATGCACACCCATGGGTTTCAGCATCTCTGCTGATACAGCAGGGGATAAATGTCCTCTGTGATGTGCTCTCCCCACAGCTCACTCTACTGGTAATGGGAACTTAATGAATAAATCCCATAGCAAACACAGCACTGAATCTAATTCAAACTTGTGAAGAACCTGAACTAATTATTTTTTTTTTTTGTTCTCAGATAGGTTCCTTGAAGCTTGACCCAAACATTCAGATGGCAAAATGTTTCAGGACAGCACCTTTTTATGCAGCTGATACAGACATAAGAATTCAACCAGCCTGTGGTGAGCACACTGCTTATACCTAAAGACTATTCCAGTTACAGGAGTGTGTTTCAGAGAGGATTTGTGTACTCACCACAAGCTCTGGATTTACAGCATTTAACTTGCAAGTTTCAGTCACTGGGCTCTCTGCCCAAAACCTCTAAAATACTTTTCCAAACCACAAAACCAACAAGACTCCTTCTGAATCAGTTCTCAGACCCTAATTTCATTACTTATTTACTTTGAGCCTTTTCAATTAGTCTGGTAGTATCTCTGGAAAGTTACCAAAATGGAGCACGGAGCCAGTAAAAAAGAAAAAAATCCTCTCTGCCTTGGGATATTTGTTGCACAAAACGTCCAGAAATACCTCTGAAGCTGCTTGAGTGCAGTGACTTCACCTGCTCAAAACCTGAGTGATATTCACAAAACACAGTGATGTTCACAGGGAGCTGTGAAGCAGCCTCCCAGCAGCAGTGGTGATGGACAGGTTGCCAGTTCTATTTATGGCTTTCCTTGTAGGTAGCTCTTTTACAGCTTCCCTCACAACATGTTTCCAAAAATTATAAAGTGCTGTACATGATTTGTCTGCCTAATCCACATTCTTTAGAGCTATCGAAATAACAGGATTTTTTGTTGTTCTTATTTAGCTATGAAACTGGTGGATAATTCTTTCTAGTTAATCCAAAACATTGAGACATTAAAGAAATATTTTAATTTAAAACATTTCCTTTAATTTTTAAGGTATAAACAGCTTTGGGAAAAGTATCCAAAATGTTTCACTGAGAATATTTAAAAAAAAACCAAAACAAACCAACCTTTGAACTGCATTTTTCCTCAAGCTCTTTGTGTTCAGTCCAAATACACAAATAATTTAGATATCAAATTATGGATTTTTAAAGCAAATGTAATAAGGAAAATATCTTGGCAAGCTCTACTTCTCTCATTTTCCTTTGAGCATAGCAGAGAAAATTTGGATAAAAAGAAAGCTAAAGTTATTTTGTTCATTTTAGTACAGCCTGTGCCTCCTGACCTTCTCAGGCTGTGCATGGAAATGCCCCTACACCTTCAGATGGAGTTTTGGGAGAACCTTGCAGAGTGTGATCCTATGTGTGGCTTGAAAAAGCAATCTCTCAAAAAACTCGAGACAATTTCTGGTGCAGATCTGTTCTCATGTTCAGCATGTGAGGCTGAGCACCAGGCCCAGCTCCTCCTCAGGGGCTGCTCCTGTACCTCTGTCCTTGTGGCAATTACTGAGCTTCATGCTGATGCCTTTTCCCCTGGTCTTAGAATTATGAGCCAAACATGGTTAAGGGGTAAAAGGGTTTTTACCTCAGTATTTAATAAGGATTCTTATGTGCAACAATTTTTCAAGGTGGAGTATGCCAAAACGCACACACACGGAATATCATGTATATAATTTTATAGATTTTGCAAATTAGCATATTTGACAAAGATTTCCCAGTGAGAGCCTTAAATGAATGGCATGACATCTCCTTATTTTAAAGTATTTCTCTCCAGATGGTCTTAATCTTAGTTTACAGAATATATTCTAGAGAGAACCTTGGTGTCTCAAGACAGCATGAGGCTTTTGGGCCTCCAGCTGGGAGGCTTTTGGGATGTTTGGTCTTTTGGTCCAGCAGAATACCAGGACTATGCTAGGATATTAGGCTTAATGAATTATAAGTATGTACACTAAGAATATTGAGAATACATAAAGATATATAAAAAGGCAAAAATCCACCGTGGCATCGGTGGCAGCTTGGGGTTCATCTTCTGAGAGAGGGCCCTTTGGCAACTCAAGAGTCACTCACAGCTCTGAAATCTGAGAGCATCCTTTCACCTGTGACAAAGCAATCTGTGGCACACCCAGGCACGTGGTGTGGGGAGGAGGTTCCACCAACACCACCATGAGACTGTGGAACAGCCTCTGTCAATGAGTGTCCTGCTGTACCTGTCATAGCTCTGCGTTGCAGGGAGTCAATAGGGAAAGACTTTTGACTTCATCTTTTCTGCTCCTCTCTGTGACCTACAGCCTGACAAGTGTTTGAGCCTTTTTTGAAGAGGTGGGAGATTGGGTGAGGGTGATTTCAGCTGCAGGAATGTCTCGTTGAAGGGTTTTTTGATGAAATGGGTAATTGCTTTTTATCAAGATATATTTGTGAGGCAGAGGGAGGGAGCTGATAGCTGGGATCACTTACGAGTAGCTTCCTGAGCTGGATAAATTTATGCAGGTTGAAAGTGTTGTAATGCACACCCAAATGAGCAGTATCCTCTGTGAGAGCATCTCCAGAACTTCGCAGAACTGCAAAAACATTGCTTGCCATGTGACATTCTACAGGCAGGAGTTCCAACAGTTTTACTTATTTAGGGAAGGTGTGGATTGGAAAACATCAGCTCTCTGTGCAATTTGCCATTTTGTTTTTATTGATCCCCCAGAGTGTCAGACCTGAGTTGTATTTCCACGGCATGACGGAATTTACTGGATGGCCTGAGGGATTTGGGACAAGAAGTGTAATTTGTATTTAAGGGGATTATTGTTTGGTGCCCACCTTTAAAGATGCTGCTGGCATCATGGTGCTGAGGGGTCAAATGTTTCTGCAATGACAATGTGGGGAGAGAAGTCCAGCAGCATTAGACAGTGAAGTTCCATGGAGCATCTTTGGGATGTCAGATCAAGTGTTATTAGTGTAAAACAGTGGAGTATTTAGAATACAATTGTGAATGTCTGCCTGATATTTAATAAGGCCAGAAGGGTGAGGGCTTTGTCTGGTTCTTTTCTCAACAAAAACCCTTAGTGTTTTCTGCATCTGCAGTTTAAAGTGTGATTAGCTTCCCAGAGAAGAATTTAATTTCCTTTATATAATGCTATTATTTCAAACTTTAAAGACTTTCTTCTTTCACATAGACAGATCTTGGAAGCTTTCTGTTCCATTCTTAAAATTCCCCCTCCAAATGCTGTTGGCCTTTAGTTCTGTTTCTTCAGAAGCTGAATCTCCTGAGGAAAGCTCTTTCTGCTTTAAAGATGTCAGGTTCCAGGCATCTGAACTCAAAACCAAATTTGTTTTCTCGTTCAAAGCACCTCTTTGCAGCTAAGACCCTTTGTTTTTAAAGGGATATTGCCAATTAAAATTGGCCACTGAGGGTAGATATATCAACTTCAGACCTCTAGACTCTCATGGAAGTGTTTTTTAAGAAAACAAATATTCTCTTTGCAGTATTTAGAACCTGAATATTTTAGCATCAAAAAACTTGTGGTGAAGTGGATAAACAGAAAGCACTTTTTCCCCTATCCTTCTCAAGCCCCCTAAGTTCTGAGGTGCTAGTAAGTGGCTGTACAAAAAAATGTTTGCTTAAATTAGCTTTTGCTTAGTTTCTAATTTTCAGTCCAAAAACTAAATGAGCCATTAAAGGAAACCACACTAATGAGATGCGCTACAAACCAAAGTAGGCCGAGGGCAAAAAGCAGGCTTTTAATTTGTTCAACTTAAATCTCAAACATCTGGCTGTGATGGATGATGCCACTAAGCACATTGAGAATATCAGAAATAGACTTTTGCAATCAGTGCCTCCTTTCTTTGCCTTTCTCTGTTTACTCATTCATTTTCTTGGCACACGGTGGTGCAGGAAAACACTTGATAGGGCAAAGACTCTGAGCTGGAAGCTGAACTTTGGTTTGGATGTGGACCATTGGGCCTGGTTGCCAACTCCTTGTTTTCAGTCAGCTTGCACCCCAGCTGGAACACACACACGCACACTCTCTGTAAACACTGAGTGCCCCAGTGCTGCCCAGGAGTCAGGTTTGGGTAGAAGCATCTCTTAGAACAACAATCTCAAGAAGGCAGAGAGATGGATGCTTCAAGCAGCAGTAAATCAGAGCAGTTTTGTTGTTCCTCTGTGCTCAGAGGCCTGGTGGGATTCCTGTACTCCTAGGGCTAGGATGTGTAGTCTGAGCTTCCCCAAGCAAGGACTTGGGGGCACATCTGGACTTGTATGGATAAATTCTGCTGTTGGTCACAGGACAGCTTCTTCTTGAGAATATCTGGCTTGTGGTGACTGACTGAGAGTATCAATGTGGCTGGCACCTGGTAGCACTTGGCAAAGTGTACCAGCACAGCCACAAACAACCAGGTTTATTCATCTGGTTAGGACAATTTTCCCTCCCAAAAGCAAATGTCTATTCATGCACATTTAGGTTGGTCCCAGAGGAGAAATGCAGCACTTCACCTGCCCTGCCATGTGGTGTGGTACCTCATTATGTGTCTGTTTGCACTGTTAAGGGGATACCCAATCTTAGAACTGCCCAAGCCAGAAAAATAGGTTCTTTCACCACACATCCTTGCAGGCAGGCTAAAATGGGATCTAAGGGACCCTGGTATGAGTGGTTGTATGTAAAACCACTCTTGATTGCCCTCACTGAGGTTGTGTCCGGACCAAGTGAGCTGTGAGCTCTGACCTGCTCCATTCAAAGTGCTGGGATCCCCCCAGATTGTTTGCAGGAGCAGTTTGTTGGGTGGCTCCCCGGGCAGGTCAGGTGTATACAGCTGCAATCTGTTGGAAGAGGGCTGCAGTAAGAATTTCTTCTCTGCAGTCATCCTTGGTTGTGAGTTTCCTTGTAAAGGACTGTAAGTTTTATCTTCGTGTAGCAGCAGCCTCTCTCCTCTGCCTGGAGTGGTGATTGCTCCTGCTGTGGCCCACTGCCCAGTGGGAAGGTCTCCATCCCTGGTGGGTGACCAGTCCGTGTGCAGAGCTGGATTTGTGGTTGTCAAGCAGCTTGACTTTACCAGCTTCCTCTTTTGTGTTTTTTTTTTTTTTTTCCCTGAAATAGAGTAAATCTATGTGGAACAGGACTACTGCTCTGTCTTGCAGATATACAGGTTTTCTTTTGCTGAACTTTAATTTTAGAGAATGCGAGAAAGTGCAGGCAATTGTTTTGTAAGTACTTTTAAAACCAAGTAGTTGTCACAATTCACAGCTTCTGCTTTGTGGATCTTGCATACTTCATTGTCCTTTGGGCATTTTCATGCAGTGACCCATCCTTCTGCTTTGCATGTACCTGAAATTGTATCTGTGTAGTCCTTTGCTAAACATAGCAAATGTCAAGCCACCATTTTTCTTTGCTAAGTTACTCTCTTATATTACTTACAATAAAAATAGGTCTGGGTGGAGAAACTTGTGTTTTCCATGGATAAACTTAATGATGGGAGAGACGAGAATCGTTAGCACCATCTATTCATTGAGAAGCACCGTGTGTGTGTTTCTGTGCAGAATTAGGGCACAAACCTCAATAGCCTGAGCTATGAGAATTGCTCCTTTTACAGTTTCCTCTAACTCAAGGGCACTCTGCCAAGTGGAGTATCCCATCTTTGCTGATTCGTGTCTAAATTCCAAGTCACAAATTCCCAGCTTCTCCACTCAGTGCTCCCAGCAGAATTATTAGAAAACAGAAATTCCAAGCTGCTTTCTGGTTCTTACTGTTTGAGAAAAAATTAATATTGTCAACTTTAAGGGAGGTGACTGAGAGGTTGACTTTGATTTCTGTCTGGAAATGCTGATGGCAAGACCTCTGCTCTAAGAGCAGTGGGGGGCCCTGCTAAGCCTTTTTCATTGGGGGATCTAATCCGTGGCCCTTAGGAGGTTCACAGAAGGCATAATCAGATTGTCTAGTCTGAGCCACTTGGTGTCAGAGGTCACTGAATTTCATGCAGGTTGCTCTGTAATGAGTCTATTCTGACATTCTCAAGCATTGACAACATCCAAGAGGTCACAGCACTGGCAGTGGAGCCAAAATCATGAAAAACTTTCCTCTTGAGTGGTTTTAGCTTCTGCATTGTCTTAATTCGTGTCTAAAATTTGACCCCAGTTCCATTGCAGTGTTAAAGTGTGCGACTCCATCAATTCCAATAGTTGCTATCCTTCTAAATATGTCTTGACACCTTGGTCCTTGTGTGTACAGCTGGATTTTCATTCTATAGAGTAACAATTGCATGGGTGTGTTTGGCAACTGCAGAGCATGTTGATGAAGTGGACTGTAAAATGAATCCAAGGTGGCAAATGGTAATCTGAAGTGAAATGCAAGCAGCCTCTTTCTCTTTCCAAATGTACTTTCCTACCAAATTGTTTGGAAATGTCTCCAGCACTTAGGCATTTGGGATGAAACGTTTCATTTGTTTTTAATTCTACAGCAAATACCTGTGTAGGGAAATTAATCTGAAACATACTTTCAATAGGAGGAGGGAGGAGAGGAGACAAACCTATAATCAGTAATGTTAGAGCTGGTCTGATGGAGGACAGAATTTTGGAGCTGAATTTGTTCTGTGAAAAGGGAACTTGGCAGTTCTGAGGAGTTTTGTTTTAAAGGGGCATAATGCCATATAACAGGAAGGTATCAGACCTCTCTGAGGCACGGAGCAGGGGGAGATTCTGAGCTCTGTTCCTAAATTCCAGGTCTAACTAATCAAAACAAATGGGATGAGGAAGCTGGGAAATTGCTGCCTTAGAAACTATCAGAAACTGAAAAAGTAACTAACATCACTGGGTCATGAGTTGCAGTATCTAAGTGCAGTCTATGAACATTTTGTTTCATGAAAGAAGGGAGTATTGAAAAGTAGATAGGGATGGTCTTAATACTTTGAAGAACGATCCTGCACTGGCCAAGGAGAATCATTCACATGAATAAAAGGCTGGTCCTCAAAGATATTATTATGTGGATTCATCAGATTCATCTGGAACTGAGCAGCTTTTGGTCTTCTAAACTTAATTAACCCAGTGGTCTTGCACGAGCACAATGAGATGAGAACCCACAAACGAATGGTTGAGACAGGATGGACTAACATAATTTTTATCCAAGATCAATTGCATGCTGCCTGAATGTCCTCTTCATTTGGTTGTTTTAACTTGTAACATGCAGCTTCATCTGCTGCCCCCCCTTCTCTTGCACTGAGAGACGGTGAGCAATCGATTCCTTTGTGGGATCAATTAAAGCTGTTGTGGCTGCTTTAAAATGTATGAATACATTCTGTTTCCCTGTTGGCAACCACTGTGTGACCTTAGTTAAAGTTGCCCCTTGTCACCCTGCCACTGGCCACCTCAGAACACTTTCATTCTGCCTTGGATTTGGACTTTAGGTTCAGAGTGCTCTGAAACAGCTGAGGTGGCATGTGGTTTGTGTAAGTGAGTGATAGATATTTTGATAGAGGTGCTGGGTATTTTCTTTTTAAATCTGATATGCCTGGAGATGTCAGTCTGCTGGGTCAAAGTTTGCTGGCCCTTGGAGAGATCTGCAAAGGAATAAAAATCTGTTTATGAGATGCAGTGTCTTTTTTATTAGATTATTTAGTGTTGCCAAGGAGAAGAAAGCCCATTTCAGTTCGTATGGGAAGCTGTGGACCAGTCCAGCACGTGCTCTTGCCGCCTGAGCTGTGCTTTGGAGCAGTAAGAGGTAAAAACCATCAGAGGAGGAGTGCATGCTGCAGAGCTTGGAATCTGAGCCTTGGAGCTTTTGTGATCTCTCTGCTACAAGTTGCCAGAAAACAAGCTTTTCATCAGGCAGAAATGCTAAGAATAGGAAACCCCACACTCAGACTCTGCAAATAGAAGAGCAAACTTGTGAAACTGAAACATATGGCAGAAGGCGAGCTGAAGTGCTGAAGTGCTGCAGGCTTGGCTTTCAGTCCACAAATGGGAGAGAGATTTTAACCAGCTGCATGTGCACAAATGTGAAACCAAAGATCCTGTAGGTAACTGAGTTCAGAGGAATGTAGAAAGCTTAGCTATTTCGCCCTGCACAAATACAGGTGAACAGTCTGGAATTATATCAGGTTACCTGGGTTAATTTATGTTGTACCATACTGCTCTTAGAGTGTGACCGACAGTCAGTTCTGTAATACTTAGTTTTATGGGTTTCATGTCCATGTGATTCTCTGAGCCTACTATTTGAAGTAGTGAGAATCCTCAAGATATCTTGAGGCTTCAAAATTAACGGGAAGTTGCTGCGGTGGGCATGATCCTTGCCAAACAGGAAATTAGAGAGGCAAAAGCATTCTTCTGATGTGAAGAATACTTGAATTCCCTATTCAAAAAAGCTTGAGATGAAGTTATTCCCCTGATGTGTGGTTAAGTAGGCTAAAATACATGTATTTGTAAAGGGAATATCAAATTCCCTTATATACTTGTTAAGGAAATATGAGACACCTGAGCTTAACCAGGAAGGACAGTCCAAGTCCCTGGAATTTGTTTCCATCCAAATATAGAGATAATTTATTTGTTCTTTTGGACTTTTTTAGTACTGGATCTCAATCAACCTTCTATATGTTTATGTAGAGTTTTATCGGGCATGACTGGAACGTGATGTATGGCCAGCTGTAAAAAATACAAGACTTCAAGGACATCTAATCCTTAACTGGAAAGAGACAGTTTGATATGTCATATGCAGTGTTCTGCTGAATTTTGGTGTATTGACAGGAGTGGGACAGAATGAAGAAATAATCCAGTAAATCTTTGCAGGAAGACTGAAAGGACAAGGCTGACTTCAGTGCGTGGTTCAGGCTTTGCCTCCGGAGTGGAAGAATCAGGGGAAACTTGCAGTAAGGAATTTTTATACGTTATTCTCAAAATGTGGTGCTGGGAGAGGTGGGGAGCTGCTTTCTTATCTGCTGGGGCTTCCTTGAACTGAAAGATATTTGCTCTGCTGCGAAATCAATGTGAGAGCTATTTCAAGGACACATCCCACAGATCCCATTATTCAGCAGACCTGAAATTCACATCCTGATTTTTGACACTGAAAATCGAAAGTTAAGCATACAAGTGCAACAAAGTGCTTCAGCATTCTGGTAAGGACACACTGCATGAACTGGTTGGTACTGCCTGGTAGGCAGGTGGTGATAACTGGTCACACTTTACCTGCTGTGAAGAGCTGAAAAGTAACTGAAGGTAACCTTGTAAGGAATGGAAGGTGTGTGTGTGTTTGTGCTGCAGAGCATCACTGAAGGCTTCAGATCACCGTGACACAGGCTGCTCACTAAAGACATGACGTCCCAGGGGGGAAAAACAGAGGAGAATCTCCAATTTAATGAGTGATGTGTTGAGTTGCACAGGGAGGACAATCCATCTCCAGTCCTGGATCTGCAGCCAGAGCTGCCACACACAGGCTCATGGTACCAACTTCCAGTTCTGTGCTGCACAGAGAGAGACTCTCCATCACAGCACACAGCTCATCTTTTCCACACCAGTCAGCCCTCACTGTAGTTTTGCAGATAGTTTATAGGTTTTTACGGGTGCCAACACATAGAGAAAATAGCTAGCAGTGCTGAAGGGCTGCCCTGCTGTCCAATGCATTTTACTGTAAAGTGAGTGGGTTTTTTCAATTCTTACTGATTTACCCAGGGGCAGACCTCCCCAGCCACAGGACTGCTGTTTTCCCTAAGTCTGTACTCCCTGCTGGCAAATAACTCAAAATGTTACAGAGGCTGGCAGGGATCATTTGAAGAAAATGCTTTTTACAGAAATAGAAGTTTGCTTCTCCTGAAGTAAGTACCTTGAAGCTTCATCAGCAGTGAAACTGCAGCTGAAACTTTGGCCTCAGTTGCAGAATGAAAACCACACTGCATTCAGCTAATTCATATCAGCATGAATTGCAGTTAGGCTGAGACTTTTTAAAATACAGTTTAAAAAGAATCGTAGTCAATTAATTGGTCTTAAAAATTTTGATGTAATATTAATTTCTGGCAGCTCCAAAATGCAGAATCTACCACTTCGTTTAAGTTTAAACAAAAAGCAATTTGGACAAGTCCTGTGGGCTGTCTTGTGTGAGCTCAGACAAGTTGATCCCAAGCAGTAGGATTAGCTGTGCAGAGAAGGCAAAAAGGCCAGGTCTTTCAGTATTTCTTGTGTTCCCTATCAATTAAAGGATAAAAGGCTCTACAGATCAGGAAAACAATGTTTCTGTCTATGGAATGAGCACATCCTCTCCCCTACCCTGCAGCAAAAATACATTAACCTAAGTCTAGTGTTCTCACCTCCTGAATTAAAGTGCAGTTGATTATTTTTAATGAGTCTTAACTGCCCCAGCTCATTTTGCACTGAAACATTGTGGACATCTCTTGGAGTGAAAGCTGATCACTCTTTTTGCTCGGATGAACTGAGATGTTCAAGTTAACAGGCACACTAAGCTGCTTTACTTGGGGTTTATTTATTTTGAAATTGATCCTGCTGTTCTTCATATATTCCCGTTGTAGTGTATATGTTCAGAATGGTTACTTGAATCTATAGTTGCATAAATGGTGTAGGAAGGGATGCCTTCAAGATACATAGCTGCTAAATGATGCAGGTTTGTTTCTAGTGGATGACATCTGTGTCATACAACTGTAGTGGACCTAATTATTTCTTGAGCTGCCATAAGTTAACTCTCTGCACTCTAGCTCTCTTTCTTTTTATTCAGATGTTGATCTGATGCACGTGTTGTAATTTAAGATTGTGACATCGAATTTTTGTTCTTTATCCAAATACGGTAACGGTTCTTATTTTGGGTTGTCAGGTCATAGTTGTTCAGGCTCTGGCCACTAGAGTATGCACTCTTCTGCACAGGCTGGAACACCAGCCTGCTCTTTTCCCTCTGTAAAACAGGTGGGAGATGCCAAATATGCACGGGCACCTAGGTCTCCTATTGGCTCCAACAGTAGTTTGTTATTCCTTTTTTGTCATTACGGTTTGTGTGATGATCAGTGCAATTCTTCCTGAAGTAGTTAAAAAAGAAAAAAAAATTGAATGATATTGGGGTTTTGCATCTGGAGGCTGCAGCTCTGAGACGTTCCAGTCTTTGTTTTGGGGAAGCTGGAGGTGGAGGCAGGAAGGGTGTGTGAGAGCTGCTGCAGTGGGAGCCATCCCAGGGGTGAGAGCCATCCCAGGGGTGGGAGCCATCCCAGGGGTGGGAGCAGGCTGCCAGTGATCACCTGGAGCTGCTCACCCTGCACACAGGCTGCTTGTGCCTTGGTGTTTTCTGTGTTTCAAAGCTGGGAGAGCTTTCTCTAGCTGAGGTTACACCTGTTCTGGTATTGTTCCAACGGGGAGATGGCAAAGAAAGGCTGCCAGGGTGGGTTATCAGTGCAAACCACATGGTTTCAGTAGCACAAATGCCTGCTTCACTTTTCCGAGGCAGGATATTTCAATGTTGGGAACATTGTCTAGGAGCTGTAGATAAATTCCTAAGGGTAAGTGAGAAGCTAGACCTTCCCATTAGTTTTACATTGAATAGAAAAAATTTCTATAGGATTTGGCTGATTTTAGGAGATAGTTATTTATCACCAACAAAATCTTGTTTGCTTCTGAAACCTTTGCTTCACACAATTACCTGGCCACCCACTCACCATCTGCTAAACATGATGCTGCTTCATTAAAGAACGAAAGAATTTGATGTTTTATGGAGGAAGTATTTTGGGATTTATGTGTATGTAGGTGTTGATAACAGAACTGATGGTCTCCCAGGACCTTTTCTGCACTGCTATTACCTCATCATCCCTAACCCGGGGCAGTACCTGGGGTTATGTCTGAAGTTCAGCATTTGGTGCTTGGCTCTGCTGAAGTGTGTGATGCTCCTCAGCTCATTTCTCCTGTTTGTCAAGGCCCCTTTGAGCTGCAGCTCTGATCTGCAGGGATGTGCTGGTATGACCTTGTTCTGGCCCAATGTCCCAGGCCCTTTTCACAAGCAGCCCCTGATGGTTCTAAGCCTTCTGAGGCTCCCCTTGCTCTTTTTATAGCCAGCTGCCTTGTATTTTTGGGGCCCAGCAGCTAAAGGTTTATTCCTGAAGGTGCTCTGGAAGGGTTTTACCTAAGTCTGCTAGGCATTGCAAAGTGTTGAACAAGAATTTAAACACCAAATTTGATATCGGCATCATGGGCATTAGTAACATGCAGGTATCTTAACTCTGCTCTGAAAATGAGCAGTGTGTCATTGAGCTATGAAAAAGTAAATTGGGAGCAAGCAACAGCTCAGCAAATATCTGTAAATGGGTTTTTTTGTATTAGCCCTGTAACATTTGCCACAGACTGCAACATCTGTCCTCAGAGTCTGGAACCTTGTTAGCAAATCTCTCTGTGGCACTTGCCTCAGTGTGATGGTGAATCATTTAATGCACTTCAGCTATGATTTCTGCCTTAATTCTTGTCTACAAGATCTCTACAAATGCTGCAGAGATTAGGTGGAAAGCTTTTATCTTAGTCAAAGGAATTGGATCATGGTCTATTTTACCAAGCATCTCGAGTCTATGATTTTCCATGACTTTCCCACTAGATTATTGGGAGCAATAGTTAACAAGAGGTAAAACAGGACATCATGGATAATACCTGCTATTAAATGTTCTGGTTTGGGTTTATGAAATTCCGTGTCAAATGCTAATTCATGAGACAATGAACTGAATCTTGTTAGCAAGAGAATGTACGGAAGGACCCCAAACCATTGCAGTGCCATGGAGGTTGGTTCAAGAACAGCAAGGTGACCTCAGGGCAGGAAAAACCCCAGAAAACCAAGCAGTCCTGACTGTGCCATAATGCAAAGTAACAAGAAAGAATTCCATTGTAGCAGAAAGAAAAATGAACTGTACAG
The DNA here is from genome assembly GCA_013400495.1 of Nicator chloris. NCBI lineage: Eukaryota > Metazoa > Chordata > Aves > Passeriformes > Pycnonotidae > Nicator > Nicator chloris. The sequence continues at coordinate 87,564 of WAAE01021439.1, forward strand.
AGAGTGCAATAAACTGTACAATGCCATTACTGACTTTTGCCATACATATTTTTTGGGGCATGATTCGGTAAAGTTGAAAAAATTGCATTTCCAAGTGTGACCATTGATTTTTCTTCTGTGTTGGCACGCAGTTACAGAGGCCACAGTTTGGAAAATCTGGGCCTGATCCTTTGGGAAACCACTTTGCCCCAGTTGTCCTGTAGTGCTGCTAAAAATGAAGTTTGTGTTGTTCAATGGTCTTGTGCACAATCAGTTAGAGATTTAGTAGCTGCATTTGAAAACCACTTTTAAAATCCTTTTTCTTGCTTATTGCTCAGATGGGGTATGGCCAAGTTCACAAGAATTCTGTATTAAAGGTTTTTAAAGAATTTCAGATCTTCTGCAAGATTCTAAATAAGTATGAAATCTTAGAAGATAATTTTGTGCTTGATCTTGTATTTGTTTGAAGTTAGTGGTGAATTTCCCATTGATTTCATTAGTGTGGCATGAGGCTCCTGGGGCAAAAGTCTCAGTGTATTTTGGTCTATTTTTGGACTTATGTTTGCAAGAAGAGTGGAATGAGTGCAGGCATCTCTCATGAGTCAGAGGAGAGACTTCTCTAGTGGGCATAGTTATAATAAATTTAGCCCAAATTCTTCAGCTGATAATTAGAACTAAGGCAGGGAAGAAATAGAGAGTACTTTGTCAGTACAGAGGTGATATAATTCCTGATCTCCTCCAATAAGCTGGAAGTCCTGTAGTAAAAACAAAAATATTCTTAAAATAACTGGGGTGACTGTGATTTCTGTCTGATTTGCTCCTTTTCTAATGAACATGATATCTACTGCAACTAGACCTGACAGTAGAAACTTGGAGGTATATTTCATGAGAAGCTGATGCATTCTGTTTTGTTCAGTATATTGTTCGGGTTTTTTAATGGAGTTTATTGATTGTTGGGTTGTCTTAAGGTTAGATTACAAGGCGACTGTGTACTCTAAGTGTATTTATATGTTTGATTAAGCATACCCAGCTTGATTTTACAGGTAGCATGGCTAAAGCAGAGTAATCTGTGCTGTGAAGAGCTGCCTGGTTTCCAAGCAGTAGCTTTAGATGAATAAATGCAGATGTTGTGATGATCTCACACTGCAGCAGTCAGGTGGCTGTGCTGGTGCCTCTGGGGCAGGCAGCCAAGGAGATCAGCACTTCAGGCAGGAATATAAAGGCCAAACCACAAAGCCATTCAGGGGCTCACCTCTGGGGATCTTTGGATTGATGACAGTCTGGGGTCTCGTTTTTTTGGTGGTTGGTTTGTTTGTTTTATGGTTTTTTACCTTCTTATGCTCAAGTTCCTAAGCTGGCCCTTGGTGACGTTTTTAGGGATCAGATTTGGTGCGTGTTCCAGTTAAGTGGGTATATACCAAACTGTTTCCCTTCCATCAGGGGAGAAATTTTGTGCTGCCAACTCTGTTCCAATGAAGACCATAAAACTGCCTGTCTCCTTTGTTTCTGTGAATTGTGGGAAGCCTTTCAGCAGGAAATGTTAAATGTGGGTTCCCACATACCACCAAGACTATGATTATCCATTGCAAGAGGGCACACAGCAATTGAGCCCAATTTGGTTTGGCCTTTGCTAACTTCATCCTTGATTCCTAGTAGACTGCCTTATTTCTCTGTCAATTCATTTTCCATGTAGCTTAAGAACTTTTCTATGCAATAAAACTTACAGTGGTTGTAATTTATTCCCCTCAATGTAATTTTGACACCTTCCTCTCCCTTTTTGCTATGTGCATTCTCCCTAATGATCAAGAAAATGAATATTTCTGGAATTGCCTTAGGAGGAGTTCCACTGGAGAATAAAGAGAGACTAAAGTCTCCTAGGACTACCAAAGTGCCTGTCTCATGAACAGAATATGATATGGACAAAGTGAGATGGATTTTGAGAGCATAACCTTGTTCACTTTAGCAGGAATTGTGTTGTGTGATGGCATGGGCATAGTTTGGATTGAAAACTCTGAACTTATTTTGTGTACGTAATAGCTACTGCACAAAACTGATGTGATCATAATTCATTTAATTGAAACTAATAAATTGTGCAGTCTGGGGGATTTTTTTTTTTAAATGACTCTGGTAGAATGTGAAATCCTGTGCCTTGATTTTAGAGTGTCCACAGCCCATTCCCAGCAGTGTAGTGTCTTAGGAAATGGAAGGAGTCCTGATGGGCACACACACAAGGTCCTAAGTCCTTTTACACCAACATTGCAGGGATTTAGGCATGAAATCAGCAGAAATAATATAATAATAATAAAAAAATCCTCACTGTTTTCTCTTTACAAAGGTGATGTTATGAGGTCTAATGAGAAGTGCTGAATTAATAAAGCTGAACCTCTCATGGTGTTTTACAGGTGATGCTTTTCACTTTGGCAGGATTTGTGAGAGGATGCAGCACCTCTGGGGGAGAGGAGAGGTTCGGAGAGGAGAGGTTCAGAGAGGAGAGGTTCGGAGAGGTTCGGAGAGGTTTGGAGAGGAGAGGTTCGGAGAGGAGAGGTTCGGAGAGGAGAGGTTCGGAGAGGTTCGGAGAGGTTCGGAGAGGAGAGGTTCGGAGAGGAGAGGAGAGGTTCGGAGAGGAGAGGTTCGGAGAGGAGAGGTTCGGAGAGG
>WAAE01021439.1:90292-125416 GCA_013400495.1 Nicator chloris
GGAGAGGAGAGGAGAGGAGAGGAGAGGAGAGGGATACAGACACTGTTTGTGAGGTGCTGATTCACATGGAAGCTGTGGCTTCCCAGGGATCCCTCAAGCCGTGCTGTGAGGCATGAAAGGGTCAAATGACTTATCAAAGTCTTGCAGAATGCCAGCTGAAATTAAGATCCAATGTGCTTCTGGCTTGATGCAGGTTGCTACTCAAGCCACTGGAACACAAAGCAGCTTAGCCAAGCTGGGAGGTAACCCTGGAGCAGCTGGCTGAGCACTTGGGGATTGCAGTTGAAAATGCTGAGGGATTTTGTCTGTTTTTCTGGATTCCACATGGAATAATAGCTCATTTAGAGAGGGACAGGAAGGTGTTGCTTGTTCTTAACGAACAGCTCTTGTAGAATTCTAATTTCTCACCATCTCTGCAAGTTTTTGATGATGAAGCAGAATTGTTACAGGAAGCCTGTAACGATGTGGGGAAGGGGGTATGAATTTACTGGTGCTCAGCTGGATTCCCATTCTTGCCTTCCCAATAAAGCAGCCTGTCCCACACAGGACATGTTCCTCCTCTCTCAGGGAGGAAGAGCCTTCAGGGCGTGGGTTGGTCCCTCCAAGCACAGGGGCAGTGCTCTGGGATTAGAGGAATTCTCCAGGATTGAGCTGCCGTGCTCTGGGTTTATTCAGAATGAGAAGTTTCCATACAAGAGGGAAAATGCTCTCACTGAGCCACTTGTGAACATAAATCCTTGGTGATGGGCTGAGTGTCAGACCTGGGTTTTCAGCAAGAAAAAGGTGCATTAGCCTTGCTAATATTTAAGATTACAGATGGAGTGGTAGCATTTTAGAAGAGCTCCTTTTCCCTGCACTTCTCCATTTTACTACACGTTCTACTCAGGATATTACCTTAGCTTCCCCCTGGAAAATGGCCAGGGAACCTTGTCAAAGTTTTATGGCACTTTATTACTGCCTAATTCACCTTTCAAAGCCAGAGTGAGATTTTCAATTTCCAGAACTTTGTCCTTGCTTGCTGCATCTGAGGGCCAAAGTTTACACCAAGTATTATAATGTCTGAAGCAGTTAAACTCTTTTTATTAATTTGGGGCTTACAGTTAATAGACAGTGATTTTGTCATGTAGAAAAAGGGCTAGTTTTGGAATATTATGCTAAACTACCATACAGAAGTGCTGAAAACCTTTCCTTTTTCTGAAGTCTAGTTAAGGAATTTTGTCTGATTAATACATAACTGAACATGCAGTTGGATGTATCTAGAGAGTTTATATTCAGCATGGCAATAAAAATATCCATTAAATAGCAAAAGGAAAAGCGTTTTGAAACACCTTTAATATTTTTTTTTCTTCTTTCTTGCAAGTAAAATAGTGTTTTTTTAATTCTCTAGTAAACAGTTTTATTATGCTCTTAAAACTTATTGAGTTGCTCTTCTACTCATGAAGCTGTTTTGCTATGCTTCACCACTGAATGCTCATTAAAAATGAGTAAATCCTGGAGTGCCTTCCCTTGGAATGGTAACTGATTGGCTTCAGTTAGAATGCAGTAATGTTCTCTGAAAAGGGAGATCTGAATCTCATTGTTTTCTGCTTTCAAAAACTACCAAAAACCCAAAATGCATTTCTGTTTTCTTGTTTTGTATTTTTTGCAAAATGCTGCTGTACTTTTTATATATAAAAAGTAAATATATATGTACTTTATACATATATATACGTATGTATGCTTTGATACATATATAGAATTTACTGGCTGCTTTTTCAGTGGAATTAATTTTGCATCTAACTCCATTCCTTTAATATGGTATTAAAGCAGTTTTTCCTGTCTGAGGAACTGTATTCACATGGCAAAGGTGTGCCAAGGGTATGGAAGCCCCTGCTTGATTAGCAGTGTGATAGAGTTCCTCTAATTTTCTTTATATCACGAAAGGGAAAGTTGATGTCTTTTATCTGTGCACTTCTGGGGAGGAGGTGCTGCACAGTAACACAGCTCCTAGAAGCAAAATTGTCACATCAGCCAGGTTTGTGTGTGTCACTTGAGGAGATGTAGCCCAGAATTTACCCCTGTTAGGTGAGTTTGTGTGGTGCTGTTTTCATAGGGGCTGTTAAATTTGGCAGGGACTAATTCCATTAGGTGCTGGTTTTTCTCCAGCCTGTCAACAGACTGAATTAGGCAAAAGCCAAAAGATTCAAGCTTCCTCTAATTTTGGATGCCCAATTCCAAATTCTAGGCAGGGGTTTTACAAAAGGTGTAATAGCTCTTGGTCACTAAGGTGTGGCAATGGGAGGGTGGAGGAAATCATCCTGATTTAAAAGGCAGGAGTTTGTTTCATTCTCTAGTGTGGTGTGCTTCGCTTTGTTTGCTTTGGTTTCTTCTGTTTATGTGGATTGGGGTTTTTTTCTGTTTGTTCTTTTTTACTTTTTCATTTTTCTTCTGTAAATAAAGTGAAATCTATTCGGCCTGGAGGATTCATTCCAGTTTCTCCTCTTCAAAATGTGTTTTGGTATATTGATAACAAGAGAAAATGAAACTTGCAAAGTAATCCAGTCTACTTGATACAGGATTATTTTCAGAGGCCCTCAAATGAAGGAATCATCACAAGCTGAGGTCTTTTTATGCTATGGAGCTCTCATGCAAAGTTTGGATGTAAATGGGGTGCCAGATTAGTTCAGCTGAAATTGCACAAATGCTCCAATGTGTTACAGAAACAGCAAAATGCAGACTTTCCAATCTTGCTAATATGAAATCAAAGTTGTAATTCTGTAATCTGCTAGCAGCCAACTATCTTCAAACCACTCTGTTTCTAAAAGAACCAATTTGGCTACAGTGGCCCATTTTCTAGCTGTATGACTCTGAATAAATGCCTTTAGTGACAGAGCATTGGAGGGTCACAAATGAACCTCTTTGGTTCTGCACTATAAATTCGAAGATAATTTCCTGCTTTTAGTTGTGGGGTAAAAAGAAAATCATAAGTTTCAACCATTTCCAATTTCAGAACCACCTGTCTCGCATGTGCTGCAAAGTGTAATTTGAAAACGTGTATTGAAATATTGAAAGGATCAACCTGGTGGCTCTGCCTCAGCCCTTTGTTGTGTTTGTTCTGTTTTCAGGTGTGCAGGTGGGATGGGCCCTGGCAGAAAACAGTGCTTTCTCTTTAGTTCTGGCAGTAGCAATGCCAAAATCTTTGGCCCAGGATGCTTTCTGTGGTGGTTCCTCTCTGGGATATTTCATCCTGCTCTGAGACCTAGCATGATTCCATCCCAGTGTAATTTTCTGATCACTCCTCTGTGTGCTGCAGAGCTTGTCACTTTATCAAACATTTGGAATCTCCTGATTTCTGTTATCCATAACAATCTCTGCACTTACTCATCCCTGGCTTACCTACAAGATTTAGTGCATGTGGAATGTGTAACCCATTTATCACAGTGTGGTGATCAACCTACCCCACACTCCCCTATTTGTCTCTTAAACATTTCCTATGTCCTGAAATCATGCTGAAATTTGAAGATACCATGATAATTCAGAGAAAAATACAAGAATTTTAGTCTGTTAGCTGGTATTTCTCAGTCTCCTCACAAATAATGGATAATGGAAGTGGATTTATCATGTTTAATTGCAGAATTTCTTGTGCAACACTTTGACTAAATGTAATAAATATTACACTTGAGCCAGGTGAAATGTTATATAGCTGGTTAAGAATCTGCTCTGTGTATTTCAGAGGTACATTTTCAGGTTTTGAAGATTTTTGGGAAAAGTAGGTGCTGATCTCAGTGCAGGTTTGCTGGCATTTTTTTCCTGTCAGGAAGGTTTGGGTGATTTATGGCAGCTTTGCCTTCTTACGACCATTTAGCTCATTTCCTCTGCAGGGCAGAGTGGTGCTGGCCACAGGAGCAGCCTGGGGGCTGTGAGCAGCTCGGGGGAAGGAGGCAACCTCTCTGCTCTCTGAGGGATCCTGAGGAAGTGGAGAGGGAGGTGCTGGGCTCTTCCTCCTGAGATCCAGCCACAGGACACGTGGGAATGGCTCAACGTGGGCACAAGGAAGCATTTCTCTACTGAACAGTGGGGTCAGACCCTAGAACAGGCCTTCTGGAGAGGTGGCCAATGCCCCATGCCTGTCAGTGTTTAGGAGGCTTTTGCACAGTGCCTTTAATAACAAGTTGCAAGTTCTGGTCAGCCCTGAAGTGATCAGGCAGTTGGAGGAGGTGTGATTGTTGCCAGTCCCTTCCAAATGGAATAATTTGTTCTATTTTAACACCTGGGGTGTGGTACAGGGTCTGTCACTCTCAGTGGCCAGCAGAAGCAAGCAGAATCTCTCCAGAACTGTGTCTTGCTTAATTCCCAGAGCAGTTGGGTTCTCTTAAGGATCTCTTGGAACTTGGAGGTAGATCCAAGGTAGATCTTGGATCTGCCTCCAAGATCTCAGCTCAGCCGTGCTACTGAGCCAAATAAGGGTTGTTGAGGTGCACAGGCATCTGCATGGCATCCTGAGCAGTATCTTGTGCTGCATTTGGGACTTGTGTCCTGATCTGGGGACACCAGCTGAAAGCAGCTGTACTAGATGGTGACCCCTGCTGACTTTGGGGTTCATGGGGGACCTTTCATTAGCATGGCTGGTGACAGGCATCTGCCTCACACAAGCTCTCCCATCTCCTGGAAGCTGAGCCTATCTCTTTGCAACATCCCCATCGTGCTTCCAGCACAGGCTTCAGTTGGCCCCATGAGCAGTGCTTGGTGACATATTCTGTGTTCAGAAAATGGCCCAGTAGTTGTCAGTGTTCTAAAACAACTGCTCAGAACCTCTTTGTGACAGTAAGGGTGAGAGTCTGGAGACATTTGGGAGCGTGGCTTTCCCAGCAGTGATCACTGGGAAGGTGGGCTGCTGGCCTGAAGGGCTACCCCATTCATCATCCTAAAAAAATGAGTAAATGACAGTGTGTGACAACTGATCTGTCCCTGAAAAGAAATGCTAATCCACATCTAGCAAACCTCTGCAAGTAAAAACAAAGCCTTGTGTGCAGGAATAGTTTTAAGAATAGAGTTCTAAATTAATGTGAGAGCACCCCTTTGAATCAATTTCCTCTCATGTTGTGTATTTAACTGCACAAGGGCATGTCAAGTCTGTTGAGAGACAACTCATTTGCTTGTTTATAAACATGACTTCCCTTCCAAAGTCATGTCATGAGACTGGACTTGACACTGGGAATCAAACTGTGAAAGGTTCCTGGAGAGAGCAGACAAAGAGAGAGCTCTCACAGCTTTGCATAAAACAGTTTTTCTGTGGTTAGCAATAACTTACTTTTAAGGTCCGTTATTTCAGGAATCTTGAGCAAAACTTGGCTCTAGCAGGAAATGAGTTTTTCTGTTTTGTTTTTTTTTTTTTTTAATTTATTTTATTTTTCTCAGGAGTGATTTATGGCTCTGTGTGTCACTGCTGAAGTAATGCTGCCCAATATCACAGGATGGCTACAGATGTCTGCAGAAGTTTCCTTTCACCTATTTCATATCTTTTCACAATGTAATTTTGGACAGACCCTGGAAGGTTCAGTGTTTCAGCTGTACTGTTTTTCTTGCTGGAAAAGATAATACTGAGCATTCTTCTTCCTGACATCAGTGCCTTTTACCTTGCTAATGCTGCAGTAGCTAAAAACTGAGAATTGGAGCTGCTGGATGGATGGCCCTCCTAACTATTCCATTAATCTGTGGGAGGCCTATTTTACTTATAAGCTGCCCTGCCACATTCCTATGCCTGGCCTCCTTTAAGCCTGGCATTTAGGTCCAATTGTTTAAAACAATCTCTTGTTGTAGCTGGTTGGGGTGAAATGGAGCTATCTGTCAATTTGAAAAGGTCACTGCCTGTGTCAGAATGACAGTGATTCCAAATTATCCATTAATCTCCCAATTTAAAATTGTCATCCTTCTTATTACAGCCAGCCAGCCACAGAGGCTAAAATAGACCTCTTCTCTTACACCCATGACCAAGCAGCTTTTTTATTAGCTGGCAGATAAAATTGGCAGTGCGTCCCAGCATTAAATATTCATTGACCACTCTCTTAAAAAAAAAAGTCTGCTAACAAGTTGAGAATATATGAGAAAACAGCCCAAGAAATTACAATTGATTTTCTTGTCCTATCTGCCATGATTTTGGCTGTATGATTAGTGTAACACACTCAGCATATTCCTGTAGTGGTTTGAGTCAGGTGCCAGAGCTTCCTCGTCCCCTTTTACATTTTGGGTTTGGTTTGATGTTGGGGACCCACACAAGGGTAAATTAGGGTATAGAAAGTGTAATTCTCCATGGAAAATGAGATTTCCTAGCTTTTGAATTGTCAAAGGAGTAGCTGTGGCAGATGGAAGAAGTCCCAGATAAGGGGTTCGGGCCTGAGAGATGTTTGGTTTTCTCACCCACGATGATGGCATGGTGATGGTGAGGTTTAGGGAAACAGGGGACAGCTCTGGGCCACCTGCTGCTCCTGGGGGCAATGAGGGCTTAGACTCTGCTTTTCCTTGTCTGCCATGCATCACCTGAGCCCAGCCTCGCTGCTGGTGCTGTTTGGAGTTTGCTGGTTGTACCTTGGGGGCTTTACAAAGTGCGTGAACGGTGGGAACGTGGCAGTGCCCCCGTTGTGGGGGGAAGTGTAATCATCTCTCCTGGCAGTGGAAATCCAGGCAGCTTTGGGAGGTTTTTTGATGTTGTGTCCCTGTGATGTGATGCCTGTTTATACAGAAAAAAAGTAGAAGCCAGGGAAGTGTAAGGAAAGGAAATTCAAGGCACATGAAAGGGCAGAAGGCACGTGGTCATTTCACACGCTGAGGAACAAAGAGAGTCTGCAAGAACACTGATAACCAGGCAAGACTGAGTGCAAATGGTGATGGATTCACCAGCCCCGTCTCAATCCTTGTTTATGCAAAACTTCTGAATGTGTCCAGAGGCAAAGCATCCACAGAGGGCTTTTCTGTTACTCCTTTGCAATGGCCATAATGTATTCATGGCAGGCAGCAGGGCTGCTGTTGTCTGTGTACCCCAAAAAAGCGTTGTGCCCCAAGGAGGGCCTGGTAAGAGTTCCCATTCAGGTCTATCAGACAAAGTTTGATAGATATAAGTTTATTTTATAGCCAGCCAGGGATGCACAAGCTGGAGGCTGGCTGCAGCTTTCCCAGGTAAACCTTTCCAGGGAGCCCCAGGGCTGTGTGCAGGTGCCCCCCTGCTCAGCTCTCCTCTGACTGCTCTTACATGCACTTCATGGGGATTGTGGAAGCAGAAGGTGAGAGGCAAGCAGGATGTCTGCTGTATCACATATTTTATCTGTTTCCAGGTCAGAGATATTTGACTTCCAGGAGAGAATGTGTGTGTATTTTTTTACTCTAGACTTTCCCCCCACCTCTGTCTTTTGCAAGTTTAATTGCTCATTAAAAGTCACAGAGAGGCACACACTGGCACAACGTTTTGATGAAACATCTAATGACTTTGAGCATGTGATTTATGGACACAGCTTAAGTTACACGGGGACTTGTGTCAAAACAGGCCAGAGATAAGCTTGCATTTATCTGTGGAAGTTAAGGGATAATTATGTAAAAGCACTGCATTTTAAAGGAAACAAAGACAGACCTGTGGGAAATGCATTTTCACAGCATGTATTAGCAAAGCCCAATCAACCTCCTTGTGGGAGGACAATTAACAGAATTAAAAGTTGGAATTTTAATTATCATACAAATTACAGGGAAATTAATCAGCTTGTATTTTATGACTTGACTTGGCTTTGAGCATTGCTGCTCAAATTTTATGGCAAAACTTTGATTAATTGAGGCACTGTATGAAAGCATAAAATCCTGACTTAGGTAGCATTTTAATGCCTGGCTCAATTTCCATCTGCTACCCACAGTGTGGGAAGCAGCAACAATGAGTCAATGCAGAAGCCAAACCTCGGTTTGCCCCAGCAGAAGTGTCCAAAACCATTTCTCTGCATGTGGCCAAACTTGCTTTTTCTAAAAACCTCCTCTTTTTATCTTCTAACTACTCAACATCTTGGTTTACACCTAGCTGGATTCAAAAGTTAGAGATTTTCACTGACTCTCTGGAAGCATCGTTTCAATACTAATCAAAGCCCAGCTTTTTCCTTGGTTTAGGGATGGGGTGTTTGTCTTTTGTGTAGTTTTGGTTGGGGTTTTTTTGGTGGTGTTTTTTTTTCTTTTTTTTTGGGTGAATGTTGCTACCCTGTGTGTTGTCAAGAGTGAGGAATTTCATGTGACATCTAAAGGCACCTACAAACTTGTGTGGGACCTTTGGAACTGCAGTCCCAGACCCAGCAATGCCTTGCCTTGGCAGGTATTTGAACCTTGTTCTGGGTTTTGCTGATCAGAACTCAAAGAGGAGTTTGTGGCATGGTGGGAGCATGGCAAGTTCCAGCTCAGCTGCTGGAAAATGTGGGTTTGATAAAATACTCTTTTTCAATCGTTCTTTTTTGCCCCAATGACTTCATTTGAGGTTTGGTTCCAGATTAAAGAGTCAAAACCTTGAATGCTCCTTTACTAGAAAATGGGAGATCTAGTTTAGGGTTCCCTACACAGAGAAAGGTGCTGAATTTGGTATTTGCACTTTATCTTTCTCTTCCCTCCTCTTCCTCCAGTAAATGTCTGTCAGGTTGGGTCTGCAAGTCCTGAAGGATAGCCTTGCATATTTGACTTTGAAAATCAAAGAAGGCCTTAAGCTAAACTCAGTCCAGGAAAAATGAAATCAAACACTTTTCACTGCTTGCTTTGGGTTGTAAAAATAAAATTCAAATAACAGTCTCAGGAACAACAAACCTGTGCTTCAGTCAGAACACAAAGCACAAACAGATTGCAGAATAAACTAGACTGCAATTTCATAGGATCTCAAGTTAAAAGAAGGAGTTTAATTATGATGCTGGATTTAGTTCAGAGCTCAAGTAATGATCTAGGAAGCTGGAGAGAAGCACTGGAAATGACTGTGTGCTAATGAAGAGCCCAGTCACAGCTTTCTGTGCTAGTTAATTTGCAATCTATGTGGAGATCTGTTGGCAAGCCTATAAAATGAGGTTTTGCAAAAGTAATCACCACTTCAAAGTCTAGAGATACAGCCTGAGGAAGCAGAAGCATGTTGACTGTTACATTTCCACTTTGAACAGTGTTTGGAAAGTTGATGCTTCCTACCTGCTGAACTGGGGAAAGCAGATTGTCCTTCACACCAAAATAGATCTGGAGCTCACCATTTCAAAAGACAGCTAACAGGAGTGGGTTTTGGCAGCTGTGCCAGATGTGCCAGCTAACTCAAGATCATCCATTTAGAAACACTAACGTGTTTGTGGGTTTTTGGCTGAAGGGCTATGGAGACAGCATCCTCTTTTCTGCTCTGAATGTGCTGCTACTCAGCACTCAGCACTCTTCTGGATTTCCTCTGGGCATGATATAATGTGTGTTTTATGGTGAGTCCTTTGGCCACCTAAAGGTGAGCAGGGCCTCCAAAAGAAGTCTTTAAAGGATATCTGTGGAATAAGGTGGTGAAAAAGCCTGAGGCAAGAGTGCTGTGGAGTATGTTCCCTATGGAATGCCAGCTCCTCTCCTCTCCTCTCCGAACCTCTCCGCACCTCTCCGAACCTCTCCGCACCTCTCCGAACCTCTCCGCACCTCTCCGAACCTCTCCGCACCTCTCCGAACCTCTCCGCACCTCTCCGAACCTCTCCGCACCTCTCCGAACCTCTCCGCACCTCTCCGAACCTCTCCGCACCTCTCCGAACCTCTCCGCACCTCTCCGAACCTCTCCGCACCTCTCCGAACCTCTCCGCACCTCTCCGAACCTCTCCGCACCTCTCCGAACCTCTCCGCACCTCTCCGAACCTCTCCGCACCTCTCCGAACCTCTCCGCACCTCTCCGAACCTCTCCGCACCTCTCCGAACCTCTCCGCACCTCTCCGAACCTCTCCGCACCTCTCCGAACCTCTCCGCACCTCTCCGAACCTCTCCGCACCTCTCCGAACCTCTCCGCACCTCTCCGAACCTCTCCGCACCTCTCCGAACCTCTCCGCACCTCTCCGAACCTCTCCGCACCTCTCCGAACCTCTCCGCACCTCTCCGAACCTCTCCGCACCTCTCCGAACCTCTCCGCACCTCTCCGAACCTCTCCGCACCTCTCCGAACCTCTCCGCACCTCTCCGAACCTCTCCGCACCTCTCCGAACCTCTCCGCACCTCTCCGAACCTCTCCGCACCTCTCCGAACCTCTCCGCACCTCTCCGAACCTCTCCGCACCTCTCCGAACCTCTCCGCACCTCTCCGAACCTCTCCGCACCTCTCCGAACCTCTCCGCACCTCTCCGAACCTCTCCGCACCTCTCCGAACCTCTCCGCACCTCTCCGAACCTCTCCGCACCTCTCCGAACCTCTCCGCACCTCTCCGAACCTCTCCGCACCTCTCCGAACCTCTCCGCACCTCTCCGAACCTCTCCGCACCTCTCCGAACCTCTCCGCACCTCTCCGAACCTCTCCGCACCTCTCCGAACCTCTCCGCACCTCTCCGAACCTCTCCGCACCTCTCCGAACCTCTCCGCACCTCTCCGAACCTCTCCGCACCTCTCCGAACCTCTCCGCACCTCTCCGAACCTCTCCGCACCTCTCCGAACCTCTCCGCACCTCTCCGAACCTCTCCGCACCTCTCCGAACCTCTCCGCACCTCTCCGAACCTCTCCGCACCTCTCCGAACCTCTCCGCACCTCTCCGAACCTCTCCGCACCTCTCCGAACCTCTCCGCACCTCTCCGAACCTCTCCGCACCTCTCCGAACCTCTCCGCACCTCTCCGAACCTCTCCGCACCTCTCCGAACCTCTCCGCACCTCTCCGAACCTCTCCGCACCTCTCCGAACCTCTCCGCACCTCTCCGAACCTCTCCGCACCTCTCCGAACCTCTCCGCACCTCTCCGAACCTCTCCGCACCTCTCCGAACCTCTCCGCACCTCTCCGAACCTCTCCGCACCTCTCCGAACCTCTCCGCACCTCTCCGAACCTCTCCGCACCTCTCCGAACCTCTCCGCACCTCTCCGAACCTCTCCGCACCTCTCCGAACCTCTCCGCACCTCTCCGAACCTCTCCGATCCTCTCCTATTAGAGGGACAGAAAAGTCAATGAGCTGGTAAAGGCCCAAGGATTTATTGCACAGCAGGTATTATGCAAATCAAACTAATTTCTTCATAGAACTGTCAGGTGGTCTGAATGGATGTGGCCATCAGGATCTGTGCAATGTCCCAGTTTCACTTTCCTGTCAGTTTACTTTGATTAGGTTGAAAACAAAACGTTCTTTTGTCGAAGGTACAAGTGCAATGGAATTACTCTTTCTATTCCAAACACCTTGATTTTAAAGCTCAGCCAGAGAAGCTGAGTTATTTGCAGGGTTTGAGTTCAACAAAGGTTTGTGGATGTAGAATAGATAGTTTCAGCTGGGAGGGACCTACAGTGGCACAGAGGAGTGCCACAGCTGGTTCTGAACAAGTTACTGCCCAAAGTGAGCTCAGCAGCTCTGCCTAGAGAGCCTGAGACATGTGAGCTCAGGGAGGAGCAGGTCTCTGGCTGTGTCACTCAGGCCTCTTTGGGAAGCTCCAAACTTTGTGCTGTGGTTTGCAGAGCCACTCTGGAGAGGAGCTGTGCTTGGCAGTGACAGAGGCATCCTGCCCCGTGCCAGCACACCTGAGTCAGTCATCTCTCTGATCTGAATAGGACAGGCTACAGGTTGCAGCCTGGACCCAGTGGTTAAGGGAGGGAGAGGCTCAGTTTACAAGATAGAGTTACATAAATGTCACAGTCAAGGCTTCCATAATTGGATTTTTTAGGAATTATTTTGCCAATGGTGCTTGCCACTACGTTAAATCAATTGTCCCTGTCCTAAAAATAATCGAGGAATCCTAAGCTGTCATCCATTTCACCTGGGGAAATGGACCCATTCATGACCTCTAGCCTTGCCACTCTTTGCTTAAGCATGAAAGGACTGTGAGTTTTCCTGCAGAGTTTGAAATAAAGAAGTCACTTTGTCTGAGAGGAGGGGTCCCACTGTACCCATGTGCTGAGTGGAGCTCCATGCAGGGGACAGGATGGCAGGGTAGGGGGGAAACCAGCAAACTCGGGGCTGTCAGTGCCACCTAAGGGAGCTTTCAGCAGTGTCTGAAGCTCGAGGGTGTCACACAGAGCACACCTGAACTCCTCTGCACGGCTGCTGCTGTGGCATACAGTCCCTGGCATTCCCTTGGCAATTGGAGCTCCCTGTGGGGCCCTTGGTGCTTGCAGCTTCCTCACTGTGGTGGCCTGGGGACACTGTCTGGAAATGAAATGCTTACACCATGTGGCATTTGTTACTTGAATAATTTGTGCTTTTAACTCACACACAGTCCTAATTTTTGACATGGAGGGTCATTTGTGGTGTCCTCTGAAAAAGAGGGGGTAGCTGACTCCTGTGACTTGATTTAGCCCAGCTGGCAAACTCAGCTAGAAACCAGGAACTCTTTTTAAAAAACAGATGCTGCAATTGAACCTAAGTATTCTGTGGTAAATGGAAGTGCTTTTTAATTTTCTTTTAAGTACTGTTTCTTTTTTTGGAAGGATCCGGAGTTTGTTTCAAGTAAGACATGTACATAAATGTTAGAAAGTTTTAAGGGTGCTTAGAAAATGGGAAACAAAAAAGGCCAACATAAATGAGAAGTTAAATAGTTTACCCTCTCTAGAGGGTAAATGTAGGGTAGCTGTGACATGGATTTCCCAAACACAGTTTCCATGTGATGACTTGGCATCCCAGCATATGGCTTACATCAAAGCAAGCCCTCCAATTCCGTACTCCAGATAATGAAGTCTACTTTTCCAATGATGGTGGAAGTAGTAATTCTCTTATCTAAAACCATATGTTAGAGGGAAAAGAATTCCATTCTTGCTAAGTAATTACTACTGGTAATTAATTAAGTACAGACTTCCCTGCCTAGGGTATCATTTGCTAACGCCACATTATTTGACAGATGCAGCCCATGTTGAGAGTTACGTTTGTGAAGCAGATCATGTGAAGTGCCTGGTCCTAACCATTCTTGGAATATTAGATGAGGCAGACCCTAAATGCACTCAGGATTTCAGGTCCTCTGTTCCTTGGCTGTCCTTACTCTGGCCCGTGGCTGGGTTTTAAGGCCAGGCTTTCAATGTTTTCAACCACCATGAGCAGCCCTGAGCAGTCCGGCCTTATCTGGAGATCTGAGAACTAGTTTCAGGTTTTTAGCAAAATGTCCTTTTAACCTCCAAGATGGTGTAATGGGATGCTCACTGGAGTGGATACTGATGGGTGAGAGTCTAAACTTGAGAACAGAAGCAATGAAAACCTTGGCTGGGGAAGAGGGGGTGATGGTTTGCATGGTGCCTGAGTTCTGATAAGAGTTTGCTCCAAATGTCAAATGAATTCAATTATCATCTCTTTAACAGAAATCTGGTAGAGCTTGGCTGACTTGGGGCCAGCTGTAGCTATTGTGAAAAGGAGACTGCTCCATGCCCAGTTCAGACTGGATCTCCAGCCTCTGAACTGGAGATAAGGTTAGAAGTGCTCTGCTTTCATTGTGCTAACTGGCACAGATAAGGTTACCACTTTAAAATAGGGAAGAGAACCAACCAATTTTTCCATGTGGGGAGAGGAGATATTTGCTATTTCCACATGTGACTGTCTTATGTAATTTTGAATAACTTATTATTCCTCCTCTAACACTATCCTTCCTCTTTCCCCACGTTAGACACCAAAGCAATACAGATGGTGAAGGATAGAACACTTTCTTGGACAGAACACCTGGCTGTTTCATGATCTTCACAAGCTGGTGGCTTCTCAGCAGTCTAACCCAAGGGTAGGCTTGAACCAACTGACTGAAACCTGCCTTCATCTGCGTCAGTTACTTGCTTTTTGAGTGAGGATTTCATCCTGAAAAGCCATCTCCTACGGTGAAAAACAAGAGAGAGTTTTGCTTTCAAGTTGTATAGAAGGCAAATATTTTGGATTCTGTATTTCTGCAGAGATTTGTGTGATCTCACTGGATGCTTATGAAGACACTGAAGACATCCTTTGCCAATACTCTTAAGTAAGTATCACACTGTGTTTTACTGTGTGCTTGGTTGCCTTGAAATTCCATGTATGGGATAGGAGAACTTATCAACTTAAAACAAAAAAGAAAGTGTGTGCAGGTTTTAGTTATGCTGATCACATAACTAGATAAAAAGTCACATCTCCCCAGTTTGCCCTTTTAATGAGGCCACCCCATTCTAACTACAGAACTATTGAGGAAGAAACCTCAAAATATGTCAGAAAGGAGCTGACAACATATGTTGCATTTAGGCAATCCCATTTTACACACTCTGTCCTGATTTNTTCCTTTCCTTTCCTTTCCTTTCCTTTCCTTTCCTTTCCTTTCCTTTCCTTTCCTTTCCTTTCCTTTCCTTTCCTTTCCTTTCCTTTCCTTTCCTTTCCTTTCCTTTCCTTTCCTTTCCTTTCCTTTCCTTTCCTTTCCTTTCCTTTCCTAACCTCTCCTCTCTCTTTCCGTCTGTTAACGTTCCAATAACAAAACCTTTTGCTGAATAAAATGACAAGGGAAATCTATGCTTAAATTCACAAATTAGTGTTCACTCTCCAACTGTGATCTGAATTATTGTCTAAATAAAGTGGATGAAACACCTATTTCAAGAGCTGGCAGGATTTCTCCTTTATTTTGTCGTTGTGCATTTCAGTGTTTTTAGCAGAAGATTAATACATACAGTATCTGTCAATAGCAGTAAATTGTCTAATGATATGCTTGCCATCTCCACATGGGAAACACAATGTTTCTTTCTCTTTCCCCTAAGCAGATCTTAGGGGCTGTGTTTGTATGATAAACAGGATGTTAGTGTAATTGCCCGTTTTGCTTGTGCTGCTGTGCCATAGAAAATAGCTGGGTTTCCAATATGGTTGGGAGTTGGAATATTTATCTGAGGGAGCCAAGTGCAGCCTCCTTGCAAGAGCCAGACACAGCAGATCAACATCAGTGAAGTTGGTGTTTGAATCAGAAGTGTCCGGGGCTGCACATCCTGGAGTGCTCTCCACTCTGAGAGCTGGTTCAAGTGCAGAAAGGATCCATTTCCTGCACTGGCTACATGCTTAAACCTGGGCATCCAAGACTTGGACTAATTGCTTGGCAGGGGTTTTTTTATGTCAGGCTTCTTGACAGGAAATTACTCAGAAAAATCTCTGGGGAACTTCGGACAAAGTATTACTACACGTACCTACTACATGTAGTAGTACCTGACAGTATTACTACATGTACTGCTTCTGGCTGCTTAGACAGTGGCTCCCCCAGCATCAGACTTTGCACCCTGGCAGCTCAAAACTGCACCTTGATATGGAAGCAGCATTCCTGGTGGTACTTGTGGGGAATGTAATGTACAGATTTTTCAGGTTGAGACAGAAATTTGTAACACAAATCGAATTTCCCACTCTCTTTCAAGGGGTGTGGAGAAGAACAAGGGCTGAAAATTGATGTCTGTTGTCTTAGTGGATGTAAAGGGTCGCTCCAAGCAGTTCCTTGCAAACCAAAGAATATGCAAAGGGCTGTATGGAAATACACATGAACAACCCTGAATGCTTCCTGCTGTGCAGTAGGACCCCTGGGGAAACCCAGGGTGCAGAAACTCCCTGGATCCTCTCTCCTGGGAAAGTAGGGAAAGCACCAGTGGTACCTTTTGGTGCTCTTGTCTTTACCCAAAGTTAGGTAGGAAAATCTTTATCTGTGGATCCTCCTGAAGCTCTGTGCAGCTCTCTGGTGTCCATGTCCAAGAAGGGATGCCTTCCCCAGTCATTAGTTACCTCGGGGTTCATGATACTTTAACATATGGAATTTCACATTGTGAAATGCAAAGAAAATAGCCTCCTGATATGGGATTTAAATTACTGCTTTTTAAAAGCTCTTCTCATGCCAAGTATTTTTTCCGAGTGCAACTTGTGGCTGGAAGGGAAGGGGAGAAAATACGGTGATGATGTGGTCTGATTTCTTTCACAGGAGCACCCAGGGATCAGTCTGACTTCTGTTAAACAGTGGTTTCGATTTTTTTCTTCTCAGCCTGCTGCACACCAGGCAATCTTTTCAACTCTCATTTGTCTGTCAGGCATATCACTTATCTTGGAGCTAATAGAAGGCTTTAGAGCTATGAGGGTTTTATTGGTGGGTTTGTTTTGGGGGTTTTTTTTGGTGGTATGATGCTATTTCAAACACATTGTCTCAGCCTCAATTTGGAGTAATTTTCTTCCCTCTTCTGCAGGTGCTGTCCTGGAGTTTGATGGTCAAATTTTCTAAGAGATACTTCATCAGTGCTTGTCCCATGTCTTCCCTAAGTGATTGCATCAGATGAGCAGAAAAGGATGGATAACTGCCTACTGGATTCTGGTTAGTGAAGGTCAAGGTAGTTCCTGCCTGGCCTACCCTCTGCTTGTCATACAACTCTGTTATTGCAGGGTTTATTCAAGCCTGTAATCAGCTGAGTTTCACTGAGATGGAACTGTCTGCTTCACTGAGTAGGTTTGATTTGTGGCAGTGTGGTGAGGCTTTGTCTACCTTTACAGTATAGATGAAATGGCCACAGATTTTCTGTTCTGGACCCATTGTATTCTTAGTTCTTTGAATTTTCACTTAAGAAGCTGGTCTGAAAGAAAGGAGAAGCTGTGTGGTGCAGTTGACACGGTGGAGGGAAGGGATGGCATCCAGAGGAACCTGGGCAGGCTGCAGAGGTGGGGCTGAGACACCTCGTGAAGTTCAGCAAGGCCAAGCACAGGGTGCTGCACCTGGCTCAGGGCAATCCCAGCTGGGTGGGCAGGGCTGAGAGCAGCCCTGAGGACAAGGACATGGGGGTGTGGGTGGGTCAGAAGCTGCCACCAGCCAGCAGGGTGTGCCTGCAGCTCAGAAAGCCACCCTGCCCTGGGCTGCATGGCAAGAAGGGTGGGGATTCTCCCCAGCCACGGCTGGAACAAGATGGTCTTTAAGGTCCTTTCCATCCCAAGCCATTCTGTGACACAACTGTCACTTCATGAGTGCATGGCTAAGGATCAGGTTTGTCCTCCCTCAAATTCCAATCTAACTGGCTACAGGAGTGCAGTGCAGCCTGGATGTGGTAGCATGGTGTGCTTATGTGCAGGATTTTTAAGTGTACAATATTGTTCTGTCAAGGTTGTATTAGTCCTGTTACAAACAGGTTATCAAGTTTGCATAATAAAATCAGCTGTGCCTGAGCAGAAGCTGGCATGAAATTCAACCATACTGTAGAATATCTTGGGGCCTTGGAGAATTCCATACATTCTAGTAATGAATTTCATAAGCATTAATTCTTGAAAGTTGTGTTTAATGTCTGTCTGGCCTTGGCCAAATCAAAGTCAGACCTTAGTCTTGCCTGTTTAAGCTAAAAGATCTCTGGGGAAGAGGACATAAACCACTCTCTGCATGTGCTTTTGAGGCTGCTTGGAAATTCTCTTTGATGCAAGTTTTAGCCTCATCTCAAGGGTCTGCCTTCTGACAAGTTCAAAACCAGCTTTGCTGCTTTTTTGAGGTTTTACAGTAAAGTGAGGGAAATCTGTTAGATTTTAGGTTATAGAGTCTGTGCTAAGAAGTTTAAATTAGTGGCACAAGAGCTGGGATGCTTCAAAAGTGTAAGAGGCTGGGTCACCACCAGTCCTTTGGACCTTGGCAGTAACAGAGAATTTTCTAGAAAAATATCTTCTGCTCTTTCTTCATACCATGATATTAGAGAAGTGCTAAAATAGGTGGATGGGGTTTAGAATTTTGAAACAGTTTCAGTGCCAAAACGTCTGATACAACGCTCTGGGATTTGGTGAGAATTTGGGGTGAGTTTTTATGGGACTTTCTGTGAAACTTCTGGCTTAGTCATACTGACTTATATATGGACATTATTTTCTCTTTATCCAACTTGGAAGTGCAATTCTCTTTTAAAAAGATTTGTCTTGAGTCTTGGCTCTCAGGGGTTCATACATGTTGGAGGTGACCTGTGTGGAAGAAGTCCTTAGTGTTGTTTTTCCTGAGCTGCTTTCAGGTGACAATTCTTGTAACTGAAATTTTGGGTTCTGAGTCCAACTTCAGCCCACTGGTTTCTTGAAAAAAGCTACTTCATAAGCTAGTGGCTGGAGTCACAGGCTAAAAAGGATGTTTTTAAGAGGTTTTTTAGGAAAGGTATCTTCTGCACCTGCCTTTCACCCTTCTGTGCCTGCTATTTGATTTCCCAGGGGCAGTGTCTCAAGGGAATGTATGACAGTCAGTGTGTGCAGTGCTTCAAGAATTCTATATTGGAAACTATAAAGAAACACTTTAGTTGATCCATGGAGATGAGAGAAGTAAGGACAAGAAGGAAAAATTATTCTGTGCCTGTGTATAACATCTCTTGCTGCTTTAAGTAATCAGATGGAATAAATTAAATTATGTGGGCTTCTGTGAAAGACAACTTAGCTGTCTTCAAATACAGAACTCCTCTTTAATTAATGTGTTCAGAGCCTTTGTCAGTGTGGAAATACTTTGTCCATGTGGAATAAGTATTTAGCTGGTTATGGATTTACATTGAAGAAGAGAAACTGCAATGTTATATCCATGTGTTTGCTTCAGCTTCATTTGAGAACTCAGAGCTCTTGCATCCATTTGGAGTCATTTCAATGTTGAAACTTTTTGTCATAAGGACAACTTAGAAATTGCTTCACCTGAACAATTCATACTGTGTCTTCACATGTGATATTCTCTGCAGATGTGGTCTCTTTTGAGAAGGGGAGAGAAACATATTCTCTTCTTCCCAGCTGGAGGAAACAACAGTCTCTCTGGAACAAATCAGTGGTTCAAGGCTGAAAGTGCTTGAAGATGTTAACATCCTCTGGTCTGGGGTTCTTATACTTAAAAACTAGGGGGTCACACTGAAAATCAATCAGGCTCTACATCTGGCTTTTCCTTCAAAGAACTTCTCTCAGGGTTGTGTGAGTGAACTGCCCATCATTAACAAGTTGCTGACTGTTTTTTTATATGCTCAACCCAGTGTGAAGTGACAGTCTCTATTTTCTGCTCTCCCTCAATGAATAAGCTGCTTGCATCTGAACTGGGGTCTGTTGCTACAGAAGATGCTTGCTGCATATTTTCCTCCACAGAAAATGGATGCTATGTAAGCCAGTGGCTCTGGGCTGCTCCTTCTTGCAAACAAGGTGCAGATGGAGTGGTGAAGTGCAACTTCTCAGAGTCTGGGGTAAATTTTGTGCAAAATTTCACTAAATTTAGCAAAGGAAGGACCTGTCTTGTGGACTGAGAACGATTGCTGGATGCTTTGAACTCTCTGACCTCTGCTGTTGTGGAGTCAGAGTGGAGGAAATGGCTTTGGGAGCTCAGTGCATTAGAGGACTGAGCCTTCCCTACACAGACATCAGCTGTGTTCTCTGCAAGAAAATTCGCTATCTCTGCAGTGGATTCACTTACTCATGCTTGGGGAGGAGCAGAAGAGGAAGGGAGGGAGTTAAAACAGTTCAGTGTACACAGAAATCAATGGAAAGGTTCACATTAACTTCAATGGATTTTGGATTTGGAAGTTAAACTCCATTATATGGTCTCTTCAATAAAAGACCTTCTGTTTTCCTACTTAAGCAAAAGTTCTTGAAGACTGAACTGAACTTTCCCCTCAAGGTGCTTGCACTGTAGATTTATTACAGTTGCATTAAAGCAACCATATCTGTGCTTTTAATGCATTAACAGGCTGCCAGTTGAATAAGATTGTCTGTTTGGGTGGAAAAGAAATCTAGAGATGTGCTACAGACAGTGCTTGGAATGGTAATGAGAATGGCAGCTCATTAGGATTAGCAATGCAAAAAAGGTTCCAGTTAATGAACAATGAAAACATTTTGGCAGTTGCAGGGTTGATTATTGCAAGGCTGTTCATGCTGCTATAATTTAAGCATCTAACGTGACTGTCCATTATCAGCTCAGATTTGGAGAGGTTTATTATTCCATCAAAACATTAATGCTGTGCTGAGAGTTGGCATGGAAGATAGGCAAGCAACTAAGTTGCATTATATGTGCTATTTGTATATTTGATAGAGATTGTGAATGAAGCCAGCAGCCAAGTTTCTTAAGCCCAAATTAAAATGCCTGTTGTCTTATTCTGATTCGAAGGGCTTGAGAGAGACTGCATGGGCATGAGCAGATGCTGCTGCTGGAAAGGGTCCTATTCATGGGCAGGCACATCTCCAGCCTGTCCCCTGTGTCCCAAGGTGTGGCTGTAGGAGATGAACCTTTCTGAGCACCAGCTGTGGTAAAGTGGCTCTGACTGAATTCTCTTTTCCATGTAGAACAGTAGGATTTTACTGCTACTGAGGGTGGGGAAGCTTGACTTTGCTGTTCCCACGGAAAACAAGTGCTTTGCCCCTGCCATTAGGGACAGGCTGGTTAGCTCTGGGCTGACCTTCACAGCAAGGTTCCTCAGGAGGAGAGTAGGGGACAACAGGAGAGCTGGGAGAGTACTGCTGACTTAGGTGTCCTCTGGGTGACAGTGCAGAGGTTCCAGTCCCACTGAAAATCCAAGGCCTCAGGCTCTTTGGTTTCTGGGCTTCTCATTGCTTTGGTTTTAATCTGATGTGAAACCAAAACAACTTCTGAATTCACAGTCAGCTCTAGTCAAAGCTGGTTTCTCCGTGTTGGCAACTATTGTTGGCAATCCCTAACAGACTAGAAATGACCACAAGTACCCAAAAGTAGTGCTTTGTTTATAACCCAGGGATTGTTCTGTGGGACTTGAAAGATCTTGAAATTGGAGGGAAGATTTCCCCTGACTTCTGTTTTCCACTCTGATTAATTTTTGATTTATTTACTTCCCTCTAAATTGCACATCTTCTGTCTAATGGGGCTTTCACCCAGCAGTCCCCAGTGCCTGGCTCCCCTCTGCAGCAGATGGTGTGAGTAACCTGGCCCTGTTTCCACCATCAGTGAGCAGCAGAAGGTGCTGCCAGGTTGTTGGATGCTGTGGATGCCTTGTGGTGGTTACAGTTTAGCTGTAGAAAATTATGCTCGCTGACAATTAAGTAGCACAGTTGGTATTAAGCAAATGTGAATATTATTGTCAAGAAAATAGTATAGGGCTGTAATCAATGTGATTTTCTTATTGCTGTGAAATTACCTGTGAAAATATCAGCTCAGTCTGATTCTTTGGTAAACTGTGTGCATTATTCCATGGGAGGGTTAAGTCTGGGCACAGGCCTTACCTTCCCTCTGGTGTGGAGGGGTTTGGTCACTCCCTCACCAGTTCTGCCATATTAGTGACTATGGAGGGGATTATTTTTATGATCCCATTTTGGGTTAGAGTCGGCAGCATTGTACCAGAGTCAGGTTGGATGTGGTTTGTGATGTTATGGCTTTACCAAGGGGATGGTCCAGCAGTGGGCTGGGTCCCTTCTCATGCTGATATTGATGGGAAATTTGGACACTAACTTTTTGCTGGATCTTAACCACTCTAGCAAATTATTGGGCACCAAGAAAAAGGTGCAGCCAGAGTGTATTCACTAGGGCCTGTAAAAATAACAGTTTTGTAATACATACATGCTGAAACGCTTTTTGAATAATCTATTATTATTCAGGCTGCATTAAAGCCTCAGTTTCTTTGGGCTGAGGCCTTTGTACAAATACTGTCCTGATGTAGATGGTTCGTAGCAGTCTGCAGCTGTGGCTCACAAGCATAAAGATGGACCAGCACAAAGGGAGCCTGCAGGTCCTCTGACCCCCTGCTGCCTCTCTGCCTGCTGCAAAGGCCTCACATGGGCAGTTTTGGCCCCTGCTCCCTCCTTCCTTCCCTTTTGCAGACCATTCCCATCTCTCTGTGGTGGCACACTGGGGAAAGTCAGTGCAGGGCTGAAAGGTTTGCCTTTAGCCCTGTCTGGGGTGAAAATGGGGCTCAGCAGTGGTGTGCATGGACAGGCTGTCCTGGTCCCGTTTCTTCCATGGTGGGGAGGAGGCACCTGAGATGCAGGGAGGGAAGGAGTTGGGGTGGAAAACACAGATTACAGATAGCAAGGAGAGCACATAGGAACTGTGAAGACCATATACAGCAGCTTGTTTGTCTCTAGCCCAGAGGAAGTGAAATGTTAAAAGCTTCTCTCCATTGGAAAAGCCAGGGTGAGCAGCCACTTTCCTGCTCGAGCCTCCAGTTCAGCCCTCAGCCTGCTGGGTACTGCTGCCTCTGTCTTGGTTTGGGAAGACAGGTGTCTGCTGAGGAGGGCAGGAGCCTCCCTTGGAATGGAGAATGTAAACCCCCTCCCTCTGAAATACTATAATTTTGAAATTAAGGGACTCTCAGGTAAAGATATGGGAATAGGAAGAACAGTTCTTTACTAGGAAAATTACAATAAAAATGTAGTAGTACCAAAGAAAAACCCACTGGCAGGGTCAGAACACAGCCTGACCCCTGTTGCTCAGGGTGTTGGGAGCAGCCCAATCCAGCCCTCCTGCAGTGACAGATGTGGCTCTGGTGGAGCACAGAGGATCCTGTAGCAGGGTGCAGTTTCCTCTGAAGGTGCAGTGGTGCTGAGATGGCTCTGGTTCCTCTGGGAATGCCGTGCAAACAGGCTGTGCTGGAGTTCTGGATCTCAGCTTTTATCCAGGCAGGAATGCTGGGCTCCTCCCCTGGGTGCAGCATCTCCCAGTGGGATGATGGAATTTTCTCAGCCCTGCAGGGAGCCTCGATGGCCCATGGACAGCAGAGATCTCCTGGAGGGAAGATGGGTGGTGGGAGAGATAAAGAACCCTGCCCCAGCTGGTTTAACAGCTGGGAATAGAACACACACTGCTGGTTACACCTTGCACTGCAGCCCAAGACAGCCTCCCAGTTCCATGTTGTTGCTCTCACCTCCTGGCCAGGCAGCAGCTGAAACACTCTAGAGACCTTCAAGTAGCAGCCAAGTCACCTGAATTGTGCACTGCACGTAGCTGCTCGTGACTGCTGGCCTGGGCAAAGCCTGGTCTAAGCCCTCCTTTCACTGAATGATGGCAGGCCACAAGGGGAGCTCAGTCACAGCCCCAGGGACACCTCCTCAGCCAGAAGGGACACCTTCAGAGCCTGCCCTGGGAATTCTGGTTATGTGGGCTTTGATCACAGTGCTGTGGGTGTTGTGGCTGCCCCTTCAGTAGAACAAGTCTTGATATCCCTTCAGTGCCTTGTTCAGTGAGCAATGCAGAAGGTTTGTACCATTGATGTAACTTGTGAGAGAGGCCTGGAGCTGCACATCCTCACTTTGTTCACAGATAGTTTTACCCCCAGTGTTGGAGGGGAAGTGAATAGGGTTGGAGACAGAAAGCTGTGGGAGTACAGGCCCTGCTGTGGGGGTGACAGTACAAAAGAAAGGGATTTTTGTGAGGGTTTGCAGTTGGCTGAACTCCCCACAGACCTGCTTCTGAACTGCTATCCTGCCTCTACACAAGGGTCTGGCATCAGAACTTCTGATCTGGTTTCCCTTCTCTCCATAGACTGCTGCTATGTAACTGTAGAAGTTACAAACTGGAGTTTGTGCGTGCCTGAATGGTGATTCACCTCTAGAAAATTCGTTCCCAGAGGTGCCTGTAAATTCTTGTGGAGAGGCAAACCTTCCAGAAGCCATGAGACTGAGCTCCTTCAGGGGGTTCCCAACTTGTGTTCTCTGCCAGCAGACCTTTTGTACTCCCCCTTCTGTGGGAAGGAGTAACTGGTTTTTTTACCTTTGTATTTATGCTGGATATTGCAAACGTAGAGCTGCAAGGACAGCACTGTAGTTCATCTGTGCTATGACTGGAATTTAGGTTACTCCCTTGGATTTGTGCTTTGATGCTGAAATCAAATGCATTTAGATAAAGGATGATCTTTGAATCAAACAATAGCATGTAGTAGATATGCTAATTAATATCTAACAGCTATTTTCTTTAATGAAATTAAGTGCAAATAGATCTTAGCCATTTGAACGTGTTTAACCAAGTCACACCTCTGTATCTTTTGCAAATTATCCTAGGGATAATAGTCAAAATAACAAGCAAATTTTGTGCTCTGGAATATGCTGAAATTTATTGATAATATAAAAACTACTCTATTGAAACTAATTTACAATCTTCTTTCAGACACTTCATTTAATATGGTAACAAAACAAATTGCAATTGTAAACAGCAGCCTCACAGTGTGAGTTACTGAATTAACAATGGGATGCAGAAAGATGGAAGAAGTTAAAAGGATAAAAGTCTACTTGAAATCATTTAAATACTTTCTGATACCTACATTGTCTGGTGAGTCCCTTTCCTAAGCCAGTTGTAGCTTTTCACTCATTCCTGATGTTCTTTCTTTTGTTTTATTGTAACGAAAACGCACTACCTTGGCAACAAATGGCTGAAAGCATGGTGATCCAGTGGAAGCCATGCACTAAACAGGTGTGCTGGCCCAGGGCTGGCCCATGGGGCCCCAGGGAGCCACCCAGGCAGCCTGGGGGGCAGCCTGACCCGCCCTGGGGCATCTCCCCAGCACCCAAAGTCACCGCTGTGCCAGCCCCAAACAGCACCCATGGGGCTCACTTGGTGCCAGGGGGCTCACTGGGCAGTCCCGCAGAGTCATCAGGGTGGTGACAGACCCTGATGGTCACCCAGTGCCACTGGCACCCTGGCAGCACCACCATCACCCCAAAACCACGTCCCCAAGGGCCACCTCCACACAACTCTTCCACACTTCAGAGACCGTGACTCCACCACCTTCTGGGGCAACTTGTCTAGTGCCTGAGCTTTGTGTCAGGGAAAAGTGGCTTCTCATATTGGCTCTGAACGTCCCCTGGTGGCATAAAGGGCCATCTCCTCCCATCCTGAAAGGAATCCATGCTGACCCACTGGGATTTTATCCGTGAGGAACAGGCACAGAAGGGAGATGTTGCTCCACACACGTGGCTGCAGCACTGTGATGCACACCATTCTTCCAAAACAAATGGAAGCTGATTTTAAGATGTAGTGGTAGGGAAAAGAGTATACAACACCCCCCACAAAACAAACAAACAAACAAAACACCAAGAAAAATACAAATAAGGATAAGAATAAAAAGATGATGATGCTGATGATGACAATGAAGAAATAGTAGTAATAAAGAAGAGCAAGAAGAAAAAGGAACAGTATAATAATAAAATAATAAGTTGAATAAGAATAACGAGAATAGGACTAAGAAGACAAAGAGGAACAAGAAAAAATAGTAAATATGAGAATATAAAAAAGAATAAGAATGACAGTAGGCATAACAAGTGAATAAGAATAATTAGTGTAAGAATATGAAGAATATTATAAAGAAGAAGCTGAAATAGTAGTAGTAGTAATAAATAAGAATTAAAAAAAAGACTAGAAATAAGAAGAATAAGAGTAAGCTGAAGAAGAAAGAGAAATAGTATGTAAAAAGAAGAAGAAGAGGAGGAATGGAAAGGATAAAAATAGTAAGAATAAGAAGACTAAGATGAAGAAGGAGAAATAGCACATAGTAATAAGAAGAATAATTAAATCAAATCAAAACACACATCTACACATCCACTAGAGTCCCAGAATGGAAGGAAGGAGTGTACCTATCATCTATTTCCAGCCCAATCTCTGTGCTGGAGTCAGGCTCAGCAGTAAAAGCACCAATTCTGAATGTCTCAGGATTGCTGTACAAGACAGAATGATCAAGCTCTGTGGTTCCAAAGCCCCGTCTCAGGTTCTCATCTGGGCTAAAGGCTGTATTTTGGGTTAGGAACAGGCTGCATGACCCAGCCTCAGCTCTCTTGGATAGTTACCAGCACCTGGCTGTTCTTGGGGTCTACAGGAGCCCAGAGCCACAGAGAAATCCTGCACCAATCTGTTTGCCTAGAGACAAAACTTATTTTCTTCTGCACAACCAAGTTCCCTTCCTTGCATCTGGCTTAGACAGAGCTGCTCAAGTTTTGCCTGGTTGCATTTGAACAGCTGCTCCCTGAAGATGAAGGGACATGGCCAGGAATAGTTAATAACTTTCCTAACTGGAAATACTATTGAATCTTTCATTTTGTGTAAATCCTCCTCAGTGTTTGAGTCTAACCAACCTTTTAACTGGAAATAGCAACCCTTGGTGGGACTTTCCTGTCCTGGCACCAGTTTCTCCCACAAGTGTCCACCTGGCTTCTAGCCACAGGTATAAATGGCATCTATTAAAGCCAAATTTTGAGATAGGGGAAGATCTGGGTGGAAAATTCAAGACAATAACCAAACCCTGAGTAGGTTTATACCAACTGAGCACCAGGGTCATCTCTTTGCCCTAATTCACATTGTCTTGTCCTGCCTTTGACTTTAACACTCATTCTTTATACCAAAAACCCCTGTTCTCTGCTGGCTTTTATACCTGCAACAGTTCTGGTGTCTTTGCAGCTCCCCAAAGCCTTCAGCCTCAGGCAGGACACCTGATTTCTGAGATTCCACCCCATGTACTCATATACTCTGGCATCCCCAGCCCTTCTCCACAGAGCTGATTCCCACGGGTCAGCCCAGCCTGTGCTGCTGCCTGGGTTGTTCCTTCCTTTTGCCTTCATGGCATTTCCAAAGGTTCCTCTCTGCCTCCTGTCCAGGCCCCTCTGAAGGGCTGCACAGCCCTCAGGGGATCAGCCACTCCTCCAAACCTTTTATCACCAGTGAACTCCCTGAGGAGCCATCAACCCCACAGGCTCTGCCTGTCCCACTCCAGCTCCCTGCTCCCAGCTCCCAGCTCCTCTCCTACGTTTATCACCATTCCAGTCGCCCCCTCTTTTCCTACAGAGCAAGAAAATAAGAAAAAATCCAGGTGGATTAACACCAAATTCTGCTGGCATTTTACAGAGAGCATGAAAGACAACAAAACTGACAACTTTCTAAAGCAAAAGCACTATTACAGTCACAATAACACCTATCAAGGAAAAAGTCTGTTCCTTAAACTAAGGATAAATTTTAACATAAAGTCCCATCAGCTCAAGGGGGTACCAATTAATCAAAACAATTCCCTTGCAGATTCTTCACAGTCATTTTTTTAAATGGCAATTCTTTTCTTACTTGCTACTCCAGTGTTGGCATAAAAGAAGTTCAAGCTGATTTTCATGCAATCTTGAAAACCAAATTGTAACGGTGGTTTAAATAATTAGGATTGTCTACTCCTCTTGGTTCTACGTGCCAATTCAAATATGGAAAAATGATCAAAACCCAGCACTACTGCCAAAATGAACACCTGAGAAATGCCAAAGTCATGGTGCACGGTACAGAGCAATACTAAAATCACTGATTTTTAATAGAGTATGAGTAGTGTACAATTAGCAAACTCCAAGTGTGTTCTGGATTCACGTGCCCACACACACCCCCAGTGTGCACCTCAATAAAATTAAACACTCATTAACTGTGAACAGTCCTGGGTGTTTTTTATTAAGATGTTGAGCTGCTAATTGAATTTGAAGCACAACAGATGCCTAGAGTTCTGTCCAAATGCTGCTTTTGCTATGTATATTAGGTATATATATTAGTGTGGGTACATACACACACTCTTCAGATACCACAGCAATTTTAAAACTATCAGCCAAAGGGTTTCTGCTTCTCCAAACTTAGGAACTCAAGCCATCAGCTAAAAACCTCAGCAATTCCAGAGAGGAAACGCTGCAGTGATGCCACAGTAAACACCAATTCTGATTCAAACACCTGAATTTATAATCAAAGCTTTTTTTAAAAAGTTGAAAAATATTTTTGGGCACAGCTTCTGCACAAAATTCCTCTTCCACAAGAGTCTGCCAACTACTACAGAGCTCCTCAGGGTTTACAGTGTTACTCCAGGCTGTGCCTGGGCCAGCAGGGCAGGGGCCAGAGCTCTACAGGAAATTCCTGCCATCAGGCAGCCGGGAGATAAGGGCTGGGAAAAGGAAAAAGAAAAACACAACAAACCCTAAAGGCCCTCTGGCCAGGTGTCCTGAGAGTCAGAGACCTTGTAAAATGTCAGCTTTGTCTCCCCTGATGCCAAACTCCTGACAGGAGGTTCAGAACAAAGCACAGGGGGTGTGGAAAGAAGAATTTAACAAACCTAAACCACAACACTTGTCTTGGACTTTGTGTTTTGAGCGTTTTGCAATTTTGCTCTCAAAAAGTCGTTTGGGTTTCATGAAACTTCCATGGAATTTAAGTCAAAGGTTTAAGCTGTAATTTTTAGCTGTCCCCCTATTTAGGCAGCAAACTGCCTTTTGCATTCACTGTCTGAATTCCGCAGTTATGAACCATTCTTCATGTGGATAATTTTGGGGTTGCTCTAATGTTTGGCTCTTCAAAGAGGCTGGGTGATATTAAAGTGAATTAAAGTGAGAGCTAGGTGTGCTCTGCTCTCCCAGCCAGGCAAATCACTCTTCCATCTCCTGCTCCTTTTCTACAACCACACAGTCCTACAGCAAAAATGGATTAAATGAGCACAATCACAGCTGTTTGCCAGAAATGAAGGGCTGGAGTAAGCCCAGGCTGTGAGAGAGCTGCCCTGTGCTCTGCTGGGGGATGCACGGAAGCAAAGACAATTTGCTCCTGCCAAGGCCACAGAGCTTGCACAGTGCTCTGCAGGTGTTTGCTTTCCTTTGAGCCACACCTGCCCACACATCCTGCAGCCACAGGAGCTCTCTGGAAGCCTGGCCAGGTGCATCTCAGTCACTGGTCAAGGCTCTGCATTAATTACTTGTGCCTGTGGCCCTGCCCCTTCTGGGCTGGTTGGTGTCTAACAGGCTGTTCAGCACAGCAGGGAGCCTGATTTGGCTGCCCCTGACATGGCAATGCAGCTCCTGGCACTGTGGAGGCATCTCTCTTGGTTATAAATTGGTAGTCAGGATAAATTAATATTTTCATTGTGTTTTAACACAAGACACAGAAGAATTTTCTAGGGACACAGGTGGCTCTTTGTTCCCATAGAGAAGTAAGTAAAGATGGTGCATTGATTTGCAGCAACATGTTGAGCTGGTACCTTCAGGCACAAAAACTTGTTTCTTGGGGTTGTTCTCTCTGCTGATAGTGGAACAGTTTGGATGACCACAGCGTAAAAGCTGAGTTGTGCTGTGATGGTGCCAGGACTGCTGCAAGTGAGTGAGTGGGGTTGAGCATCTCACATTGATTTGGAATGATCTAGAGGCAAGCAGGCTGCTAGCCAGGGCTATTGGGCTGCTGAAGGACAGTGCTGCTCCAAACTGCACTGAGACACCTGCAAGTGGGGAATTGCCCTGACCATTTTTCCTTCAATCCATTAGTGCCTGCTCAGCCTGTCCCCACAAGCACAGCCAATGCTTCCTGAGCAGCTGGCAGGGTTGAAAAGAGTTTCAGCACAGGGAAAGAGTTCACCAGTTCCCGGTGCCTGTCCTGGAACAAGGCAGGTCCACTTCCCTACTTCACACAGGATTTTTGGCCGAGTCCTGTCTGCTGCGCCTAGCGGTGTGCCCGGGGTGGATGTTGTTCTCACTCCTGGCTAACCTTTCTGACAGCACTGACTTGCACAAGAGAGGCTCCTAAGGGGGCTCCTTGCTGCTGTGGTTCCTCCACAGCTCCGTGGTTTGGAGCAAAGTACGGGCTGCTGAGTGCAGGTCTGGTCACTGCTGTACAAAGCAGAGCAGCTCTTGAGGTGCAAAGGCAGCCCAGGCTGGGGACAGGAGCAGGTGTGGCTGGGCTGCCACCATCTGGGGCTGTGTTTTCACCAGAGAAGCTCTCTCCCCGGTGGGAGCACCACACCTATCCCATGGTGACAGCACAGCTCCTCTGCAGAGAGCTATTGCCACACCTCAGGGAGTTAAATTTTCTTCCAGATGGCTCACTAAGTTGTTGTGATATCCTGGGTGATTCCCTTAATATCTTCTGTGACAGAGCTACACATTTGCAAACTGTTTGGCAGGAGGTGACATTTGACTCTCTCCCAAAGCTTTTCAGAGCACTGACAGGAGCAGAAGATAGGACCCCCAATTTATCCTTGTCAAAAAAATAACTCTGGCACTCACTGACAGACGTGCTGTGTAAGGAGGCACTGTTTTTAGAGTTGCTTTCTAAAACTGAACTCATGCTCAGATTTCCTGAACCAGCATTTCGGTGCCTGGTGCTATTCTGGAAAAGCTGTATATCAGCACAGCATTCTGCTGACCATTCAGAACACCCTGCACATCAGAAGAGCACATTATGACTGCTTATCTCAAGTCAGAGCACTGCCAGTGGGAATAACGGTGTGATAACAAGCATTCCAAGCTCAAGGTTATGTGGTTACCTGGGGCACAGGGAGGAAGAGTGACACATTTTAGATCATATCCTGCTTTGGAACCTTGATGGTTTTTATAGACCAGACAAAGGTATTTTAAAAATAGAAGGTATCACACAGTACAAAACAGCCAGTGTCAGGTGTGTAGTCTGTGGCAGGACTGGATAAAACAGCCTCTTACAGCTCACTGTCTCAGAAACAACTCTGTTCTCTATGTTTCCATAATACCATTTTTATCAAAAGCCCAATTCCTGCTCTGGATCTTGTGTGTGCAGATTGATAGAGGGAGTGTGCTGTGCATAACCCAGTATCTACTCAGTCTGCCTTGCTCTTCAACCAGGGAAACAGTCCCTGGAACAGGAGTTTACCTCATGGACACGGGCTTAGGCTTGCTGCATGATTTCAGGCTGGCTGTGGGTTTATTTGTATGGGTTTTTCCTCTGAAAGCTTGGTTGTCCAGTCTGACAGATGTTCTTCATGTGAAGGGATGGGCAGGAGAGAGGCAGAACCCAGGCCAGAGAATTCACACAATTCATCCAATTGCTACGTCCAGGTCAGCACAGCTTCTGATACAGAGGGGTTTGTGGATGGGTATATCCTTCCCATAATCAGGGATTTCCAATTTCACTGGCACTCTTGAAATAAACCTCTTGGGGACCTGAGTCACTTCAGCTCATTATGTTATTTTGTTCTTTTTGCTATTTGTGGCACTTTGGGGGTTTTTCCAACCATTCTTTGCAGAAGGCTGCTGCGAGCTCGGGGAGGATTTTTAAAATGCCTTTGAAGATCATGATATATTGAAAAATATAGGAGGGAAGAGTTTCATCTTGTTGGAGCAGATGACCACAGAGGCCTAGTCTGGGGGGGCAGCTGCATCTGCTTGGGTGCTGGGAGCTGTGTGTGCAAGGGCAGAGATTCAGAAATGGAGCAGCTGCTTCTCACCTGCCTTTGGCATTTCTGTGCTACCGGGGTTCCTTCAGCAAAGGGAATACAGCTTCCACCAGCAGGGAGGTTGGTGCTTCCCAGCCCTGTTCTTAACCCCTCTGAGTTCCCTGCTCTGGGTTTAGGTTGGGTTGGGGTTCTGCTCCACCCATGATGTCTGCTTTTCAGGGATGCCAGCTCCAGGCGTTGACAATAACAGACAAAATACAGAAGCTGTCGACCTTTAAAGGCACACCAGGGGTGGAGGGACAGATATCAGAGAAGCTGGGCTGAAACAGAGGCCTTGGAGCACTTATAGCTGAGGTTCTCTGGGGGCTTTTGGGTGCTGTTTTTAACATCCACATGTCAGCTGCTTTGGGAGATTTTTATTGTGCAGGGACATTAATTTGAGTTTGCTAATTGTGTTTGCAGTAGTTGCTGCACTCTGGCTGCAGGAAGCACTGCTGAGACATCAGTGTGTGTACCAAACATCGTGCACAATCTGTGGTTGGTTTGGGCTTTTATTGATGAGCCTGGTTCTTATATTTACATTTGGACATATTGGAAGCTTCCTCAGTATCCTGTGGGTAGGGGGTAAAAAAATCTCCCATTGAGTCTCTTAGTAATTGTGTAAATAATTTAGCTTAACTGTATGGCAGCATAAAACACTCTTCACAAATATGTGGTGAGTTTCAAGGGATCCAGCTATCCTTTACCCTCTTCTGCAAAGTACTGCAGTACCTTACAAGAAGCCCAATTGATTTCACAGGAGCTACTAATAGATTAATACTTGATGCATAAAAAGTGGCATTCATCTTTGAAATTAATTCAGCTTTGATTGTGATCTTCTCTTAATATATTTCTAAAAAAACCCCAATTGGATAACGTAAGTATTCAACAAAGCAGCTAATTTAACTTAATCTTGCACTGTCCTTATTAATAAAAAAGCAAATTTCAATTTGTAATTAAGTCTCACTGAAAATCTGACTCTTCATTTGAAGAATGTGATATGTGGAGACAAAGTAACCATTTCCTGGTCAAAACCAAATTTCCCCCTGGACTGGCCTGCTGTCCTTCACCCTTTATACAGAGACCAGGCACTGAACTTTCTTCAGGGCTGATGTTCTAAGCTGTGCCATATGAATTACCTCTGTCAGAGAACACATGATAGTGATGCCTTAAGTTTCAGCTTTCATGTTTTTCAGATCCTGTCCTGCCCAGGTGTGCAGTTCTGAGCCTCATTATTAAGTGTTGGTAAGCTGTCTTCACAGAGTAGGGACACAAAACAAATCCTTTTCCTGCTGAAGACCAAGGACAATGTTACAACTTTTCAGGCCCAAAAACGCAAACAAGGGTGGGCTGAAGGGAGAAAACAAGAATGATTTCATAATCTGAAGCTGTAATTGGACAATTAAACCCCAATATGCAAATGGACCAAAACTTATAAAGGTGTGACACTTCATGACCTGTGGTCCATTTTGTGACCATTTGGGGTCCACCTTGGGTGTAGCCCTGGCCAGGCTCTTGTCCTGCACAAGGTGTACCCTTAAGGCCTTTTAATAAATATCTACTTTATTCTTTTAACACTGTCTGATCTCTGTTTCAGCCTTCCCAAGGTGTCAATAGGACAGTCCTTGTACTGGAAAGATTGCTAGAATACAGCATAAAAGAGAATAGACAGAAATGGACAGGCTTTTTAAAGAGCCTGGTTCAGGTTAATAACTTGAGTGGTCACTTAGGCCCTGGCTGCTCCAGGAATTTGGAAAGCTTTCCAGCATGCAAGGACTGAGCCTACACTGAGCTCCCTGTGATGCCTCCATTCACCAAGTTATCCTCTAAAGTGGCGGGGTGCTCCACACAATGGATAATATTGCAAACCTTGGGAATAGCTCATGGGCTTCTGGCTATCATAGATCTGTTGTGTTCTGTAACACCTGTGAGGAACAAAGGCAGTCAGCACATAATGGGACCAGGAGAAATGCACTAGGAATTCCAAATCTGATATATGTTTTGTAGAGAGAGCATCAAACCCGCTCAGCAGACGTTGACCTTCTTACCACAGTGTCTGAGCAGCAGCTCTTGCACTCTCTGTGGATGCTGTGAGTCCCCGCTGAACTGACATGCATTGATACTGGCCCTGCAAGAAAATTGTTGGCTCATTCTCTGTAACCCTTTATCATGGTGTGTGAAGAAAATTCTTTCCCATTGCTGCTAATAATGTACAGCACATGGATGGGCTGGCAGAAACCCCAGCAAGTTGCAGTTGGAAATGATGGTGCATCAGGCAAAGGCATCCAGTGACGTTGCCAGAGGTGATATATTTGACTGCAGTCAGTCAGGAATTTGGCAGAGCAGCATCTATGAGTCCTCTGTGGGCTGCACTGAAACCAGCAATGTTCCTGGAAGCTGAAAAATGAATCATTCTTTTCCATGGTTCCTGCTTTATGGTCCTACAGAGCCTTTCCTTAGCCACAAAGGGCTGTTTTAAATAGGACTCCTTTACAGTTCATTAGATGGTTAGGATGAAGTTATGCAATGTCTAAAGTTTAAAAACTGCATGAGATTCGGGAGTGCTGAGAGCAGGAGGTGGCAGTTTGGTATGAGCTCCATAAGGAGCTTTAATGAAAGTAGCAAAGACAACACAGGATTGAATTAGCCTGTGGAACTTGTTGCCCAGGGAGCAGTAGAAGCTGGGAGCTTTGGAGAGCAGCCATTGATGTGGATTGTGGAATGCAGTCACTATTGTGGTGTTAATTTCTTCCAGAAGGCTATTAAGCTATAGACCTGGGATTTTAATAGTTATATGTGATTCAGTGAAAGCAAAAGGTTCCTCATCTTCTGGTTGGAATTTCTTACATTTTCCTCAGAGAATTCCAACAAGGCCTCTGAAACCTTTAGGTCTAATCTAGCTGGGCAATGCTGGATCTAATGCTCATGCTACAATATATATTTGTGCTGTGAGAAGTTCTGATTTTTCATGAAAATATAAGACTTCTTTCATTTCACCTGATTTTTTTTTCAACTTTATTGACAGCCTACTGCAGTTTCACTGGACTATCACAAGGCAGTGAACATGAAGTACACTTTTCCCAGTGTCTGTAAAGACTGGGTTTGGGAGCCAAGAAGGCTGTGCAAGCCAACAGTTTGTTTCAACCTCTCACGAGATTTAATGGTATAAGTTAATTATTTTTTCCTTTTTTCTTTTTTCCATTCAGAAAACATACTGCATCTCAAAGTCAGGGGAAAATCAGATCAGCTTTAGGGATCACTTTAATGGTTTGTCCTGACCAAACAAGACAAGTCTGTATTTCTTCAGGAGCAAAACATTAAGTGTTCCTAAGACACTTGTGTTTGCCAGACCGCGTTGTTACTTGCAGTGGCTACTGCTTTTGGTTTTTGGAAATGGTAAAAACTACTACCGCTCATATTTTTTTAAGAGAGAACCATTAGGTTTAATAGGTACTCGGGAAAATATTTTTGTAGGCGCCACATGTGAAAAAACCTTGCAGAAATCACTAAAAATTACTTCAGAATACATTTTTCTTTGTTAGTGGGGGTGCCTTGACCAGATATTTGTAGGGATAGGAATGATGGAGCTTGGATGTTGGAGTAATGAGAAAGCCCAATATTGTGTAAAGTTTGAATTTGGCAGTTACACTTATTCTTCAGTACATCTATAATCCAAACACATTTTGGGTGGATATCAGTGGATCAGATTTTGTGGGTCTTCTTTCAAGATTCTGGCTTTTGTTTTGGATTCAAAACAGTGCATCAGGGCTTTGAACTCCGCTTTCACAGGTCTCTACAATGTGCTTAGAGGGGAGTGTGCCCAGTGATTATCTGCTCCTTCAGGTGCCTAAGTGAGTTTAAAACCATAAAAATTCCCACTTCAGAGGTGATTGCCTCATCCCAGCGAGAACTGTGTGGAAATCTGAGCCCCC
>WAAE01021440.1:0-113528 GCA_013400495.1 Nicator chloris
AGACCAAGTTCTCAGAGCTCCATTTAACCTGGCCTTGTCCATTTCCAGGGATGAGGCATCTCTAACTTCTCTGGGCAACCTCTTCCAGTACCTTCCCACCATCACAGTAAAGAATTTCTTCCTAATATCCAATCTAAACCTCCTCCCTTTTGACTTAAAGCCACTTCCCTCTCTCCTGTCACTATATGCTCTCAAAAATACTCTCTCTCCATCTTTTTGTAAGCTCCCTTCACATACTGGAAGGTTGCAATTAGGTCACTCTGAAGCCATCAGTTTTCCAGGCTGAACAATCCCAATTCTTGTAGCCTTAAGAATGAGGCAACAAGAGTGAGTTTGGCTTGGTAAAGCACATGTAGCAGCACAGAGAGGGCACACAGTTCCAATCACAGCAAAGCAAGCAGCACTGTGAGTGTAAACAGAGCTTGTGCAACACAGGCCTGGCTGACACCCTGAGGTGTGGAGAGTGGCTCTATGCGTGTCTGTATTCACAGGCTGGCTGTGGGAAGAGCACACTTGTACTGGTCTGGCTGAGATGGAATTCATTTCGCAGCAGCAACCTCACAGTGCTGTACTTCGCACTGATTGCTAGGAAGGGGTTGTGAACACACCCATTTTTTGGCTGCTGCTGAGCAGTGCTGGCACAGAATCAGCACTATGTTCCCAACACTCCCCGCCTCATCCGTGGAGCATGGCAGGGGACACAATTAGGAAAGCAGAGCAAAACTGACCAAAGGGATATTCTGTATCATATGATGACAGCTCAGATACAAAAGCCAAGAAAAGGAGGAAGAAGAGGAGGGGCAGCTGATATTTACAATGTTTGCCTTCCAGAGCAAGCACTTCCCAGCACATGAGCGGTCATTTCTTGCAGATGGGAAGTAGAGAATAAAATATTATTTTTCTCTTTGCTTCTGTGTGCACAACCTTTCAGCTTTGCTTTAACAAACTGCTTTATCTCAACCTACAAGTCATTGTTTCCCATGTTATTTCCTCTACCCAGTCCAGCTGAGAAGACGAAATGATAGAGCAGCTTGGTGGGCACCTGGCATGCAGCCAAGCTCAACCCACCAAAACAGTGCACAGTGCAGAGAGACTTCCCTTACAGAATTGCACTTGACACACAGAACAGAAACTTCCCCGTCACTGGATCAGCTCACTAAGCCAGGGCAGGAGTGATTTTGCTGTTGTCTTGTCCCCAGGTGACAGAAGGCCATGCCAGTAGGGCCTTATGCTGGGGTCTGTGTTGCAGCTTCACGATAACACAATTAACTTCTTCGCAAACTCCGTGTATCAGAAACAGGAAGCCCAGCCTTTCACCCTCCCTGTTGCAGCTACACGTAGCACTTCGCCTTGATCCCTTCTGAACGCCATGCTGCATGTTTTATCTGCCCATCCTCCACTTGGCAAAGTTCTTTACGCGTGGAGCTGCCCAGAGGGCAGCCGGGCTCACGCACAGCCCGGCACGTTGATGCTGCCCATGGGAGTGCACAGAAAACACATCGCCCAGCAGCGCACACAGAACACACGACGCTACAGAGAGAACAAGTGAAGGCAGAGCTGCTCCTCTCTGCAAACAGCCTGGCTGGTCTCAGCGGGCTTTCTCTGCCAGCCCAGGCTGCGGCTCCACCACCAGCTTCCGGAGCACCTCTCGCAGGTGCTCTGCCGGCTGCTGCTCCCTCCCGAGGAGCACCGAGTGCCTGTGGGACCAGAGCCCCGCATCCTCTGCTGCGAGTGGGGCCAGAGCCCCTGCTGGCGCTCAGCATCCCAGCCACAGGAGCCGAGCGGGAGCCGACGGCAGCGGGCTGGAAGGAGGCGATCGGGGTGCAATGTGGTGCTGCCCTTCTTGCGCCCCTAAATCCCCCGTGCACTCCGAGGTCACGGAGCGAGGACACGAGTGTGCCATTACCTTATTGATGTCCCACAGAACCAGCCTGCTCTGGCGCTTGGCGAACTCCAAGGCCG
This sequence comes from Nicator chloris, assembly GCA_013400495.1. Lineage (NCBI taxonomy): Eukaryota > Metazoa > Chordata > Aves > Passeriformes > Pycnonotidae > Nicator > Nicator chloris. Next base: position 1,963 of record WAAE01021440.1, read on the forward strand.
TCGCTCTCCCGACGCCATGGCCAGCGCCCGTGATGAGCACCAGCTCCCCGCTGAGAGACTTTCTCCTCACAGGCACGAAGAGCTTCACAAAAGCCTCCAGGTAGGAGTAGACAAGCGTGACCAGGAACAGGAGAAGCTCCAGAAACAGATTCATTGTTTTCCCGGAGCTCTTTTGAGGACCGAACTGAACTTCAATCTCTTTGCAGGGGACGCGGGTTGTTGATTTATTTACCCGCTGCCGTCTCAGTGCGCGCCGCTGGTCCCGTCCGCTCCCGCAGGATCCACCCCCGCTCCGCCCGCACCGACGGCTGCTCCTCCCAGCAGTCCCACCCTGAGGTCCCGATGTCCCTCGGCTGCTGTCCCTGTGCTGCTGTCCTTGTGCTGGCGCTGGCCGAGCGGTGCGGAGGAGCTGCGGTCTGCAGTCCAACCCGTCCTCGCCAGAACCGTGTTCGCCCTGCAGCTGACAGGACGTGCCGAGCGTGGATACTGAAATGTGGCTTTTAGGGCGTTTTCTGCCCTCTTGGCTGAGGAAAACACAGAAGATAGAGGTGTGCAAACCCCTCTGTGTTCTGCCCTTGGTTTTGATCTGTCAGTCGCCCCGACTGTTCATTCTCTGCTTTGTCCCCACACAGGTGGCAGTGCCTTCCTGTCCCTCTCTCAGGCCCTTGTAGAAAGGAAGCAGCAAAACACGTTCCTGTTTGTCATCTGCTGCAGGTGGAAAAGGGACGGAAGTGGCAACAAAATTGCTCATCCAGTTGCTGACAAAAGCATCTTAAGTTCCATTCAACTCTGTATTGTAATTCTTTTCAATTTTTGTGCCTGTCGAGTTGCTCAGTGCCATGAGGTCCTTGAGCAGTTTTCTTCATGGTCCTTCCTTTGCATCTCTGTGCATTGTCAGCAGGCTTTGTCCCCCACCATCCTCTTCCAGGTCCCTTAAGGAAAGCTGAATGAGACAAGTCCTTTCAACTTCTGGAACTCCACAGGTGAGCCCTTGCCTAGCTTTTTGTCTTACTATGTCTTCTATTAAGTTACCCATACTCAGACCTTCCATCTTATGCTGCAGCTGCTTCGTTTCCATAAGTCCTTTGAAAAATGGCATTAAATTGCATGACTTGGGTCATTTTTATCTAATTTAGTCTAAATCACACAACTCACACTTGGACTTACTTGTATGTAATGGAGTATCCAGAACCTTAAGCAGAACAGGAATGCTTATAGGAAATAGGAGAAATGTACTTTCAGGTGTTTCTTCCAGCTCTATCAGTGTAACTGCATGGCCTTTCCTGGAAGGGATTGCTGACTTTACTCCTTTGTTTTTCGGGTAGAAAATCTGATGTATCACAGTCATGTTCATAATTTTATTTAAGGATAGTTTTGATCTGCCTGGGGAAGTGTGAAGGGTTCATAAACATCTAATGACTGACCAAAATGGCATCCAGTTAAGATTACAGTTTTTGAGAAGTATTGTGTTTGTCCCGGTGGTTTGGCTGCAGCTCATCTTGTCACTGAGAGACTGGGTCAGTTCCAGCACAGAGATCCCAAGCTAGGTGCTTCCTCCTCTTCCCTTGGAACTTGGTTCTCTGCCTAATTAACACATCAGTGTTCAGGCCAGACCCCAATTGCACGCCTCAGCAGTGCTGTCATTTTCCTGGCACAGGGCTCCAGTCAGTGCTGGGGCCAAGGAAGAGGAGGCAGCGAGGGCATGGAAGCACCGACTCGCACAGACACCTCAGCAGGAGGCAGAGCACAGGGCCAGAGTCACTAACCTGACTCATAAGGAGTCCTAGAGCAGGCTGTGGGGTACCACTCTTCACATTTGGGACTTAGCTGTAGGTGGCTGCATGAAACCTGCTCCCGTGGACTCCTGCTGGCCACCCATGTGTGACCAGAGTTTGGGCTTAGCTTTGGGCTAAGTTGAGTGCTGTGCCTAGAAAGAGAACTGAGGAGCCTGGGAGGCTGGTGACTCAGTCCTGTCACTGGTGTTCAGGAGATGAAGGCTGAAATCCTTGTTTTTGCATATGTTTCTTTATGCCAAGCAGATTTGCAGCCACAGAAGACACAGAACGGAACCACAGCCACACACGGAGTACTGCACAAGTTGCCTTGCCCAGTAATTCCTGAGCTCTGAGATCCTAGACTAGATCTGGCAAAGCAAGAATCAATAGTCTCCCCTTCCTTAGGGGCAAGTGTGCTAAGAAACAGACTGTAGAAGAGTGCTGTCATCCCCTGGATGGACTTTTGACTCACAGTTTAATGCTGCCATCAGAATCTGAATGATACACAGAGCTAGTGGGAATGGTGTGCCAGGAGAAGCCAAGCATCTTGCCTGGTGTGTCCTACTGAAGCCAGTCCTTCCCCACTCTAAGGAAAGAGAGACAAGACATCCAATGTTGACTTTTCTCCAGGATCTTTTTAAGCTTTTTTCTGTGGAGTCACGGCACTGTGACCTTCCTTTGAGCAAGGATTCAAGTCATGAAATAGAAGAAATGTGGAAGGCAGGTACTAGGAGAGGCTGAGTTGGGTGGGAAGTTAAGAATGCTTGCCAGCCATACAAGAGAAAACTGTCAAGTACCTACAATTCAGTTAAGTACTGATTTAGCCCTTATGTTCCAGTGAGTGCTAAGCACAAACATTTTGGCTGGTATACTGCTTGCTCTGACAGGTCTTTTGAACTTTTGAAGCATCTGCATTTTTAGGCATTTTGACTCCTCACTAGTAAGAATAGGTGGAAGGGAACATAATCAAAAAGCCACGCAGATGTGGCTTCAAGTGTCTCACATGTGTGACAGGACTGTCATGGTAGCAAGAGGGCAATATGCTGCTCAAAAAGAAGCAGGGATCCAATCCCCCACGTTTTGGCTTGGTTTTTAAATAGAAACCAAGCCTAATTATTCTTTGATTGAGTTACAACATTTTTTTTATGTCCTGAATTTTGTGAACCCCTTTTTTCCTTTCCTGTCTCAGCTGCCAGAATCTTGCACTGTGAAGCACAAGAGCTGAAGCTGGGAAGTGTCCTGTTACATGAATGTTCCATGGGCAAAATGGAAAACAGTGGTGTGTTATTTAAGCTGCCAACAGTGCTTCTACCTGTTGCTAGCTAAGAGCAGGAGGAGCTGGGTGGTGAGGGCTCTCCCTTTTCTGAAGAACCACTTGAAAGGCTCAGGTGAACAGCACAGATTCCAGCTATGCCGAAGGGGGCAGTGCGTTCAGGCCTGCCTGGGATGGCTGCCGGCCAGCAGTGCCTGCAGCAGGTGGGAATTGCACAAGTGGGTGCACAGATCCTCTGTGCTCTGGAGGGGTCTCTGACCCGTGTGTCAGCAGCTGCTGCTCTCCTGGAGCCCAGGCCAAAGACCTTTAGGGCTTTCACCTGCTGTGCCATCAGAGCAGGCCCCTGGCTTGTGATGAGGAGCTGTGTGAGGGCTCATCTGGAGCCTTTCCCGGCACCGCCTTTAAGCCCTGGCCCGTGCATGGGCTGCACTGCCTGGCCCTGTACCTCACTGATCCTGACGTGGCTTCCCTGTGTGCCCAAGGACTGCCTCATCCCTGCAGCCTGGGCTGGTGTTTGGCAGACTCTGGCTGATCCTTTCAGCATTGCGGCACCCGCTCCACCGTGCTTGCCTGGACCTGGTTACCACTTTCATTGCTGAGAGACACCTTTGGGTTAGAAAAATGTATTTATTTGTAATATGGAGTGTTGATGTTGCTGATGCATAATTGATAAATGTTGTAATTAGGCATTACGTTACAAACAAGGCTGTATAATTTCAATAATACAAATAATTAATTCAATAATGCTCATTACAAATGCACATGAAACTGTAAGTGTTCATTAGAGCACTTTTTTTTAAACTTAGAATTATTAAATGAGATTAAACAGGCCACCCACCTCCTCTAGAAATTGCTTCTTGCAAGATGCTTTTGCTCAGGGATGAGTCCAGATTAGTATGTTCTCAGGCAATCCCTTTGTACTCAACTGGGCAGCTGTGCTGTCCCAAAAATGGGCTTTGTGGAAATTCCTGCCTGCCTCAGCACAAGGAGATAGAGGTGATGGGATGTACATTCAAAGCAGCCCCTCTAGAGCTGCATCACTGCTTTGCTAACACTCCCTGTTGTACAGGTGTGTTCCAGCTGCAGGTGTGGGATAAGCCCTTAGGTGTGCCTGGGAATGGTGGCCTGGAAGCACCTGCCTGAGCTCTGCTCTGAATCAAGCCAGCTGAACTACACTCAGCACATGTTCTGTTTTTGCTGGTGCCTCTGGGAAATGAGAATCATTTCTTGCTTTTCATTGGGTGCTTCTCTGCCCAATGATTGCATCAAACTTCACCTCAGACATCTTCTTCAGAAGGTTCAGAGTGCGTTCTGGGAACACCCTGAAAGAGACAATAAAATGAAATTAAAAGTGGGATAGAAATTTAAATTATGGGGAAAAGTGGCATTGCAGGTGAGGGAAGAGCTGGTCTGGGAGCAAAATGCACGCACACACATGAACTGAGACTAAGAATTAAACTGGGCATTATTTCCATAGCTCTCATCAATCTCTGACTAATGAAAGTCCAGTGCCAGCCTTTTAGGACAGTTCCAATGCCAGGTGTCTATGGGCAGTATGTGAACTGCAATATTGCTGCAGGATCCAGGAAGATTCAATATTGTACAGATGTAAGTGTGTATTACATTTCATGCTGTGAAAAGCAGCAGGCCTGTGGAAGGATGAGATGTTAAAACTGAGGTGCAGTTTCCACTCTTCGGATTCCTTCTCTTAAAACCTTTGTCTCTTTATCCCCACATCCTAAATTATGACTAAAAAAAGCAAAGTTATTCTAAGTGCTTTGACAGCATCAGTTTTGACTTGCCTATGCTTCTGCATACTTGCACTCTCAACAAGCAGCTCTTGGAGTTGTAAAAAGATTTAAAATATTTTTCCCAGTGTCTGGTGTTTGGTTTAGCAAACAAGAAACTACCAAACGTTTCATGAGATACTATAGGATTTAACTGAGAAGGTAAATTAGTTGTTCGGATGTCTATTCCAGATTTGGAAATAGAGATCTGGTAAAAACACCTCCTCAGCACAGCAGCTGCACTGGATAACTAAGTTGTGTGAGAGGATAAATCTTGCTTTACATAGGAGAGAGCAGTAGAGCCCTTTTGAAGGAACGTTCTCAGCCTCTGCGGCCTCAGTGCTGACATGACGAAACCAACAGTAATAAGCAGCAGGTCCTCAGCTCTTTCTGGAACTTCTGCGGACTCAGAAGTTATAAGTTTGAACCTTGTCTACTCAGAATTGTTGTTTCCACACCCATTGGTTCATTTTCCTTTGTACTTACATTTCAGAAAGCAAAGCAATGTTTAGCTGTGGTGGGACAAAAACCATTTTCTGGTTGGTCACTATTCCTTCCATCAGAGCCTCTACAACTTCATCAACCTCCAAAATCTTCCCAAGCCTGCACAGGAAAGCAAACACATAAGAGCTGCAGTGGTTAAAAGGGGTGGTACCAGCTGATCTAGAAGGCTTCACAAATGCACAAACTCAGGTAATTCAAGTGCAACAATTACATGGGTTAAAGGACACTGCAGATTTTCTTTAGCCAATGACGCACACTGTTGTTACACAGCCAGTTGGAATGGAGGCCTACAGCTGGGGATTAGATGCAGTGCCTTGATGCAAAGAAGGAAGCACAGGAATGCAGAGTACTGGGACTTACCTTGTACTGGGGTTTTTGACAAATCCAGTGTTTATAAAAACTGGACAAAGGCACGTTGTTTTTATTCCATCCTTTCCCAGGGCAGACAGCTCCTCTGTCAGTGCTTTATGGAATCCAACTGCAGCAAACTTGCTTGAGCTGCAGGAGGGGAGAAAGTACAAATGAGAAGGCAGAAATCCTATTTCCTCCCTTCTACAACTGCAAATGGCCTAAACAACCATACTTGTACAGTACAGGCTAGGATGCACAACCCTCCAAATAATATAATCCAGCTGAGAGGGCAGGGACTATTCTAACTTTCCCTGTGCCAGTAGTGGTGGATTAGGTATTGAAACTCGTGGAGTAACTGTGTAATGCATAGCAGGTATCTCAAAAAAAAAGCACTTTAGTTGCAAACAGACAGACAAACGTCAGGAATTCTTAGAAAATTGCAACTGAAGCCTATCAGTCGATGGACATCCTATTGTTTTGCATGAGAGAAGATTCCTAGAAGGAATGCAGCCTGAATCTCTAAAATGAAGAAGGATGGGCAGGGTAGAAATGGAGATTAACCCTCTACTGTTTACTGTACCACACAGGAGCACCTTGTAACAGTTTTGTGTGACTTTGGAAACAGGAGCATTATGCAAGCAAAACTGAGGAACAACCTGCCACGGAAATAGGTGTGGGCCTGAGGTTTAAATCTGCTCCAAAGAAAGGAAAACCACAGAATCAGTTTATTGATTGCTATGGAATTGGCAGTGTAATCCCAGTAAAACTGCAGGCTGGAGAGTTCTCACACTGCTGACAGCAAGTGACTGTCTAAGAAGGAGTATTCCTGGGAAAAGATGGTTCTAAGAAGGAATGTTCCTGGGGGAAGACTGCTGCAGCTGCAGCTGCCTTTATAGAAGGCTGGATGTGATGCAGGATGGCAACACGCAGTCTAACAGGTTTTTGATGCCTGCACCGTGATTTTCAGGACACATTTCAAGTAGAAAAGTAATTTCATGTCATGATGGCAGAAGATCAGGGGGGAGGTCAGCAGGGAGGACCTCATGGTGGGAGGCTGTTATAGGACATCCAGCCAGGACAAACAGGCAGATGAGGTGTTCTACAAGCAGCTTGTTGGCAGAAGTCTCATGGTTTTCAGCCCTTCAACTTGCCAAATGTCTGCTGGAAATACAACTCAGCAGAGAGGAAGCAGGCTAGGAGGTTCCTGGAGTGTTTGGAAGACAACCTCCTAACACAACTGGTTAAGAGAGCCTACTGGAGGAGGTGCCCTGGTAGACCTGTTGTTTGTGAACAGAGGACTGGTGGGTGATGTGGTGGTTGGTGGCAGCCTTGGGCAAAGGGACCACAAAATGTCAGTTTTCAGTAGTGTGTGAAGTAAAGAGGGGCACCAGAGCTTCCACCTTGGACTTCTGGTAGGCAAACCTTGGCCTTGTTTAGGACACTGATTGACAGAGTCAGTCCTGAAGGGCAAAGGGGTCCAGGAAGGCTGGATATGCTTTAAAAAGGAATGGTGAAGTATCCCATCCCCATGTGGTTGAAAGACACGTGGTCAGGGAAAAAGACCAGCCTGATTAAACAGAGAACTTGGGCTGGAACTTTGGGGGAAAAAAAACCCAATGTATTCTCTGCAGATGGAGGATCAGATAACTTAGGAGGACTATAAAGATGTTGCAAGGTCACGTAGGGAGAAGATTAGAAGGACCAAAGCTCAACTAGAACTTGGCCTTTGAGACAACAAAAAAGTTTTCTAGAAATACAGCAAAAGGAGGGTGAAGAAATGTCTCCATCATTTGTTGAATGCAGAGAGCTGTGGTGACTGGAGACCAATCCAGCTGGCAGCTGGTCAGCAGCGGTGCTCCCCAGGGCTCCGCTTTGGGCCGGGCCTGTTTGACGTCTGTAGGGATGATCTGGACACGGGCATCGAGGGCACCCTCAGTAACTGTGCAGGAGACACTGAGCTGCGTGGAAGTGTTGAGGTGCTCAAGGGATGGAAGGCCCTGCTGGAGACCTGGACAGGCTCCATCAGTGGGCTGAGGACACAACTGCAGGAGGCTCAAGAAGGTGAAGTGCCAGGTTCTGCCCCTGAGCCACGCAAGGATACAGGCTGGGTGAGGAATGGCTTGGGACAGAAAGGGACACCTGGGGTGCTGGCTGACAGCAGCTGAACCTGAGCCACAGTGTGCCCATGTGGCCAAGAGGGCCAATGGCACCCTGGCCTGGACCAGCCAGCAGGACAGGGAAGTGGTTGTTCCCCTGTGCTGGGCACTGGTGAGGCCACACCTCGAGTGCTGTGTCCAGTTCCAGGCCCCTCACTTTAAAAAGGACATTGAGGTGCTGCAGCATGTCCAGAGAAGGGAAACAAGGCTCATGAAGGGTCTAGAACACATGTCTATAGAATGGAATAGAGGAAATGGCCTTAGGCTGAGACAGGGGAAATTCAGATGACATATTAGAAAAAAATCTTTTCACCATTAGGGTGATCAGGCACTGAAATAGATTCTTCAGTGGGTTAGGGGACTCACCATCCTACAGGTGTTTAAGAAGCATTGGCATCTGGCACTGGATGATGTGGATTAGGGGTTACAGTAGCAGTGCTGGGTGGATGGTTGGACTGGATGATCTTAAAGGTCTCTTCCAACCCTGATGATTCTATTTTTATACTCTACAGTCAATGCCACAATGGTAAAAAGATCAAAAACTACTCACTAAGGGTTTACTTGACAACACTACAACAAGTCACAGAAGAACTACATTCTAAGAAGGAGAAGGTAATAGGATACCTTTTTTGCTAAGCAAAAGTCTGCATTGGTAGGAAGACAAAACAGGAGAGTCTTTCATTAGTAGATGTGTCACATGACTGTTCTTTCATACAAACATCATTCAGGATTCAGTCAGAGCTGATTACTCAGTACTTCCTGATGGAGAGGATGCAATTAAAATAAAAAAAAAAAAATATGAAGCAAGTTGATTTCAGATTTGCTTACCAATAAGTCACCATGTAAGGAGTCCCAAAATGACCTGCTGCTGAAGCCACCGTGACAATGTGCCCGTAGTTGTTGTTCATCATGACTGGCAGAAAAGCTCTCGTAGTCTGGGAAGTCATTTAAACCAAGAGGCAAAAATGCAAGGGGCAGGAAGGAGGAAAAGAACATTGTTTTCTTAGGCATACTCAGCACTGACCCTCAATGCCATTCACTAGGTGGCCAAAGCTATCCCTAAAGCTACGAGCTTCACAGCACCTCAGATCCCCAGAGCCACAAGGATATCTGCTTTGTGACCAGTGGTGCAGCTGCCAACCTGCTCTCCAAAGGTTTCAGCAGCTGGCTATAAACAGCAGCTGCTTTTCACATCTTGCCTTTGCTGCTTTTAAGGTTTCAGGTATCAGCACAGATGCTGGCAGGGTCTCACCCCCAGCACATACAAGAAACCACTTAGTCAGGGCTTCTCTTTCCTTCTGCCACAAACCAGTATTGCTGAAACCCTCCCACCCTGTCAGCCCCACGACACCTCTGACAGAGGCCGGTGTGTGCTGCAGATGAGGCTGTCACCAGCCAGCTCACATCTGCAAGAGGCCATTCCAGTTTCCCAGCACACAGTCTGCTTGGGTGCCCCTGGCCTATACACTTCATTTGGTAATTCACTGCTAATAATGGTTGGTCTAAATACGCCTCCTCAACAACACTCCCAAAAAACTGCAGCTATGGAGATCATAGTGGCCCTTACCCACATGTGACCCAGAATGTTGACTTCAAACATCCTTTCTATCTGCTGGTCCTGAGTCGAGAGAAAGTCGGCAGCTGTAATCACACCAACATTGTTCACCAGGATGGTCACATCCCCAATATCCTTCTTCACCTTTTGGAGAGAAGAAAAAAGCCCACAATTGTGGCTGTCACTCAGGAGAAAAAACAGAAATAGGCACGGGTGGGGAAGATGAGCCATAATTAATTTAACTCCTGACACTGCATCTTTAAGGGAGAGGGAGATCATGCCACATTTCCAGATGTGGCAGGACAGGAACTGTGTAGGAGAGCCACGTAATCTGGTTTAGATCTGATTCTTCCCCATTAATTAATGCCAGTATTTTCTGTGTTCCACAAACTGTGCACAGTTTGGACCGTGCAGTCACAGTTGGGACCATGGAGGTACAGACTGTTTTGAGGCAGCTGGACCACAGCCATTACAGTAAAATGTTTCATATGTGCTCAGTGCTCTCTATGTTCCTTCAGAGGCTGGAACCCTAGAGAGCAAACTTGGCAACAGGATTTGACAGGCTGGAGCCTCCCAGATAGGATGAGGCTGGCTGTGATCTTGGAAGTGCTACAGCACTCTGTGTCCAGAGAGCAGCCAGGAGTGGGCAGCTTCCAAGGGCTTGCAGCATTTGTGTACAGGTCTTCTCTAGTTTTCCTGCCTTCTCTGGAAATCAAGCATGGCTGGGAAAGCCTTTGGCCGTGCCCCTGCTGCCCCACCTTGTCTGCAGTGCTGTAGATCTCCTCCCGTTTGCTGCAGTCCACCACGAAGGTTTGAACAGTGGCTCCCAGCTTCTGGCATTCTGCTGCTGTCTCTTCAATGCCGTGCTGGAAGAGGCAAAGAGAAAGACACCGTGCACAGCTGTCCCTCTCCACGGCTGAGCAGCAGAGGCTGAAGATGTCCCTGGATTGAACAACCCCTGCCCAGAAGAGTTCATGGCTACCCAGGGAAAGAGCTGTAGGTGGGGTTGCTGTGAGGACAAGCATTCTGGCGTTAAATTCAGGATCTGTGCATAGTGACAGCCAGAAAGGCAGGGTGGCAACAAGAGTGAGTTTGCCCTGGTAAGGCACACAGAGCCAGGCTGTAGAAAGGGGGCACACAGTGCCTATCACAGCACAGCAGACAGCACCGTGAATGTCAACAGCTCGTAAAACACAGGCCTTGCTGACATCCTTAGATATGAAAACTGGCTCTATATGTTTCTGTATTTACATGCTTGGTGTGAGAAGAGAGGCGCCCTCCACAGTGCACAATGTAGAAAGATTTTAATTTCAGAATGACCTTTGATACACTTAGGTCAGAAGCTCCCTGAAGTCATTACATCAACTTGCTAACCAGAGAAGTGACTTGGTTGTATCCCTGTTCCCAGGTATCGGCGATTGAATAGAGAGACGGGAACTCTGATTCGGTGATCAGAATTCGATTTTACTGAGATTTTTCCAAAGCTTATATACTATTTCTAAGAAAGTTAATGTTTACTACTACAAAGATAAAGTTAAGCATAGTACAGACAAACTTGTGCATTTTACAACATATCTTGTTTAAGAAAGTTTAATTTCATTTCCTTATCCCAGTAAACAGATGTAATCCTATCTTATGTAATCTTCAAAAACTTGTTTGTTCTCACCAAAGCATCTTAGTTATCAAACTAGATATGCTAATTAAGTCTGCTTCACTATCTGACTTGTGTATTCCCACACCCAGGTGCCAGAAAGCCATGCAAGTGGGAACCTGTGCAGGGAAAAGCTCTAGGTCACAAACAGCGTGGGACAGTTCACCAGTCCCTGTGGTGGCTGACTGGGGAGCTGGCCTCAACACCAGCTGCTGTTTAATGCTGAGAGCCCCCAAGAAGTAGGCTTCGTCAAGGCAGTTGGGTTGGAGGAGCATACTCCTAAATCCACTGGAATCCACAACCTCCCTTGGCACCGTACTTCAGTTCCTGCTGACACCCACACTTAAAATCTACTTCCCAGCACTAAAGCCAGGTGTCGCTCGCTACTAAATGTATACCTCAATCCCCCTATTCCAACCAGTGAACATGAACACTTCTCTGCTTCACTGCAGCCCTGTGCACTTTGGGAGAGCGGTGCCATGCCTCCTCCCACCCCTCCAGTGTCTGCTCTTAGGCATAATGGGTACCACAAACAGACACTGAAAATGTTCAACACTATCTTCCGTGTTTATCCATCCTCTCACTCAATTTGTCTCACATGTGGTGTATTTTTGTTTGTGGTGGGCTGGGTTTTGTTTTGCAGCTTCATGATGAACTCCTTTGCAGACCCAGTGTGTGAGAAACCAGAAGTGCAGCCTTTCACCCAGCCTGTTACACCTACACCCAGCACTTGGCCTTGATCCCTTCTGAATGCCACGCTGCATGTTTTATCTGCCCATCCTCCACTTCCCACGGCTTTTTTGCATTGCAGTCAAATAATCTGAAATAAAGAGCTTGGGCCAGTGTAAACATTTAGAGAGGTGCCATCTACGCGTGGAGGTGCCCAGAGGGCAGCCGGGCTCACACACAGCCCGGCACAGTGATGCTGCCCATGGGAGTGCACAGAAAACACATCGCCCAGCAGCGCACACAGAACACACGACGCTACAGAGAGAACAAGTGAAGGCAGAGCTGCTCCTCTCTGCAAACAGCCTGGCTGGTCTCAGCGGGCTTTCTCTGCCAGCCCAGGCTGCGGCTCCACCACCAGCTTCCGGAGCACCTCTCGCAGGTGCTCTGCCGGCTGCTGCTCCCTCCCGAGGAGCACCGAGTGCCTGTGGGACCAGAGCCCCGCATCCTCTGCTGCGAGTGGGGCCAGAGCCCCTGCTGGCGCTCAGCATCCCAGCCACAGGAGCCGAGCGGGAGCCGACGGCAGCGGGCTGGAAGGAGGCGATCGGGGTGCAACGTGGTGCTGCCCTTCTTGCGCCCCTAAATCCCCCGTGCACTCGGTGGTCACGGAGCGAGGACACGAGTGTGCCATTACCTTATTGATGTCCCACAGAACCAGCCTGCTCTGGCGCTTGGCGAACTCCAAGGCCGTCGCTCTCCCGACGCCATGGCCAGCGCCCGTGATGAGCACCAGCTCCCCGCTGAGAGACTTTCTCCTCACAGGCACGAAGAGCTTCACAAAAGCCTCCAGGTAGGAGTAGACAAGCGTGACCAGGAACAGGAGAAGCTCCAGAAACAGATTCATTGTTTTCCCGGAGCTCCTCTGGTGCCCGAACTGCGCCGGGGCCCGATCACCATCCCCCGCCCCACAGCCAGCCGAGGCCGCGCCCCAGGAGTTCTACGCCCAATCAGAGCGCGGCTGAGCGCGGGGGGCGTGCCTGTGGGCGGGGCCAGGTTGGGGGCGTGCGGGGCCTCGGCCAAGGCCGGGGCCGAGTACGCAGGGAGCCGTGTTGTCTGCCTCTTCCCGGCCACACAGGGAAGGGAAAGTAACGTGGGAAATGTCGACTCCTACGTTGGGATAAGGTAGTTGATTAAAGTAAAAGATCTAAAAGAGAAAAGGTTATTGTCTACGAAGGAAGCAGTGCTTCCGCACGCACATCGATCGCTCCGGAAGGCAAACACTGTGAATAACGAATGCCCTTCCTCCCCTTCCTCCTCCGCCTTTCCCTATGTTTTATGTCTGAGCTGACGTCATGTGGCATTGAATAACCCTTTGGTGGGTTTGGGTCAGCTGGCCTGGTTGTGTCCCCTCCCAAGATCTTGCCCACCGATGCGCCTGGGAATGTTGGGGACAGAGCGCTGATGCCGTGGGAGCGCTGTCCAGCGGCAGCGAAAACACGGGTGTGTGACCAACCCCTTCTTCCTGAGTGCCAGCGCCCGTCCCGGCACCGCGGGGCGGCCGTGGGCACGGAGCTCCGCCCCAGCCAGAGCCGGCACCGGGCGCTGCCATTGGCGCCGCTCCCGCCAATGCGGGGCCGGCTTGTACAGCGCGGGGCGGCGAGGAGCGGGAGCGAGGAGCGGGATCGAGGAGTGGCATCCCGGAGCGGGATCAAGGGGCCGCATCCCGGAGCGGGATCAGGGGGCCGCATCCCGGAACGGACTGCCTCGCATCGCCGGCCCAGCGCCCCGGCCCGGCCCCGGGGCTGAGGCGGAGGCGGGACGCTCGCAGTGCGGTCGCGGCAGGGCCGATGCCGCTGCCGGCCGGAGCCCTGCCTCGGGCGGTGGCCGTGCTCTCGTTCTCCGTCCTGCTGAGCGCCCGGGGCGCTGCCCAGCGCTGCCCGGCCCCCAGGTACGGCGGGCTGTGGCGCTGGCGGAGCCGCGGGAGCCCGGCTCGGGCCCCGGTGTCGCTGCCGGCGGTCGGCGGCCTGTTCCGCCGGGAGCAGCCGCCTGATGGCCCGGCCGCGATCCCGGGGCTGCCGTGCACCCCCTGCCCGCCGAGGGGGAGCTTGGCCGCAGCGTGCGGTGTCCCTCAGGGTGTCCCTTTGGGACGGAGCAGGAAGGCAAGTGGGGCTGTCCCTGAAAGTGATGTAATTCCTGAAAAGTACAAGAGAGGTTTTGCCCTTTCCCACGTCTCTGTTAAAGGGTTTTTTGTGAACTCCAGGCGTTCCGTGAGTTGAATATTAGGAGGTATTCTAATTTCATTGGACGTTGGAATGGGCTGCGCCGGGAGGTGGTGGAATCACCAACCCCGGAGGTGTTTAAGGAAAAGCTGGACTTGGCACTCAGTGCCATGGTCGAGGTGACACGGTGGCATTTGGTCATAGTTTGGGCGCAATAATCTCAAAGGTCTTTTCCAGCCTAATAGATTCTGCGATTCTGTGAAAGACCTGAGCCTATTCCGCTTGCTGTAATGTACTTTGCAGATCAGGGATTAAAGAGCAGGTTAAAACATAATGAATGAGATTTTTTTTTTCTTTTAGTAATTTATCTGCAAGCCGTTCGTCCCATCTTCATCCTGTAACCATGTTCAACAATTATAATGTGAAGTTGCACCACAGCAAAGCTCTCACCTCCCCGTATCCAGGATCACACATTGAGCGTAGCCAAGTTCCTGAAGATAAAGTGGGCTGGCTGACTGAGTGGAAAGATTATAATCCTGTGGAGTACACTGCAAAGTCTGTTTTGGCCGGACCCAGTTGGGCAGATCCCCAAATCAAGTGAGTGGAAATGGTGGGTCTTTTCCCCTGTGAACATGAAAGCAGGAAGTAGTTATGAACTGAGTTAACAAGATCATCTTAAGTGATGTCTGAAAGTCAAGATTAAGGAAAGTGGTGGTTAGAGAACGGAGTCATTTGGGTTTGTTGTGAAGGTCTTTGACACATTATTTTACTGAGCTGATGATTGAGATTGGAATAATGGACCACTGTTGATGCTGTGCAAGTGTTTCTCTGTGTTCTGAGAATAAAAAACTAATTTTCCTTAAGAATTTGGAAGAACGTTTTAGGGATACACTTGTTTGTTTGTTAATAGTTGGAATGCAACATGAAAAAAGAAAGTGTAAGTGTAGTTTTTGAAGGGAGCACTCACTCAGGAAATGTGAAAGGTTGAATTAATTACAGATTTTTTTTGTGACTGAATAACAATGGAGATGTCAGTTCTTCTGTCTCAAGTACCAACGGATTAAGGACAAGAGGAAAAAGCCTCACGTTGTGCCAGGAGAGGTTTAGATTGGATATTAGGAAAAATTTCTTCACCAAAATGCTTGTCAGGCACGGGAACAGGCTGCCTAGGGAAGTGGAGGAGTCACCATCCCTGGAGGTATTTAGAAGACATCTGGATGTGGCACCTGGGGGCCTGGTTTAGGGGTGGGCTTGGCAGTGCTGCATTGAACTCAATGATTTTAAGGGTCTTTTCCAACCAAAATGATTCTGTGATTCTACAACTCTAGTCTGAACAAAAATACCTTTGAAACACTTTGTTTAAGTGAAGATTGGAAGAGATGGACTATTAAATACTTTAGTTCTGCACTTTTGCCTGTGGAACTAAATGCAGAGGGACTGTAATCAGAAAAGGTTAGGACTTCATAGCTTCTTTAGGAAACGGAGGGCCTCCAACTCCAGTTCTGGTAAAAACTGCTCATGAACACACGCAAAAGGGTGTTGCTGGTCTGATGGCTGGCACACAAGCTTTTATGTTTTATAATCTGTCTCTATTAAATTCTTATTTGCCACGCAGCGATGAAGGTTTTTCTCCCAAATTCAATGAGAGGGATGGAGAAGTGGAGAGGAAGAGTCTGAATGGCTTGTACGTGGTCGAAAATGGGAGACCCCGGTGAGTGTGGGGTATTTGTTTGCATATTCATTTCAGTGATGTAGTTTCAGTGCTCTTACAGGTCTGTCAGTTCTGATACATGATACCTGCTAGGACAAAGCTAAGAGAGAAAAATGGAATCTGGTTTGATGAATCTACGTTGATGAAGGAGAAAAACGTGTTGTGTCTCTTGCCCGTTAAAGCACATATGTGCTTTAACACCAAATATGTGTTGCTGTCCTTCCTTTTTTGTTATTTAATCTGGATTTGTGGGTCTTTTTGAGCTTATTTTGTTTTGTTTGTTTTGGTTGGGTTTTTGTTTGGTTGTTTGGTTTGGGGTTTTTTTGTAGAATGTTTTGAATGTGGGGAAATAAACACATTTAATGTACTGCTGTGTTAAGGGTTTGGAAATTTAGCAGAAGATAAACTGCTTTTGTTTCAGCTGGTCCTCAGAGGTGAGAGGAGCTGGGTGTGGCCTAGTTTCCAACTGGAACCAGTTCAGGACTATATGAGTCATGTACTGTGGCATTTATTTCAGCAATCCAGCAGGAAGGACTGGCCTCACCGGCAGAGGATTGTTGGGGCGCTGGGGACCAAACCATGCTGCTGATCCTGTTGTAACCAGGTAAGGGACAGGCAACTACAAGGTACCCTGCAGTAGAGAAAAAACCCATGCATTTTGCTTCTTTTCTGCAACTCTGGACAGGATATTACTTTTCATGGCCCTTGTCCTGGTGTGTTCTCTATGTCTAAACCCATTCTGTTTTTGTTATGTAAGAAACACTAACTTGACTTAGTCTATGATAGGAGAAGGTGGGATTAGGATGCTCTTTTTGTCATTGTATGCTTTGTTTTGATGTGCTTTTCCCAGCAGGATGTGTGTGTACATGCTAACCATTTTACACAAAGCATTCAGAAAAGATTGTGTGGTTAACAGAAGTGTGAGATAGAAGGTGCCATGCTGAATGCAGAACCATTGTGGAAAATCATGTTGATGCATTTTACTTCTTCCCCTTTCCAGAAGGATGCTGATGCTTCTGAGTTGCCTCCTTGAAAGTAAATGCTGGCATTGTTTTTGGTTTATTTTTTGTTTAGACAGCTTTTTGCTTTGTCTACTGGTAGTTCTTAGTTCTTTAGTGAAGGTGATGGTGGCTGCTTGTGGCTTTGTCCTGGTGCTGCTGCAGCCTGTGTGACCATTCTGTTCCACCAGACACATTCTCATCCTCTTAATATGGATTGGCACAAGTGCAGCTCAAAGAGCTTTCAGAGGAGCTGGTGCCACTAGCCTGGCTGCAGAAACGTGCCTCGTGGGCATTTTCTGCCCTTTTGGCTGAGGAAAACCCTCAGTGTTCTGCCCTTGGTTGCAATCCTGCTGGATGGCATCTGTCAGTCACCCCTGGCTGTTCATTGTCTGCTTTGTTTGTCCCCACACAGGTGGCAGTGCCTTGCTGTTCCTCTCTCAGGCCCTTGTGTCAAGAAGCAGCAAAACATATTTGTCATTTTCTGCAGGTGGAAAAGGGACGGAAGTGGCAATAAAGTTGCTCACCCAGTTTCTGGCAAGAACATACTGCAGTTCGTGGCCATCAAGAGGAGAGACTGTGGGGAGTGGGCCATTCCAGGGGTAAGGGCAAAGTTCCAGAGGCAGCTGGCATTTCCCTGCTGGTGAGGCCCTGAGGCAGATATGGCATGTGTGATGCAGGTGGATGTAATAGACTAAGAGCCAGGAGTTAAAATGTGTAGAATCTGAGGGATAGTATTTTTGTTTGTTTTCTCCCCTCTAAGGGGATGGTGGACCCAGGGGAGAAGATCACTGCTACCCTGAAGCGAGAATTTGAGGAGGAGGCCTTGAACTCTCTGCAGAAATCCCCTGAGGAAAAAGCAAAGTTGGAGAAGCAGCTCCAGAAGCTGTTCAGCCAGGAACACTTAGTGGTGAGCTCTGTGTCTCTTGTGGTAGCCTCTTGAGCATGTAACTCACAGTTGTATGGAACCTGCAGAAGTGCAGCTGAAATGAAAGTGAGTTGTGATGCTACTGTTCTTGGGGTGTAGGAAATGGAAGGGACTGTTGAAAGCTCTGTAAGGGCAAAGTGTCAGAGGGAATGAAAATGTATGACTGATTCCACCTTGTTTGTTGTGACACTGAACTTGTTTTGGTTTGTTTGGGGCCTTGTAGGTGTACAGAGGATATGTGGATGACCCTCGTAACACTGATAATGCCTGGATGGAGACAGAGGCTGTGAACTATCATGATGAAACAGGTAAATATCTCCAGGCCTGCTCTAGTTGCCTTTTACTCCATAGGTTGGTTTGAAATTGGGACTGTTGTTGAGCTGAGAATGGCAATGAAATCAGGGAAGCATGAAAGTCAGGTGTAAAATATGGCACTAGATTCTCAAATTGATCTGTTATCTTGGACTCGCATTTTTCACCTGTAAGATAAATCGATCTACTTAGATGCTTCTGACGTGTTCAAGCCAGAGACTTCATGCAGTGACATTTCCATTGAATTTTGGGGAGTAGGTGCCAGTTGTGAAGTTTCACATGTCACTGGTCCTAGATTTATTGGCCCCCAGAAGTAGTGGAGATAGTATCTTTGGCCTCTGTTTCCAATACAGAATAGAAAAACATTTCCTTGGTTGTTGTCTATGAAGTCCTGAGATTCTTTTTAAAAACAGAGTGAAAACTTGTGGAAAAAAAAGCAATTCAGAAGCCTTTATGCATTCCCTCTTAAACTAGTATTTTTGATTTTGGGGCCTTCATATTTTTTTTTTTTTAATAAGTGTATATAAGTTTCAGAATTCAGTTTGTCCTGTAGAATGGTATGTGAGAAAAGGAGCAGTCAAATGTTAAGCAAACAAACAAAAATCCAGGTAGATGTATTGGCTAAACTTGGGGTGATATTATGTTGTCATGGTGGCTTCCAGTAACTTTTCGTGCTGCTGGTGATACCCTAGGAGTGATGACGGGGTGTTAACACCACTTCTGATGTTCAGATTTGCCTTAAAATAGTGCAAGAATGAAAAAGGTTTCTGGCACAGAATCAGTGAGAGATTTAGTTGTTGTTTTCTCTGAGAAGCAGTTGAAGATTGCTGCCTGTGAAGGAAAGGAGCATTGTGGAAGGGCAGAACTAGTAGGATGTGAGAGGGGAAAAAGCAGGAAGAAAAGATGCAATAGCACATTCTGACTCTTGTTTTGTGAACAGGTGAGACAATGGATAACTTGCCTCTGGAAGCAGGTGATGATGCTGGAGTGGTGAAGTGGGTTGACATCAGTGAGAAGCTTGAGCTGTATGCGAGTCACAGCTACTTCATCAAGCTGGTGGCTGAGAAACGGGGAGCCCACTGGAGTGAGGATCCTGGCTCGGAGTGCCGTGAGTGATGGAAACGCAGAACTGACAGACTCTGAGAGGAGAATACATTTTCCTGCCTTGAAACAGATGTCCTTGTCATCCTCGGTGAAAATTCTGTGAAACTCAGCTGGGAAAAACACTGGACAGTGATAAACAGAGGCTTTTCCAGAGACTTCAGATTCCTTCTTTTGATTTCTTAGCTAGTGTGAAATGAGAAGAATGTGGAGCTCTCACTTTGCTTTCTTGGCTTCATCATTTGCAGCTGTTTCATAATGTCTGCAGATCTGCATGGCAACACTGGCATTCTGACTGGTGGTAGTTCACAGGCTCTGTATTTTTGCACTGATTCCTTTGCAGGAGTATGAATCCCTAAGGAATGAGAGACTTGTAGGATAACCTGAATAATGACTTAAATTAAGTGCTGCATAATAAAGTGAATTTTCTGAGTCATTTCATTTAATACATCTCTGGAGTGATTTTCTACTTTGAGAGATTAGTTTTCACATTTAATTAGTTTTTACTTGACAGTATAGCTGGAATTCACATCTGAATGTGTGACTGTGCCTCTGTGCCAAAAGAAAACTTCGTGGAAGATGAAACTTTGTGACTGATTTGAGGGGCTGAGTTTTGAGGTTCCTTATCTTCCCACAGCTTATGGCAGTACAGCTCTTGTGGAGGCTGCAGCATAAACAGAATCACTGGAAAGAGCTGCCTTAAAGTATAATCCTGTAAATTGTACTGGTTTCTTACCCTTCAGGTGATGTGAGTAACTTGCAGTCAGGAGGCTGATGGGGGCCTTATGTGGCATTTGTGATGCTAGCGGGGGCTGCACAACAGTTGCTGACATTTCTCCCTGTGTTTTTAATCAATTGCTGTTAATTATGTACTGTCAGGAGTTGGTGACACTGACAGCTGAAAGTTGATGTTGAGACCTGAGGACTTCAGGAATTTTGATCCATATGTTGAAGTAAGGTGGTGATAAATATCATGGTCTGGAATTACCTTGTGTGACAGTACTGTGACACACTCACGCACTGTTGAGACTTCATCCACATCCTGCTTAACTAATGAATGGGTTTAGGTCTTTCTCCTTTTCAACCCTACCCCTGCCTCCCAATTAGCTAGTGAAACCTGGAGGAGTCATGGGTGTTCATGCAGGAAACCCTGGGAATCTTGCAGAGTTACTAGTATGTTCCTTTCAAAGGAAAAGGTAACGCCAAGAGATACTAATTTTTCTTCCAATCCTTGCTCGCCCCTTCCTGCCCATCTGATTTCTTCTGTGATGGGATGCACTATGCAGAGCAGACTCCCAGCGGTGGAGTTGGGTTTTGAAAGCATGACCCACAAGAGCAGACCCTTCTTACGCAGTCAGGGGATGTGGATCTGCAGTCTCTATATCAAGTTTTTAATACTCTAGCTTGCATCAGAAAACCATGAAATGTCATGAATCATGCCTTCTTCAGATATTTTGGGTTATTAGTTTACTTCTCAGCTGATAAAAACGACAGGTATTTTGTAACAACCCCTACTAATCCATGGCAGATTGACAGGCTTGGCAGTGGAAATAAAAGTTAACACCTATTGGTGCTATTTCATAACACTTGGCAGTGTTATGAAAGAAATATTTGTTGTTTATTTTTCACTGTAGGTATTCCGACTGTAGCCATGCTGGAGGAGTACTCGGGTGATAATACTGAGAGTACTGAAGCTGCAAAGTGAGAAACAGCATAAATTCTTTTTCCTGAAGAAATGGGAACTTGTGGATTAAAGTTATTACCTTTTGAGGCCAGCTGTGGACTGGCAGTGTACTTGCAGTTTGAGAGCTGTGCTTTCTGCCACCCAACTCTGTGGGTTAAACAAAAACCAGAAAGAGCAAATAAGCAATAGGCTGCAGCCAGGCTGGAAAAGTGCTGTCAAAATTATTTTCTCCCCAAGACCTTTGAAGTCCCAGAGAAAGGATCTTTTCCAAGATTCTCTACTGGCGTAGAGAATGTGCTTTTGTACATGCCATCCGGATTGAGTTATTTACACACTGCTGTGTGATGTTGCAGAATGTGAAGGGAGCAACAAGTCAGGATTATGGAAAAAAACTGGCAGGTTTTGCTGGGAAGCAATCTCTGGATTGTGTAAGAAGTTCTTGTGTTGGAAATAATCACAACTTAATTCATTGTATCCCAGGGCATCAGGCTGGCCTTGGACTAGGATTATCAACCTTTGCTGGTTCAAGAGCAAATTAGCTGGGGGTGATGGGACTTCCACTATTTAAGCTATCAAAGTAGCATTTCTGACTCCCATCTTCTTTTCTTTGGAGAGGTGACATGATTTAGGTGAAAGGTGTTTGCTGATCGTCCTTTGTACGGATAGTATTTGGGGCTTTTCCTTTAAAGCAGAACATGCCTGGAGTGTTTCAAGTGAAGTGCTTACCTTAAAATCACAAATTTATGGGGATTCAGGAATGACCTCATCCTGTCCTGTTTTTTTAATGCTTAATTTGTGACTCTCTTGATTAGAGCAAAAGATGGGCAAAGGTGAAAGAAACAGAATTTTCTTTGACAAAGTTGTGACGAAACTTATATATCCAAGTAGACTTCTATTTTATTTGAGACTTCTATACAGAGTGTTAAGCTGATGTTACAGTAAATAAAGGAAACAAGTCCCATTTCAGTGAGTGGCAATATCTACATTTTATAATTCTACTGAAGAGTTTTTGAACAGCTTAGTCATTAGGTTAGTAGTATTTATTGGTTCAGAAAGATCACGGATACATGAGGGGGGAAACACTGGTTGTTTAGCTATGAACCATTTCAAGTAGTTAAATCTTTCTGCTGTTAATGAAGGTAGAAATTTTCTGCACTTGGTATGTTTGATAAGAATTCAGTGAACCTTATTCCACCTTTTCCTTGAAAGCTGTCAAGCTGTTAATTATAGAAGTAACCAGGATTCACCCATTTTAGTGCAGTACTGCGAATCTGTTCAGCTGGGCTCAGAAAAGAAGATTTTCATTTATATCCTCTGCAACAAAGAAGAAGAAAATATTATTAACATTTTATGCCAAAGAGACATTTTTATGCTGTATCACTATCAATAAAGTGACTGATGCTATGAATGAGCAATCACTGGCAGAAGTACACGTGTATTAAGATAACTCCTTGCAACTTTCTTCCTTCATGACTGGTAAATTGTCATCGGAACAGCTGGAAAAATTCTGGGAAGAGTGAAGGCTCCGTGTGTCTGACCTCTAACCAGAATCAGCCTCCACTTAAAATTAGGGACTTGCTAGTAGGATTTTGAACACATTTCTTCAGTCTGCTTGTTTGGCCAAATGCCTTCTGTCCCGTAACTCTTCTGGGATTAACGTGTGCTACGTTGTGAACCCCGCTGACCTTTTGCAGTCTTATTAGTGTTCTGTTTTCCTCTTGGCACAGTAGCCACGGGCTTCTGCTTACAATTTCTTTGCCTTACGTTGAGGTCTGAGTAATGTTCTTGGCGGGAACATT
This sequence comes from Nicator chloris, assembly GCA_013400495.1. Taxonomy (NCBI): domain Eukaryota; kingdom Metazoa; phylum Chordata; class Aves; order Passeriformes; family Pycnonotidae; genus Nicator; species Nicator chloris. Next base: position 24,433 of record WAAE01021440.1, read on the forward strand.
CTGTCAGGCACATCTGCCTATTCTTTTAGGTTTACCTTCCTTAATCCCAAAGCAGTGGCACCATTCCTTCAAAGCGATGAGTTTGTCCTGGTCTCCATCGCACTCTTGGAAGAAACGGGTTATGCAGTGTTCCATGGGAACAAGGGAGGCTCTCAAGGGTGCGAGCTCCGAGTGTGTTAATAATCTGAAAGAAAGGGCAGGTATGGAGAGCTGCTTATTATTTCCATAATAAATCAGCAGGATTATCAAAGCTGATCTAAGGTGCTAGAAGACAACGACAATGGCTTTATCAGATATGCCCCAGTGGATTTTGTTACGGTGCTTCTGTAGTGAATCTGTCCCAGGTCATTATAAAGATGTCTAATATCTGATGAATCAAAATGCTTTTGCTGCATGTTTGTCTGATAACATCTTTTTTCCTGGAACAAGTATTGTGTGTGTAGTAATTACAAGTATTGTAAGGAGCAACTTGCTCACAACTCATTGCTTGTGGAGTTTTGCTGTTAATCTTCAGGATATTGAGCTTGCAGAAGAGCTTAACTGTGCTCTTAAACAGTAGGTGTGATTGCCCCGAGATATTGAAGGTCTGATCATGGAAATACGGATCCCATCACTGGGTGATATGACCAAAAGCTTGAAATCTGAGTCGTGTTATCAGAAGCTGGAGGCTTTGTGTGAACTGTGACTATATCTGCTCCTTAAACTGAGACACCTCTGTGGTGTTAGTTGAAACCTGTACCTCTCTAATGAGCTTTTGCTGCCGGGGCTCTGTCCTTTGTACTTAGCCTGTTGCTCTTAGCTTCGGTAAGAACAGGACTTCTTCCTGGCTGAAAGCATTTGTAGGTATTGAGACACTGTAGAGCTTACAGTGTAAAACATGATCATGCAAGGCAAGAGGATAGCAGATTCTGACCTGGGATGTGATCAGGAAAACAATGAGGGAAAATGTTCAGTGTTAGAGAGGGGTTGAACCTGGCTTCTAACAGCTAAGGGACTGGTTCTGTATGTAGAGAATCCCTTGAGATGTTTAGAAAAGTAAAACAGCCTGAGTTTAATCAGCAAATCAGAACTGAACCACAGATATTTGTTTACCTATCAACAGGGTGCTGATCAAGCTGGTGAAACTGCCAGTGCACGGGATACACATACATGTGGTAGTTTTTCTCAAAGTCATGCAGGAGCAGCTCAACTGGGTGGTCACCAGCCACAAGGCGCTTGTCGTTCTGGTAGATCTTTTTGACCTGAACTCAACACAGAAATTGTTATATTTTGGTTCGGGGTGAAGATCTGTCCTGAAGGGAGCTATCTGGCAAGACTGTGTTTTGGAGAAACGAAACTTGATCATAACATATCACTAGGGAAATCTGTTCTAGTGTTGGTGACCATATGCAGCATGAAAACTTGCCTCAGGTAGTCCAGGACGTTTTTGCTGCTGTCCATGTTACCTTTGGCAGTAACTAGAAAGGAAGTGAAATTCTTGTGGCTTAATTGTCAGACTCAGCTAAGCGGGGCAGTAGCCTCAGCTTGTTAGGAGATTAAACCAGTTTTATCACATCTTCTGTCCTGAGGCAAGCAACTCATGTTTTGGTGTGAAACAAGCCACCTCAGGAGTCATCTAATTCATGCCATTTAGTATGAGATGTTCTGGGCTGGTCCATGTACCTGCATGGTCTTATTTGAAAAGGATTGCTGACCTTATTCCTTTGCTTTTCAGTTAGAATCCCAGAAGTGTTCAGGTCACATTCATAATATTGAATAAGGATGTTCTTAAGCCAGTCTCGCATGCGGAGGGGAAACTGATCCACTTCATAATCAGTGCAGGGGGGGATGTCTGTGCCAAAGAGAAAAGCTCTTGTTAACAACTCATCTGTTAAGCCCCCATTCGAGCATTTCTGAGATCTGAGATCTACTTCCAGTTAAAATTAAAATTGATGGAGCTGTTAATACATAAAATTGTGAATGCACCTAATGTGTTCAGTTGTAAATCTACAATTTTTTGGTGCACGTGCTTAACCAGTTGTGCAAGCCACGATCTTTATACATCTGTGCAGATTTTGAGCACAGTTGTGCAGTGAAGCTCTAACCAGTCAGTTGCACGAAAGCAGAGTTTTTGACAGCAAAGAATTATTCTGGCTGGAAATGCACTTTCCTCCTAACATATGCAGCAGTCAAAGAGGTTGGAAATCAGTTCTGGCTTTTAGATCCTGACTTCTGCATTTGGCATTACGTTTGGTTGATGTTTTTTTGTTTTCCACGGGGATTTGAGATGGACATTTTCATTTATTACCTCTCTGCAAACACTGTTTTTCTGGTCAAGGATTTACAAAAATCTTTGGAGGCTATAGCAATAGGAACATGGAAGACAGTGCAGGGGGAAAATAAGGTCAACAACAAATTGGTGTAAGCATAGAAGAGATGTCTTGGTTTCAGATACTTTTTAACCATGTTTAGGGTTTTGAAGGTCTTAATTAGCAGATAATCGATGCACAAGTGGCAGATTACAGGAAGAAGAGTAATTTAGGGTTGGCAGATGAGTTAAGGCTACTGGTTCTTTATACCTAGGTGAATTCTTCAAAGAAAAACAAGCTTACATTTGCAGGAGCCCATATAGTCTAGGTGCAGCTGACGTCCCATTTTTGTCCCTTCCAGTTGACATTTGGTGCCAAAGAGTTGACATGTGCCATCATAAGTCTTGTTATCCGTACCACAAACCTAGAGGAAGCAAAACCACCACCCCATCACTGTGTTGAGAACAATCCTTGTCACTCAGGGGCATTACAGCACTAAAAGCATCATTATCCTGTGATGAATACCCACAGGGATTACACGTGATCAGAAGTCTCGGAATTTTGACTTGTTGTATGCCTGCATGAGGACTAGTTGTCTGTGCTTGTATGCCCAGTTTTGCAATGCTTGTTTAATTGTTTGGGTTGTAATACAGCCTCTGAGATTCTGTGGGATTGTTTCACTCACTATGTACTCAGCACGTGCTCTAAAACACCCAATGGATATGTAGAACTGTTAGTGACAGGGAAAAGCTACAATGCCTGAGAGACTGAGTGAAGCAAGCCAGTTCCTGTGTAGTTACACGGGTTCATACTGCTCTCAAGCCACTCTCAGTGAGTTTAGGTGCTTTATACTTAATTTTGCAATTATTGGAATCACTCAAACTCACTCGCATGCTTTTTAGGGTAGAATCATTCTCAACAGTAGCAGGGGAATATGTTATCTTGTGAATACTGTAGGTGGCTTTTCCCAGTCCTGTGCACTGGGTGAAATACTCACATGCTCATAGTCTTTGGTGGGAGGGCAAGCAGCAGGATCTTGGCAAATGCAGTGGGGTTTCCCTTGTTTGTCTGCATGGCAGACTTTGCCTCTTTTGCAGTGGAAGTTCCGACATGTGTCTGGCAATCCTAGCAGGAAAGAGGGACTGTTAGAGGTGATGGGATAAAGCCAAGTGTTTGCCAGATGCTACTGACAGCCAAAGCAAAATACAGCCCAATATTCATCAAGAAGTTCAAATGCATTTTTAAGTTTGGATTTTTAAGCTTGTTATGAAGCTGGATCTTGTATTGAATAAAACAAGCCAAAATTTAAATGAAGATTTTTGTGAGACTTATAGCAGTCCCAGGTTTGAATTGGATGGGGAAATTTTTTTTTTCTTTTTAGAAAAACTGTTTGTTTGTAGGGACTGACATTCACTTCCAATTTCCTTTGGTGAAACATATCCCATCTGTCTCTGCTGAATCAAGCACTGGCCTTTGTCCCACTCCTACTTGAATTCAAGCTACTGTTTTGAAACTGAAAGCTTTCAGTGCAAGGTAATCCCCATTTCTGTATAACTGACACAAAAATCTGTGCACTGCCTACAAATGTTTTTCACAAACAAATTACTAAATCCAAGGGAGTATAGAAGGGATTCTCTGGGAACACAGGATTAGGCACAAGCACAGTTCAGTCACATGAAATCCTGTGATGCGAAAGGCAGAAAAGAAATGCAGACCAGCAGATTCCCAGCTGCAGAGAGTTGGGAGTTACATGACAGTTTTGCTTGGGGCTTACCAAGGACAGCCTCCTCATTCCTGTTGCTGACACTTTCCATCTCACCACGGGAACTGCCTGTGGTCTTAACCTGCACAGTCACAGAGGCATAAGCAGAAAGTTCTGGTAAATCTTGGGAAGAAAACAAATACTTGCACAATTTTTTTCGGGTCCAAATATAGAGCTGACGGAGGCGCAGTTTGCTCTGCTTTCAGCAGAGAGAGGTTGCTATGCAAAGTGTGTGAGAAGAGCATAAAGCCTCTGGTAGTGTTACCATGCTCTTGTTATTTGGGGAAAAAATAGAGTAGGAGGTGAAGAGAGAGAGAGAGAAATGGGAGCTCAGTAAGGTCTGAGTTTCTTATAATTATTCTGTGGACTATAGTCCTGCCTTGCCAAGCTGTTCACTTATGTGTAGTAGCATTTAAAATCTTTGTGAGAGAGGAGCGAACAGGCTGGCCCAATAAGCTGGAGACTGGGTTTCAGGTTTTGTGTCTGTGTATCTGTATTTATTTTTGTGTTTCATTACACTCCCCACTGAGACTAGAGCCCTTATTTGAACCGTGTTCATTTCCTTTCTGGTCCAATTCACCCAAATGCTCTGGGTGCAGTGACACAGCATGAACCAGAGGAATAGTGAATAGAAGGGGAGGTGAGACTTCTGCTTATTAAGAAGTCACCTGTTTTTCTCCAACAGATCATTTCAATCATCAGGAATTTAAATTTGGAACTAGTCCCTCTTCCCCTTTTCGTAGTATTCAAGTTTTATTTTAAAGATAATTTACCTTATCTTCATTGTCCATTGAATTCACGTTCTGAACGGAGCTACTGATTTTCAGTTGTTGCTTGTTGTCAGAATCAGGTGGCTCATGATCATAATAATCTTGTTCGGAGCGAGCAACATCTTTGATCTTGACAATCTGGTAATCCTCAGTTTCTCTATGAACTGCAGTGTCATCTTCAGTGGTTCCTTCCCCTTCAGGCTCAGTACTGGTGCTCTCCTGGTCATTACTCTGGATTCTCTCCTCTTCCTCATAGGCTGCTTCTTTCCAGGTATTGCTGAGATGTTCCTCTCCATCAATGTCACCGCTGTCGAGACCATCCTCATCATTACTGTCTTCCCTATCTTGTGTTTTCACCACTGTGTCATGATCACTCTGATAGTTCACTTGAATATTGTCTTTTCTGTCTTGACGTTGCTGTTTGCCATCCTGATATTCAATATGGGTTTTTTGAGAGAGAGGGATTTCTTCTTTATAGGACTTCTTCCTGTTCTCCCTCCCTTCTTCCTCTAGGTCAGATTTCTCACTGTGTCTCTTGGTTTTCCAGGTTGCTTGGCTGGAATCTCTCAGGAGCTCATCCGATTGCATGCTGTTCTCATGTTGCTGTCTTTTGTATCGGTCGCCTTGACGTGTCTGATGGCCTTTGTGCTCTGGGTCTCTGTCATCGGTTTCTTCACCCCATTCCTCATCCTCTTCTTCCTTGCTTTCCTCTTCATCGCTTTCGCTGGTTTTTTCAGACAGCCCAACAGCATTTTTGTTGTGTTTCCACATGTTCTGCTCCTGGTGAAGGCTGAAAGCACCCACTGGGTGTTCTGTGTGTCCTGGCAGGTGTCGGTTTGCCGTGTTCCCGTGTTTCCCGTGCTTCCTGAGCTGCTCGTGCTCAGAGCTGGACTGTTCTCTGCCGCTGCTCCCGGAGTCACTGTCCTGGTTCTCAGAAGCCAAACCTAGCTTACTGTGCAGTGCAAGGAAATCGATGCTTTTCAGGCTGTTTTTTGCTTGGTGCTCGCTCCCAGTTCTTCCTTCTTTCCTGATGGTCTGGGGCTCATCCCTGTCCTCAGTGCCTGGTACTGATACCTCTGGTTTTAAGTTTCTGTGAGTGGGCAGCAAATCACCCTTGTCTACATACTCTGTGTTCTCTTCCTTTGAGGCTTCAGGATGAATATATTCACTCTTTAAAAAAAATTTAAAAATAACAGATGAATAAATCTTAGGATTTATTTGAAGTTGATGCAGTGTTATTTTTGCCTTGTATTGCAAAGCAGGGCACTAGCTTTATTTGTTTTCTTTGTATGTGCTCCTCTTAAACTAGCCCAGAGCATGAAATTCACAGCTGGTGTCCCTTCTCTTTCTCAGAAAATCTGTTTATCTGTCCCTTCTTTTATTGCTGGAGTTTCTGGAGAGGTCTGTGCAACTCTGTTTCAGAGACAGATGCATATGGGTGTCTTGTGATATCTCAAAATGCTTAATTGGTATTTTAGTCATAACTACAGGCACTTGTAGGCTGCAGTAATTATCACTTACCTCAGAGAAGGGGGATGCAAAACATAACTTCCTACACAGATAAGGAAAAAATACAGGACCTGGGAAAAGAGGAGCAGGCAAAGAGAGGGTGCCTTTCACAAGGTGTCCTGATAGTAATTCCTGAGGAGTGCCCTGCACTGATTTTATAATCCATATATTCATTTACTTCTGATACATCATGGCTTCCTGGCTGAAGTCACCAGGTACTATTGTCTGTGGTGACAATTATAAGATCAACAAGAGATGTTTGAGTGCCTTTTGCCTTTCTTAATCTGTCAAGCCAATAGCAAAAGTAGTACCTTCAGTGGAAATGGCTCAAATGCTTGAGGAGAAAGCAGGTACTAAAATGACTGTCAGGTCTTGCTGAAGCAATTACCTTTCTGCTGCTGTGTGCATTTCTGAACAACTCCTATGGATGTTCAGTGTTGCTTATCACCTACAGCAATACAGCTCCTGATGCTGATTTTTCTTAAAGCTTTTGGGAGGTTTAATTTGCGAAGAATGGTCCTTCTCAGCATCCAAGTTGCTGGAATAGCTTTTTCCTTTAGTTTGGGCAGCCTCATGACTGCTTGGAAACAAGCCCTCTACTCACAAGCCCTTTTTTTTTTTTTAAAGTGGGATTGGAAATACTAATTTGATTCTTGTAGATCAGCTATATCCTATTTCCTAATACCAAAGTGGTATCTTAATGTTTTGCAGTTTTGTCTTTTGCCTGATGCCCTTGCTGATGTGGGAATAGCACTGGGAGCTATATTCCCTGTATCAGTTCCAACTCTAACTATTTCAGGGGAAGATTGTGTGTTTGCTCCAATCTAACAGAAATTCACTGTGGAGCTTTTCCAAAGTTCCACAGATTCAGAAAACACAAGGCCAAACAGCCTTTAAGATTTTCCTGGTGTGGGTGCCTGTGTTTGAAGCAGCAGTTTGAGAAAGATTTGGCTCATGTCTTGACAGGAAGCCTTGTCCTGCAGAGATGTGCCTGGATAGGGCTTCCAGATGCTACTGTCACACCTTTGTCCCCTGGGTAAAATCAGCTCCTACAACTCCTGTGCTCCTGAAGGAACTTGGGCAAATTTCACTCACTGTCTGTGGTTACATAGTGTGGGGGAGAGCTGGCCTTTGGCAGATGATGCACACACTTGGGACTGATGATTCATTGGCTGTTGCAATGTTTTGTTTTGGTGCATCTTCTGTGTGTAATTTCTGCTAGAGAGCTGTGGGCTACAAACAAATCTTTATACCATTTCCTCTGCTGGATTCTTCGTTAGGAAAAGTTAATGTTTTGTTTTTTCATAGTGCAGAGCACATCCAGATTGATATGAAATGTATCTGGAAAGTTGTACAGAGTGGGACATAGTTTCTAATGAAAAATTTAAAAAAAAAAAGGTTGGCATAAAATTTGGGGTTTTGAATCTTTTACTACAGAGCATGATCTGAGTTTAGTAGTCCTGAAACACCAGTGGCTTGGAGCCAAGATCCGTTGTGTCTGAGCCACAAAGGCTCACCAGAACAGTGCCATAAAAAGGAATTTTTATTTGGGTCGGCCATGAACGCAAAACTGTGGGCTCTGTCATTAACACACACGTGTGGCATGGGGAGGGCTGGAGAAATCCTCTGTCTCATTGCCATCAGGGCATCTGGCCCAACAGCCACAGAGTACTGTGCCAGGACAAGCCGTGTCTATGCTTTGCACTGTGAATAATGAAGAATATGGTGGCTAAAATTCTTACATATTTGAGGCTGCATGTGATCCCCTGGTCTGATAAACTGAGGATTTCTTCCTCCTCCTGTACTGGAGCTGTGATAACAACAATTTTGACTGCCCCTGGAGCTTATTACTTGTACAAATATTGGTAATGGTGACATGTGGGCATTCATTTAAGGAAATTTTGTCAATAAGTGAAACTTCCATTTTGAGCTTTAGATTTTGTCCTGTTTGCAATTGTTTAATATACAAGGCATGAGATTCTTGGCTCTAATTCTTGGGGTGAGAGGACCTAAAGTTTTTTAACATGAATCAATTTGTCAACCAGCATGTATGTGCTAATGTGTTTTTAATATTTAAGATGAACAATGTAAGTTACTTCCTATTGTTCAAAGAACAAGAAGAGTACCTTTTCTGGAGTTTTCTGTCTGTGAGTTCTGAGCCTGTGGTTTACAGGGTGGGTCTAAAAAAGACAAATATATGAATATCTGCACGTCCACAAAATTCTTGTATAGGTCAATGGGATAACACAGAATATTCTCAGAATGGGAAATTAAATGCCTGGTGGTAACAGCATGATGAGGACTTACTGGAGTAGCAAAAACTGGTCCTACAAGAAAAATGAAGAGTGCTACAGCCTTCATGTTTTCCAGATCTTGTAGAGAACAATAGTTAATGGTACAGGGGTAGGGCTTAGAGGTCTCCTTTCTGCAAGAAACATGAAAACAAAACAAGTTAGGATTTGGGTATAATGACCTAGAAATGAATGATGGAAGCAAGGTAGTGGCTGCTGTAACTTGTTAAGTCTGGAGACCCACAAAACTGCTATGCAGTGTCCTGTAAGCTCAGATATGGGACCAGGTCAACTAGAGGACAGTTTAGTCTCAGTTCTTTGACAGTGACTAAGCTGTAGGCTGTGTTCACAAAGTCCAGTGGGTGTTACTGAGAGGCAGAGTTGTGAATGGACATAGGTTGCGTACTTAAATACTTACAAATACTTCTAAGTATTTATCCCCCCCCCCCAGATACCACTTTGTGAAAAATGCCTCTTTTTTATTGAACTCTGGGGCAGAGCCTGCCTGTGGCATCTCTGTGGCTGAGGCGTCTCCTGGCTGCCCCCCTCTGTGTCTGGTAGGAAGAATTAAGTGGTGAAATTCTGCTCAGCAGGTCTCCAAGCTCAGAAGTGCTGCCCAGGCTGCTTGAAGAATGGGTGCAGTCCTGCTTTGGGTGCAGTCCTGCTTCTGTGTTTTCTGGGAAATTGTCACCCCAAGTGTACACTTTTGGAAGATCCCTCTGTTGAACATAGTTTCGTGTCATTATCTTTCCCTTAATGAAGATCAAAATACTCATTAGTGGGGCATATCTAGTAATGCAATCCATTTTTTCTTCCAGTTAGTCTCCAAATGACCTCCTGACTAATTATCTATTATCTCTTTGGCATTCACAGTTAGTTGTCTAAGATGTTTACAGAGGGAAAGGCAGAAGACAACAAAAGCCATTAATGAGCATATGCAGAATGCCTCACTGGGCTGGATATGGGCAGTCACTTCAGATCAAGGCAAGTGCTGTTCGACTGAGGGTTATGCAGGCAACGTGTCAGAAATGCAGGGCAATAATCCAATTTCATGTAAAGCCCTAAAAACTGCCGACTGTGCTTTTTGAAGGCCTGGCAAGTGGCTGAGGAAAGAAGGATTTGAATGTCAGGTAGGCTTGATTTCTTTTTCTTCCTGTTGCTGGTGAGCAACACAGATCTGGGCATATCACTTAACTGAGTTTCCTTTTTTAAAACTCTCATTGGTCATATTTGTTTTGGTAAACTAGTTGGAGAGTTACGAATGAAAAGTTCGGCATGTTGTAGTTTGTTTATAATTGCAGTTTTCTGATTTGGCTTGTCTCTGTCTGTAAGTATTTGATTTATAATTGCAGTTTTCTGATTTGGCTTGTCTCTGTCTGTCAAAGTTGCCTCTACCACCTTTGCTCAAATAATGAAAAAAGTAGTTGGAATAAATCTGAGATAAGGTGACAGGACAGGGCTTTTGTGTTTTCTTTCCTTATTAACAGCAAACCCACAGCAGCCCATAGGAAGCATAAGTCTTGAATTAAGTATTTGGCCTTGAATAAGTATTGAGTTATTAGGGAAGCCTGACCACAGTGATTGGAGTGTCCTATGATGAATTGTGAGTTGTTTTTTTTTTTTTTACACTAAGTGGAAAGGCACTTCATTCTTGCTTTAAGTTCCAAATATGTCTTACAGAAGAGATTTTTTTTTTTAAAGCAAGATTTTGTAACATGTAAGTTTAATAGAACTATAAGAAAGGAACAATTACACAAGAAGCTATTTTTAAAAAATATTAGCAGGGAGACATCTCCCTGGGAAAACCAAATCATTCTTCTCTGCAGCAAAATCTGTAGGAAAAGTTAGCAAAAGGTGAAATTTCTTGAGTACGATGGGGTTTTTGACCAAGAAATGAGTAATTTAACAATACTTCACCTCGAGTTTTTGAGCAAGCAAAGCTGTCTAGGGGTACTGGGTTTGCATGGCAAGGAGGCTACAAGGCTGCCATTCTAATGGTCTCAACAGTCACTTGAAATATGACATGAATTTTTAATAAAAGCCCAAGTGTGATAGTTTTAAATTACAACTGGTACGGCACATTTCTGTTTCCAGATCTGTTTCAAAAGCCCTTGTGAGAGCATGAGTACATTATACACGTAGAAGCTGGTTCATGTGTGCACACACATAAAAATAAAAGGCAGATTTTGAGGTAGATTTCTGATCTGGGTAAAAGAAGAGATCACAACAAGAAAAAATATTAAAGCATTAAAACTCTTTCACTCATTCTGTACCAGTAAATAGCTGCTAATAAGCATTGATCTCTCTGATGCTGCCAGTTTTACAGCTGCAAAAGCCATGGGGTATAAGTCCTTGATGGCTGAGTGCAAAAAGATCAAAAGCAAACCAAAAGTATTTCAGGACAAGTTAAAACCATTTTTACCAGACCATTCATGTTAACTCCATGGAATTGTTTCATTTCTTATGTTTCCTTTCTACCATTTCATTTTATTTTCTGCTTGTTTAGATCTGTTTCCAGAGTTTTGTTTTGTTTTTACCAGAGGTCTCTGTAATTTAAGACCAGATCAAGTCAAAATGAGCTGCTTTGATTTAATTTGAGAAGGAGCAAAATGAGACTTATTTATTAAGCAGAATTATTTTGGTATTTCTTGGTGGGTTTTGTCCTCTCCCAGATCCTAAATTTCTCTCATGGGCTCCCTGTTTGGTACGTATTTTCACTAGGTCCACCAACACGTTTTTGAAAGGTTCCTCCAAGACCAGCCAGAGTTTCTCTCTCTTTCTTCTCCAATATGAGAAAAGAAGGTGAATCTGGTGTTTTGGCCTTGCCTATTGGACTAAGGTTCCTAAACTGATATTTCCAGAGACTGTTGAAGTGTTGGGAAACTAGGTCACACCGTGGCTTTCAGCTGGACCACTGCATGGTTCCAAAGGAGGTGTGTGCCTTTCTTGGCTCTTATTGGCCATAATCCTTTATTGTTTTGCAGGATCACTGGAAAAATAATTATTCCAGTGGTAAGATAAGAGTTGTCTTCCCCAACTCAGTAACTACACATTGTTTTCTCTTACAAAGAACATTTCTTTCTGTTCTAGACACAAACATCTGCAATGTGTTATCCTTAAAACAGATGACACCGTATGAAAGCTTCGGCTGTTTTGCGATAAGTGGAAAAAAATTGCAGAGGGTAAGATATAAAGCATTGTAAATTTTCAATTAATAATAAAGAAGAAACAGTACCATAGCAGTAGAAGAGGTGCTCCTTCTTGGCCTCCACTGATGTACTGGAAATCCTTGAGCCTTGCAAAACGTTGCTGCTTTTCCTGGGATGAGGTTTGGTGTCTGAAGCAGACCCTCTCAGCAAGTGCTGCAAGCTTCAGTGAAGGAAGATGGTACTCTTTGGGTCTTGGTGGAACAAGGAATCCTCGGCTTCCATGGGACGAGGTGGGGGCAATGGGCTGGTGGAATTCTGGTGGATGAATTGAATCAGAAAGACCATTTAGTGCTCACGGGCTCGGGGCCAGTGGAGCTCAGCGGCTGTGTGGGAAGGACATATTTAGTGCTCTGCAGGGAGGGGAGCCAAAGGGAGCGGGTGCAGCAGTTTCTGCTGCATCAGCTGCCCCCAGAAGAGCTGAACTAAGGGATCTGCTGGGGCAGCCACACTGTGGGCCCGGGGAAAGTGGAACACGGGATGCCAGTCCCTGCTGAAGTGCCCAGTGTTTTTCCAGCACCCTGCACATGGTGTGTGTAAGCCTGCAGAAAGGTAGAAACTCTAAATTAGATATGTAAAACCCAGTATTGGTTGGAGGCTCATGCATAACTCGGAGGAGTTTGCTGTTTGGAAGCTGTTGCCATGGCTGTGCTGCCTGTCTGTCGCAGCGACGGCACAGAGCGAGCTGGTGAGGAGTGTGGAAACCTCCATGAGCCTCTGCAGCAGAGGCTGTGTGGCTTCTGCTTCTGCAAGCATTCATCAGTTCATTCTTCCTTTTTTTTTTCTGTCTTCTCACCTCATTATTCCATAAAATGCCCCACCTGAACTGGAATACTTTCATGGAGGTTGTCCAGAAGTAGTGGAGGGGATGCAGCAATGTAACAGCAGAGGCACTTCCAGTGATAAAGGCAGCAGATCCAGCCTCAAATTCCCCATTCTGCCAATATCCTCTCTTCCTAAGGAGGACACTTTGCATATTGTGTTGACAGGACTGGAACAGAGGTTGAAGCAAAATGAAATGAAGTGTCTGAATGGTAAGAACTGTAATGCAAATGCTGAAAGTTCAATCACTTTAGATAATATTTTAATACGGTTCTTTTTAAACTTACAGTTTTACTGGCTGCTGTTCTGTTCACCCAAAAAGGTAATAGACATTGGGTGTTGATTAGACAAGATACAGTGAGAAATGTACAAAAATTGACCATGTTTTATGTGTCCCACTGTGAAGTTTATAGTTAATGAAAAAAAAATTAAAAAAGAACCTGAAATCAGAGCTGAGCCCTCGCTCTGTAGACCAAGCAGAAAAAAACCCCCTTTGACAAAGCCCATGAGAAATTCTTTAAATCCTTTTCCCTTTTATCTTTGCTTCTCTGCCCGGAAACTAATTCATGCCTATTGGAGTTGAAATTCTGCTTGTCTGTCAGCCAGTCAGGGTCTGAAAGGAGTGGGCATATTTCAGAACTTCCCATTTGTTTTTTCTTTTGTTGTGCATGCTGAAAAGATGATTGGTTTTATCTATTCAAAACTTTGCTTTGTGCTGTGCTGTACCATCAGATTAGCTTTACTGAGTTATCAAAGATAAGTGGCTTTGCTGTGAGTTTTCAATGTTCCAGATATGGATGGACTCTCAGCTGGTAGAAGAAAACTGTCCAGATGGCTACCCAGAAATTAGGACAAGTACAGAAACGTTAATTTTATGGTAGCCAAATATTAACTCTTTTTGTCATAAGATTTTCTGGTGATGGCTATTAACATTGCCTTGAAGTTCTTAATTCACAAAAAGAAGTGCCAGACTGTGAAGAGCTGTGCAGAAACTTGAAGCCGAAATTTGTAGGAGTTTGAAGGTTATTGTTGGAAAACGGTATGTGATTTGTAGGCTTTGCCTGTTTCTGTGTTTAAACAGCTCTCTTGGGACTGACAGCACAGTGGGGAGGAAACGCTTTGGTTTTGAGGATATTGAGGGATTATACATCATTTATCAGAGCTGTTAGCTATTTACAGAATACTTCGTTAAACACCATTTTCCAGCTTCGCTTTTGGTGACAAAATGCTTTGGTTGAGAAGATCTCTGGTTGCTTTGTGATGTCACCAGGAGACCTGAGCTTGTCTTAGAGCCATCGGTCCCAGCGCTCCAGTCCTCAGCCAGCCCCACTGTGTCAGGCAGTGTGCTTCTTGGAAACCTTTTCAGCAGTGGTGGATTAGTGATTCTCTCACCATAAAGAGGTGCTGTGCCACCGAGGTGAAGTATGGGGGCAAGAGGGGAGGCAAGCAGCTGCTGAGCTAAGTGAAAGGGAGGATGTGCAGCAAGCAATAGACAAAGATTAAACATAGAAGAAAGAAGACAGATGAGTAGGGAGGTGAAAAAATTAGTTTTATCTGTCTTGCTGTGACAGCTGGTAAACAGACACTTTAAACAAAGGAAGAAGAGCAAAACCTCAGAGGATTTTGCGTTATATTTATTAACATGCCTGTCTGGCACTGTGTTCCCTGGCAGCAAGGATCTGTGTGTCTGACTGACTGTGGGGGAGACAGAGTTGGGCTCAAAAGAGCTTTTATTTTTTGTGTTTTTATTGGAGCTGTCTGCACCTCTGCATGCTCAGTCCAGCCAGAGGGTTCTTATCTCTGCCCACAAGAGAGTGGTGTTGAGCCATCAGCTTCCAGATCACGTACCAGGGTTCCACTGCCAGTTTTTTAAAATGTAAAGCAAATTTTAACATCAGTGCTCATTCTGATTCACAAATAAAATTTGGCTGTCCCATCAAATATGCTTTACCCCAAAAAGAAAAGGTGTAGGCAAGTTGGAATTCAAGTGTTTTGGTGTAGATAAAGAAACTGTGCACGTCCACTGGCTGCTATATCAACAACATAATACCTAGCTATGTGTATATGTGTTTTCTCTTTTTACTAGAGAGGAAAAAAACCCAGCAAAAGGAGCCACAAAACAACAGACAGACATGAAACAGTGAGACTCTGACTGCAGTCAGTGCAGATGTGTGTGTGTGCTGTGGAGTTCCAGACAGCAAAGATCACAGCCTGCCAGGTGGTGTTGAGACAGCTCTAAGCACATCCCTGGTTGCCTCTCAGCCATTAATTAAGTGATCAGGAAATTTAATGAAGTCTCGGTGTAGCTTCCTTAACAAAAGGTGCATCTGAAACCTTTCATGAGCCTGTGAAATGTCGTCCATTTAGATAACTGGGTAAATTAGATTCTCAAAAGATCACAGCCTGTAGCAACTCCCATTGGAAATGTTGGCAAATGCTGCTTGTCCTTTAGTATTGGAAATAATTGATAGGGTTCATGTGGACCCTACAGGCATTTCATGGGGAGTTCAGTTTTCTTGAGAAAGGAAGAAAAAGTGGTTGGAGACAGTGCTGGGGATAGGAGGGAGCTGGTGCCTCTGACCAGCTCTGTTGAATTGTGCCACACCGAAGGAATGCTGGAGGTGGGGGGCCTTCTGTGCCTTGTTTTTGGGGAGGCAGGAGAATATCAGTTTTGGCTCTTGAGGGATCTTATAATAGAGATTCTGATTGGGAAGTTTGCCCAAGTATTTTTGCATGCATTTCTTTCTAAATTAACTTATCTACTGAAAATAAATCGTTGATAATTATAGTAAATATAATATATAAATGTGTACATAAATAAAAGTTATAACCTCTAGACTAAGTAATGTTAGTTACTTACTTGCATTACGCCTTTCTTCTTTCCTCAAAAGACAGAAAGCTTGACTTCCTTCTGGAGGCTCCTTGTGCTGAATTTGGACTGAAGTTTTTATACTCTGAAAAATGAGGTCTTTGGAACAGCTCTTTTGACTCTAAAGGCTGCCCTTCTCTAGGATCTCTTTTGACTCCAAAGGCAATGCCCAGGGCCCTTTGGAGATCAGCAAGCATCTCTGGAGCATAATAATAAATGCATATGAGCTGCTGATGAGTGTATTGAAACTGAGTTATCTCCCAAGAATATTTTAGTGAAAAATCTCAGAAAGTGTGGCTCATCATTAAAAACTTTTTAAAAATCACAGAGACACCAAGTTAAAAGTTTTCCTGTGTGTTCTTTTTTGGCCTGTTACTTGGTCAGTTCTGCATCTAAAAGCAGGTTCTCTTGAATACAGACTATGTGGTTGCAGTTTATCTTTTGCTCTAATGCAGGAGCCCTCCATCTTCAGTATTTTATTCCATAGAGCAGTTGCTCTGCCTACTTCCACATTACAATCCCTTTACTTTATTACACGGAGTTTTCCAACCCTTCAGCAACCTCAGTTAGTCAAAACCGTATTGTTGCTTTTTCTTTCTTGTTCTGTCTGCAGTAAATGCTGTACTGGATGCAATTCTGTGATTTTCATGATGCCTGGGAAGACAAGAGGTGCCAGACAGAATTCCTAGTGCCTAGATGTATGGAATGAGCCACTCCAAACGGGGCCGAGGCTCCGGCACGGCTGCCCCTGTGCTGCTGCTATATCAGGCTTTGTCTGTGATGCACTCAGGGTGTTGGAGACTCTCATCCTGTCTCCTGAGAGCTGCTGCTCTGAGCTGTGTCATGCTTGACCACAGTGCCTGCATAGGTTGAAATTAAATGTTTAAAAAGGAGGGAGAGAAATAAACATCTTGCCCAGCCGGGGAACATTTCAGTCCCGTTGGGGAGGAGCTATTTTAAAGCTCAGACCGAGGGGTGGCTATTTTTGCCCTTCAGCCAGACAGACTCAGCTAATGGTCTATATTGTTCAAACCATTTTCTTGACCAAATTCTTAAAAAGAGGAAGGGAAACAAGCAGGAAGGGTCCTTAAGCCAGCAAGAGGTAGACACGGCTCAAACCTGAAAAATCTTATCTGTACCCTTCCGTTCTTTGGGACTGCAGAGATGTGCTTTATTTTTATAAAATAAAGCGTGCATTTGCTTTAATAACGAGACAAAGAGATGAAGTTCAGCCTGAGGATTTAAGGAGCAGTTCTGCTGGAAACACCTTGTACAAGCTGTGCAATCTCCACATGTGTCTCAGGAGCAGGCTGTTATTTCTATGCTTCATTTCAGACACGCAGCATGGCCAGAGGTTTTTGGGGAAGTGTAACACAGCAGGGACCGCTCATTGTGGCTCATCTCCCTCGTTTCTCACGTTCTGCTGAGCACTTGCCTTAAAACCGCCTGTGTGGATGGATTTAAATCCTAGGGTAGGGGAAAAACAAGTTTTATGTTGTGCATGGGTGCCATTTCATTGGATTTCCAATCTGACTGCCCTGTGAAGCAGCTCTGCTGTTTGGGAGCACCATGAAGCAAATATAAGTGGGGAAAAAAACTAAGCTTGCTTGTGGTGGGGAATCTGATGTAAAAAGCGTGTCAAGACACAGAAAGGAGTTTCTCAAGGCTGTTTAAATAGGGATCTTTGGTGATGACAGAAGTGCTGGTGAAGGGTCTGGAGCACAGGTCTGTTGAGGAACGGCTGAGTGAGCTGGGGGTGTTTAGCCTGGAAAAAAGGAGGCTCAAGGGGAACCTTATCAATCTCTATAACTGAAAGGAGGCTGTAGCCAGGTGGTCTTTCTCCCCAGGGTCTCTTCTCCCCAGCAACCAGTGAGAGGACAAGAAGACACAGCCTCCAGCTGTGCCAGGGGAGGTTTAGCTTGGAAATGAGGAAGAATTTCTTCACAAGAAAGGGTGCTTGGAGTGGGCTGTCCAGGGAGGTGGTGGAGTCACCATCACTGGAGCTGTTTATGGAAAGAATGGATGTGGCACTCGGTGTTCCTGGTTCACATGGTGATGTTTGATCATGGGTTGGACTTGATGAGTGCTGAGGCCTTTTCCAACCTAAGTGATTCTGTGATGAGCAGCAAGGCCTTGGTCCATAAGGAGACACATAAGGATTGTGAAACATTGCAATTAATCTGTTCCTTGTTATTTCAGGAACAGCATGGTCTTAGCATGGAGTGTCACCCTCTCCTCTGGTTCTGCTGATATTCCTTATAGTGCGTGACTTGTTTCAGCTCTAATGCTGGCTCTGTCTTCCTCAGGAATCAGGAAAACCCAGGAGTGATTTTGCACACCTCAACCAGCCTGTCCTGGGCCTCTCCTACCCTGCTTCCAAGTCAGCCTTTCAGGGAGCTTCCCTTGCCCCTGGGAGCTTGGGGACAGCAGCTCTCGGGGCATTTTGGCTTGGCTGAGGGCCAAACATTGGAAACTAGACATTTCCCTGAATCAGGCAGCTGCTTTTACAATTTTCAGGGCACAGGAGAGTTTTGGTACCCTTCCCATGGCATTGTGTCTCCAGCTTCTGGGTGGCTGCTCCTCTCTTCCCTCAGGTTTTTCCCCTTGCTGCGTGCATCCTCAACGCGGTGCAACTGCCTGTTCCTCAAATAGAAATAAATACTGAGGAGGGTGTGTTACTCGTGCCAGCACCAAGGTCAGGCTCCTATCGAACCTGCCATCTGCGTGTGTGATGTCTCGCAGCCTCTGGCAAGACAAAGACGGGGCTGCGGGTGGGTGGCTGTAATGTCTGTAATGTCTGTCGTTCAGCCAGCCGGGGGTTTAAAAATACCACTTGTGAATGACCTGATGAGAGGGGTTTTAGAAGGCAATCCACGCCCAGCACGTTTCAGTTTTCTGATGGGAAAGGTATTTGAAGAGGTGTTTATTTCAAAACAAAATTTACTAAACGAGAAGGGAACAAGACACTGAGAGGAGATAAATATCCGTGGTGGGGTGGCTGGTGGCTTTCACTGCAGTCCCAATGCCTGCTTGGGGTCACTCAGGGCTCTGGATTTCTACTGGGGAGAGGGGAGCAAAGGGGCAGAGAGATGGGTGAGCTGGGAGGGCAATAAGCAGGGTGCTGTCCTGCTTTCCGGGGAGTGGCAGGGACCTTCTGTCAGGAAGGAAGGAGTGAGGAGACAGAAACACTCTTGCCATAAGGTACCCCTCATCTCTTGCTCCCCAGCACCAGGAACTCAGGGGGCATTTACATGGGCTTATTTCCCCTTTAGATAAAGGTTTGGGGTTAGAGAAGGCTCTATGTAGTTGAGCTGGTTTAAAGTTTGTGTCTGATCCTCAGTGAACTGCTTGGATTTTTATAGAGATCCATCTCACCTCTTTTGTAGGGGTGCCAAATTACTTTTTGAGTGAAGACTTCCTGGGTGGCTCCAGATGGTCATGTCTGGTTATGTATGCTCTGGTATTCAAGATAGGCCTCACGTAGTAAAACTTCAATTTCTATTTATTGAATTTTCTTGTTCTTTACTTTTATTTAAAGAACTTAGTTTATTTCCTTGCCATTGCAGAAACTCCTGGTAAATTTCACACTGCAGTCATAGAAGTGTTCCCATTGTATTTGCCTAAAATAAGTGATAGCAAAAGAGTAGAGCATTCTTTTGATAGGCCTTTTTTGGGGGGGGGTACTTTTCATTACAAGGGTTTTGACATCATTCTTTTAATCAAAGCCTGGTTTTCATTTCCAAGCACCCTTCTCTAGTGCTGTAGCAACAACTTCCTGTCTGTATGAGTTATGCTAATTTCAGTGCTGAAAAATCCAAAAATAGCTGAGGAGAGAGGAATCAAATTATAGTTTTGCCTTGGGATGAGGTAGTGGGAAGGAGAAGAACGCTGTACCTTCTCCCTGTGTGGGCATGGGTGCCTGTCTCCCTGTGCCCAGAAGGAAGCAGGACCCAAGCTTGGAACGATCAAAGCGCTTGTGTGGAAGTACCACCTTGCAGAGATGCCTGGCTGTTGGCTTCTTTTCCCCAGAAATTCATCTCCTGAGGTCCACAGCCATTAATGAACAGCCTGTCAGCAGCCCCCCACATTGCGTAGAACAAGATCTCCATGGCCACCACTTCAGGATCTAATTGTTACAGAAAGGAAAGAAAGGCTACAGTCTGGAATATTTCTACACGTAAAATTCTTGATAATACTCTATATTTTCTAGTTTATTTGTTATCCGCTAAAGGCAGAAGTTTCAGCCCAAGTGCAGGTGAGCTGTGCATCACTCAGGGGTCTGCAGTGCCCAACTCTTGCTCCCATTCCCAGTGTTGGCCCCTCCGTGCTGCATCCCACAGCTCCATCGTGGAGCATTTCCCTGTGCTGCACCACCGTGATGGAATCACGGCCATTAGCCCCTCGTTGGCTGCGGAGCTGTCCTGGTACAGCACAGCAAGGGCTGGATTTGTGAATGGGAAACGGCTTTTCTGGAAAAGATCACAACCTGAGTGGGGTTTGATGATGCCTCTTTGAGTGCACTGCTTGCATTAGTGCCGGCCACCTCACACTGGCTTTATTTTGGGGTTTGGTTTCATTGAAAGGAAAAAAAAAAAGGGAAATGAATCAAACTGTATCCTCCCTTTATTCCATTTATTTTTCAGTTGGAGGGGATGGAAAGATTTGAGCTTACCTGCTGGAGCACATTAGTCATATGAAGAGATGACGGCTGTGGGCACAGGCGAGATTCGAACGTGGGCTGGGGAGTGAAGTGCTTAAGCCCACAGTGCTGAGAGGATTATGGGTGAGATGGATCAGCTTTTATGATTCTGGTCTGATTTCTTCAGGAAGGAGTGCCAAGACCCTGCTGAGGATAAAGGATGCCCTGGCACATAAGCTGGGGTGACACTTCCAGGGATCCTCCTGCTCCTGCGTGGCTGGGCAGACGAAGGAAGTCCTTTCATGGCTTTGCATTCCCATTTGGGCTGCTTCTGGAGAGGAGCCTGGCGGAAGACAGAGGTGGTGATGCCACTTCCTCGTAGAAAGCCACAGAATGTACCATGTAATTAGATCTGGGCAGAGCAGGGCTGCTCCCGCAGCACAGTTACATACGTGACTGGAGCAGGCAGTGCCGGAATTTGCAGACATGTCAGGAGTCACAAATACTAGAAACTCTCAGGAAAGCTTTTGTCAATAACGGAAGCCTTGAAGTTACTAAAAAAAAGTTGAAGGTGAGCTTTGTGTTCCTGCTGCTGCTGTGGGACCGTGCAGGTAGGGAACAGGCATGTTCTCGACCCTGCTGCCCCAGATAGCACCTGCTCTCATGTGTTTGCATCAGTCTTCCCTGTTTGCATATCAAACATATTTTCACATCTTTTTCTTTGTGACTGGTTATGCAAAATCAAATTCAGTGCACAGGAGTCAATGCTTATCCAGTATTCATGTCTTATAAGCTCTTTTTTTAAGATTCCTGCTTCTTATCTCCTGTGCAATATTCTTTTGTGCACTCAGCATTCAGAAACAAAAACCACTGAGTAACAAGAGAATATTCCAGCAGGAATAGTGAAGAGGAACTAGACTGGATCAAAAGCTACTGATTGGCATGTGCAATCACACATATGCCACTGCTTTGAGGTGTACCATTGAATTCTACTGGAAGTTTGACAGAGTGTGAATACACTTGTCCAGCAGAATAAGGCTGCTGTGTAAGAATTCATCTGTCATTTACAGCTGCTCATTTAAGGTGATTGGTATGAAATGACAAAGAACAGCGGGGGGGACGGGGGGGGGGGTGGTGTGGTTAGGAGGTTCTATTTATCAATAAATCAAACAACAAAAGTGTTAAAGTCATCATGGTATTAAGAGTGAAGGCTGGATCCAGCCTTTATGACTGGTATCTGAATTGGGTGAATTCAGAGATTAAGTTGAAGATCTCATAAATGTAGGTCTTAAAAGCAGTCAGCTTCAATTCCTACTGCAGCCCCTGTGGAAGTGGAGCAGAAATGCAGATCCCTGCCTCAGGATCAGGGGTGGCTGCTGTCAGGTGCCAGTGATGTTCCTGAGCTCTATTTCGTGGTCCTGGCAGTCAGCTGTGCACAGCTTCCCTGGGAAGTGCACACCAGCACTCTGGCTGCTGGCTGAGTGCTAATACAGGTTTGTCACCAACAATCCCATGTATTGTTTTCAGGAAAACAACTTCCAGTAAGCAGTTCCAGATTTTTCTTTGTTGCTCTGATGTTCAGAACATGCTGATACCGCTTAAGCTCGGCCTACCCCTCCCTCCAGTATTTAACAACCTTTTTAGGAACTATGGAAAACCAAGAAACATCTCCTTGGATTCAATACTTGTTTCTTGCTGAAAAGCAGTTTATCATAAGCATGTAGATTCCTGTATAAAGTAGAGTAGCTTCTATGGGATTTTTGTTGTATAGACCCTGGTGCAATATGGAATATTGTGGAAGGTGTGGGTACAGCACTCACATAATAATAGTTAATAAAAAGTTAGATTGTGGACCAAATGAAAGTCACCAGATGTGTGATGTGGCGTGGTTTTATTTTCTGTGCTTGTATTGGTTGAGACTTCTCTGGTTTTGTGATTTGTTTGGCATTGCTTGGGTTTTGGTAGGGGGCCATTTCAAGTGGGGGGTTTTTTTGTTTGTTTGTTGGAGTTTTTTTGTTCCTTATGGTATTTTTTTTAAGTTATTAGGATTTTGAGGATTCAAATGTCCTTTGACAGGAGGTATGAGCCAAATTGCTGATGATCTCTTGCTCAGAGCTGCATTGATGGTGTCTATCCAGTTTTTCCAGGCTCCCAGGGGAGTGTGGTATTGCTTCCTGTCCAGCTACACTGAGGAGCAATAAATTTAGCCTGAGGGAGCCATAATGAGCTCACAGTACTGAGCCAACAGTGCAGGAATCAGAGGAGTGCTGAGCACTCTCCAGGAGGGTCTGGCACTCCATACAGACACTTTCATCCCTCGAACTGCCAGCCCTGGCCTGACCTCTCTGCCCACTCTGGGCAGCCTGAGCCCCGCCTTACCCATTTGCACCCCTGCAGTGCCTGTTTCATACAATCATTTCCATCCGTCATTTCCTTCTGACGTTTCTTCCCCTCCAACAAGAGATCAGGGTGCTGTGACTCAGGAGACAGACACACACCTGACCTGCACAAACAGCACAGCTGCCCCTGTGTCACCCTGAGCCGTTCACTGATGTGATCAGGGGCAAGGCTGGCCCCGGATCACTGCTATGTTTTCCTTCCTGAGAGCACTGACACCGTGCTGCTTCCCAGATCTCTGCAATCCCAGCTGGATGGGAGAAAACACAGGGTGAAAGCTGCAGGGAGCTTTTCATATTAAGGCTGCGTTATTGTTCCACAACCAGCTTGTGATTGACAAACACTTACTGCTCCCACCTCCCAAGGGGTTGAATTGCGAGCAGGAAGTGATTGTAAAAGATACTGTACTCTGAATGAGATGTTAGGAGCTGTAATTACCCACTAGTGCCTCTATGGTTACTGCTGCCAGTGCTGAGCTACGGACAGCCCAGTGGCACTGGAGCTACCCGGTACTTTTGGCAGCATTGTCACAACTGGTCCCTGCTGTGAGGCAGAGCTGAGCATCTGTCCCTGGCCTTATTTTGATAGAGGGCAGCAAGATGCAGTAGTGCCTGTGTGCAGGAAGATGTGTTGGATCTGACAGTGGCCAGGCAGAAATGAGATATCCTTATCCACATCTGATGAAGTCACAGCCTCAAATCAGTGAATTCAGCCATGCTGACAGATGAATATGGATTTATAGGACCTGACAATCCAGTCGCACACATCTGGCAGGGATGGCACAAAGCACCTGTCCAGCCATGAGCTCCAGCTGCAGAGGGCATGATGTGGATAGCAGTTATTGCTCCATGTGTTTTGCTTTAGCAAAAGTGGCACAGAGCAGGTACAACACCTGTGAGCCTTCGTTCCAACAGACCATCAGGGCGGTGTGCTGGTTTGGCTGGAGGTCATTGCTCCGAGTAGGATGGTAGAAAAATGCTAGAAATAGATGTATGTAGAGTGTGGGGCTGGCACAGGAGGTGGGAAATGAGGGATTTTGGGAGCTTGCCTTGCATAGGTTTTGGGAAAGGGCATGGTGCATCTTGTGAGTAGGATAAGGTCGGCACCTCCCTTCGACAGAGTCAGAGAGACTTCAAACAGTCTGTGATGTCCGAAATAGGCCTGCAAAAGGGCAAATGACTGATGCCTTAAAAGTTGTCTTCTGTTTTTTCTGGCTGTAGAGGAAACTCCATGGTGGACATGGAATAGTGGGTTAATGATCCTACCCCGTGCTGACAGGAGGCCAGGGGAGAGGGCTGTTGGTCTTGTGCAGAGGTCTAGCATTAGCAGGTGCCCTGTATGTGTCTGTATTTCAGGGCCCCTGGACTCAGGCTCCTGTGAGATGTTTTTTTCCACAAGGAGAAGTAGCAAATTTTAGAGGCTTAGCAGAAACCAAACCTGTGCACGCCTCCGTGCTGTGACAAACACACTGGTAGTTCCCTATCACAGCATTTGTAGCTTTGAGGCTTGCTCCCAGAAGGACTTGGAATATCAGTGCTGCTCTTCAAACACCTAAAATGTCATCACTAGCTACTGGGCTATGTGTCATGTTAATGCTGTGAAATGCAGACAACATTTACTCAGGTAACAAAATGAAACTGCATGATAACACCTGTCGCCAGAAAGTGTGGGGCAAAGGGATTTGGATTTGGATCTGACCAAAAGGTAGCAGCTGGTGCTGAGTGTTTGGTTGAGTGCTGAGGACATGTGCCTTGAGTCCTGCTCTCATCCTAGTCTCCCCTGCTCCCGTTCATTCATTATCTTTTTCCTTTTGATGCTGCTGCCAAAACCCTTATGTCTAATCAGGAGAGAAGTGTACCAACAACATTAATAGTATTAAAATGCTCTGGACTGGAAAAAATAGAGGGAACAGTGTTTTTCTGTGCGATATTTATTTCTTGAGTTTTTGATGCTGGGCTGTCTTGATCAGTGGAGGAGAGCAGCTGTCATGTTCCTCCTCCACCAGCTGGCTGTCTGTAGTGCCAGCTTTTCATTTGGCTTTGGTGTCTCTTTTCCTCCTGCCGTCTGCACTCATTTCTTTCCTCTGTTCTCATGAACACCACACAGTCTAGACTGTCAAACAGAGAAGTGATATTCCTGCATCTTCTTACCAGCCCTGCCAGTCTTCTCATTTCTGACTTGGCCACATCCTCCCTGGTAGTCTGAGGGTGCCGTCTTTAGCCAGGTTTCCCCCATCTTCCTTCCAGGGACTGAGCATCTTGGTAGGGTAGGACTTGGGGAAATGCCCAGTGGCATTTAAATCCATTTCTCACCTCTGATGTAGCAACAATAATCCTTATTATCTTTTCTCTATAAGGTTAATTGTAAGGTTGCAATATGTGGGCTGGGGTTTCCTTTCCTTGCAAAACACAGGCAGATCTGCTTGGGCAATCTGGCTAATGCTGTAGGATGATCTCTGGAAGGGATTTTGGGGGACAGACCTCATCGATGGACCCAGGGCTGTTGGCGATAACGGGGACATGGGTCGGGTCAGGGTGCTGTCAGGGAGCACTGCTGGATGTGCTGGTGCTGTGGGTGTTTCAGGGCCACTGGAAAGGAGGGAAGTGACCTTGGGGTGGTGGCTGGTGGGGCAATGGGTGACCTGTGTTATTAAAGAGCCAGCCATGCAGAGCTTGGTGTTTATCTCCTTCTTGCACCACAGCACCTGGACATGAGGCAGCACCAGATCTTTGGGGGCTGAGTTAAATGCAGGTTTGACATTACGAAAAAAAAAATACAACAAAACATGGTAATTGTTGGAGGTGCCTAAAAAAGGTTGGCATCATGAACTCATATCTGGCTGGGGACAGGGGTATAATTTTGACATAGGTCAAAAGGAAAATACATCCCACGATATCTGTGGCAGGGGTTGGGTGGGGAAGAAGAGGGAAAACATCTGCTGAAGGTATGGGCACGAGAGTGAGTGCTTTGATGGTGACCATCTTGAGGCCAGGGGGCTGTGGGGAAAGCAGTGGGGCCACGGTGGCACTGGGGCTTCCCTGCATGGAGGGCAGGAGGAAGGAGAAAAATGATGCTCATCACATTTGGCACCTTGCAGTCCTCACAGGACAGACACACAGGGACTGTGGGCTGGTAGTGGTGGGGGGGGAAACAGCAGGAGATTGTGAGGGTGAAATTACACCCAGCAGCAGACTGACATGTCTGGTTTCACAAGATGCTGTGTCCAGCACAAGGCGTGCTATCTGGATGCTGTTTTCTACTGCCTGAGCAAATTCAGATAACCTGCAGTTTACAGACCCCTGGCTCAATCCTGACCCTGCCCAAATTTCCTTCAGTCATTTATTTCACAGTGCCAGCATCTCCTGTGAATGCCAGCAAAGCTGCAGCCCTGTCCATGTCCCCATGGCACATATTGTGGCCTGAGTTTTCCAGAGCAGAGGTTTCATACCCTCCCTGTCCAGCAGCTGGAAGGAGCACTGGAATGCTACACTCGGTGCAGAGTGTGGGATGCTCCCTGTACACCTCCATTTAGTATTTCCCTTCTACCTGGCCTGAGTGCCTGTGTGGGCACGATAATAAGACAAGTACTCTCCTTCTAGGCTGGTTTTGTGCTCCTGCCCCAAGGTACAGGGCAAGGCTGAGACCTGGCAGGGAAATGGTCCCTGTGGGTTTCAGCACGCTGGCCCATGGCACAGGGCAAACGCTGCTCCCAAGTGCACGGGTTAGGACAATGCCATCCCTGGGATGGGGTCCGGTGCCCGGCGTGGGTGACACCGTAGTTGTTTGCGTGTGTCATGGCGGGAAGTGTGTGAATGGGATAAATTTAGCAGTCAAAACACAGGGCCAGCACAGTCCGTCATTAACTGCCAGCCCGTCTCGTCATCCTGCAACCACAAGGAGCTTTTTTAGGGCCGGCGTCCTGGCGGAGGCCAGAGGAAGCGTGGGAGGCCGGTTCCCGGTGACACCTCCGGGCGCAGCAGCGCTGCCCGGCGGTGCCATTGGCTGCCCCCGGCCCGGGGCTGGCACTGGCCAGAGGTTAAATGCCTGCCCGGCCACCCTGGGACACACAGCCCGGAGCATTCCAACACAGGCAGCCAGCTCGTCCCATCACCAGCACCACAGGAGGGGCGGGCTTGTATCACACCCAGAGGTAAAGGTCTTGGTGTCTTTGGGTTGATCCGGCATTGCCTGGAGGGAAAATGGCAACGTTTGGGAACAGGGGTTGAGGATTTCCTCACAAGTTTTGGTTGAAAGCAGGAGGCTCATGAGCTGGGATGTAGGTGTTGCTGTCTCAGGGAAGAAATGAGAAGTGTGCTCATTCCAGCGTGTTGTGGGTGCAGGGTGATGTTCAGTGTGGTTAATGTATCCCATAGGGATGAGGTGCTGGGCTGCTTAGAGAAAATGCTTGGAAAATGAGAGCAGAGCTGGAGGGAAGCCCCCTCTGCTTTAGCTGCCTGCCAGGCAGCAGTGCTGCTGGAGTGCCCACCCAGAGGCCTCTGGAGATGCAGCTCTCTGTGGGGTTATCTCATTGGGATGCTCCACTTCGGAATGGTGGGAGATTTCACGTGGCTGTGGGGACCACTCCAGGTGGGAGGTGCAGCTCTGCAGCCCGTGGTGCCCATCTGAGGTGCAGGCTCCTGTCACAACCACTGAGCTCAGCTGGGTGGTGACATTACTGTGGGAACAGGAAACTCTGCAGAGCTTTCCTGGTCTTTAATGATGCTTAGGTAAAAAAATCTGCCAATACATGGCTGGGTATTTAAAATCCCAAACTAAATGGAGGTTTCTGCACAGGAGGTGGCACAAGGACAAATCCCTGGCTTGTTTGATGACATGCCAGGCTGAGCACTGTGATTTGGGAGGGCTTTGTGGGGCCGAGTTCCAGCCCGAGGCACATGCAAAGGCTTTGCTCTAGCCTGCAAATATTCCATTCCTTGTTGCAGCCACAGGGACCATGAGTGACAAGAGAGCTGTGTTTCTGGTGCTGCTCCTCTGGGCCGTGGCCTGTGCTCACCCTGTAAGTACCCCGTGGATTGACACTCCCACCCCAAACCCCTTGGTTTTGCCCAGCCAAGGCAGACTGCTCACTGACCAAATGTCTCCTGGATGTGTTTAGGTGCCTGGCCATGAACCCACCCACCCCAGCGCCCTGCAGGAGGTAAGCCACAGGTGCCCCTGTCCCACATGTAGCAGCACCTCAGGGAGCAAGTCAGGGATGGGGAGCCAGCCTTGGGCAGGCATCCTTGGACCAGGAACCTGGGAAGAATCTGCTGGTTTTGTGGGTCTTTGAGCTTTGTCCATCTGCTCAGTCTTTTCAAGCTGGGTTGGTTTCACCCTGTTTTAACGTGCCTCCCTGAGAAAGGTCCCAGTTCACCTGACACCTTTTGCTGTGCTGGCCCTGAAAAAGGAGTTTCTGTTCTCTGAACTAGCCCAGCTTGGGCTTTTCTGGGCTGTCCTTTTGTTGGTAGCTACCATTTTATTTCGTATCAGCAGAAATAACTAAAGGGCTGCGGTGCAAGAAATAAAAAAAGCTGGAGCTCTTGCACGGCTCGGGAGTGAGGCCCTGCAGCAGCAGCAGTAAACATGCTGTGGTTGCTGTTTAATAAACCAAAAGCACCGTCTCATGTTTTGCCTCCAGGATACCGCAAATGAAGATTTCATCGGCAAGCTGGGCAACCACCTGGATGGTGGAGACGGCAGACATCCTCCTGCCAGTCCAGAGACACGGGAAAATGCCCTTGCCAGGGACCTGACGGGTGGGAATGCCGTGGATGAGGAGCTGGGTGAGCTCGGTGGCCAAGCTGTGGGAGGCCAAGTTGGGCAGGCTCAGCATGTGAACCAGGTGGACCACGAGGACACGGGCACCCACAATGGGAACGACCTTGGTTTCCTGGTGAGTGAGTGGAGGGAAATGTTTTGTTCTGCCAGGAAAGCTCCCTTCACCCCAAACACGGCATTGCTCAAGGCCGTGCTTGGCTTTGCATTCATCTGTTTGTCACCTCCATAGGAGGCGGATGCACGTGACACTGACGATGGTGACAACGGAGACCACTACGGAGCCAACGGGTTTCCCTCCCATGGCGGCGGCTTCCTGGACGAGGAGGACGACAGCGGGGACGACACCTTCGATGCCAACGGGGAAGAGGAGAGGGGCGAAGGCCCTACCTACGTGGCTGGTGCTGATGGGGCAGGGGAACGGGAGCACGACGCTGGCCGTGGGGATGCCGGGGCAGGCGGGGGGCACGGCGACAGCAGCAGCAGCAGCAGCAGCAGCGGGAGCGTCGGGGCAGACCACCGGCGCTACAGGAACTACGGGCGCACCTACAGGCACGGAGGGGCCAGCAGCAGCAGCCAGGAGGAGGAGAGCTACGACTTCCAGGATGAAGCCATGCAGGGGGATGATCCCTCTGTCTTTGACGGCCCGGGCAGCAGCTACAGGATGCGCCACGCTGGCCCCCGTGCCCTGGGGAACAGCTGGGAGAGTGCCCAGTGGGCTGGCTCCCATCGCTGGGAGGAGGGTGACAGCAGGTCCCCCGAGGTGGAGGATGGTGACTCTGGAGAAGACAGCCCATCCGTGGAGGATGACAGTCAGTCAGAAGAGCCTGTTGACAGCCAGTCAGAGGAAAAAAGCTCCAGCCACTCCAGGGAGGATGGGGATGGGGATGGGGAGGACAGCCCCTCCAGGGAGGATGAGGACAGCGAGTCCAGGGAGGGCACTGATGAGCAGTCAGATGAAGAGCCAGGGGAGACCCCGGAGGTGGTGAGAACCTTGAATGAGCACAGCAATAGCCAGACCTGGGAAGGGCAGGAGGACTGGGATTCTGCTGAGGACAGGAGCGTGCTGTCCACACCTGAGAGTGAGTCCAGGGAAGAAGAGGGTGAGCTGAGCAAGTCCAGGGAAGACGATGATGACCAGAGCCAGTCCACAGAGGACACCGTGGAGGAGTCAGAGGAGGATGAGAATGACTCTGTGCCGAGCACATCAGCTGAGAGCCCAGAGTCCCAAGAGGATGACAGCAGCCCAGAGGACAACACAGGTGAGGACAGCAGGTCCACAGAAAGTGACAACAGCGAGTCCCAGGAAGATGATGACGGTGTGGAGAGCCACTCCCAGGAGGATGCCACCCGTGAGTCCAGCAGCCACGAGGATGACAGCTCCCTGCAGAGCCTGGAGAGCGGGGGCCGCAAGCGGCGGCTGGGCGCCCTCCGCCACAGACCTGCTGCTGACTACGATGACAATGACTGCCAGGATGGGTACTGAGCTGTGCCCCACGGCCTCAGCGGCGTCGGGGGCGTGGGGGAAGGAGGGGTTAATTTATTTGCCATGTAGCCGGGTTGACTTCCTCTCAAGAAGGTGCTGTGGTTAAAACAGAGTCGGGTTCGCCGGGGCTAGGCCTGGCCACGCTACACAGGGAGCGAAGGGGTTGCCAGGCACAGGGAAAATGCCGAACCACAGCAAGAAAAGGCATTTTCTATATCAAACTGGAGAGCAGCTGAGAGCTGTGAGTGCCAGCAGGGTGATGCTGCCGACTTGCCCCAGGGGCACAGTGGTGGCTTGGCACTCCTGGGCATGCTGGGCAGAAAGGTCCCTGTGTTCACCCCTTGTGTTTACCTACCCTGCCCTAAACACATCTGCCCAGGCTCCAGCTGGAGCTTTCCATTAACTCCATGTCCAGCACATAAAAAGGAAAAGCTACAGCTGATGTGCACATGTGGTGCATGGGTGCAGCAGGGTGTGAAGTACCACTTCAGGATGGGATGTATGTAATATTTTTATTCTTTTGTAAGAAATGTACAGAAAACCTTATACTGTATCCTTTTTGCACTTGTATTTCAAAGCTGAAATGTACCCTGTTGATTTCTTTAATCACTATTAAAACCACCAAACTCCACTGTAGTGTGGTTTGAGATGTTGCTGGTTTTTTCTCCTGGGCGTGACAGGGTCTGCAATTTGGGCTGGACCAGAAGGAGCAGGAAGCAAAGGGCAGGATGTTTGTGTGGGGAGCCACAGCATGCCGGGAGGAGGGGGAAAGCAAAAGCTGAGGGTGTTCCCACCCCCTCTATTTCCAGGTGCCCCAAGGGCTATCTCTGCTCCTTGGTGAACCTGCAGTAGGGTGGAAAATCTGGGGCTTTGCTATATTGGGGCCATCATCTCCTGCAATGTGAGCAGGGGTTGTGCTGCTCTTTTTGAGGCACTGGAAAGGTGTCCCAGGGCATGAGGACTCTTCTGAGCCACTGGCTCTGTGTGCCCATGGTGGCCCCTAGTACCAGGTTCCCTGCAGCAGAGATGCAGGTGAGCAGGGAAAAGGTGTTATGAGTAAAGCCTGTTTTACTCTGTGTGACATTTGGTTGAGTTTTTTTCCACTTATCAGTAAGTAAACAACACATTATTTAAAATCCCACCCAGGCCCCTCTTCCTTGCTTACGTGTGCCAGACAAGCAGTACAATGTGGGTTTGATGCTGGCAGGTGAAGCCTTGGGCTGTTGTGTCACTGTGCAGTTTTACAGCACGGAGTTGTGTCTCTCTCTGCAGGGGACAGTCCCCAAGGGGTCGGGGTGAGTGGGTACATTCCCTTCAGCTGTCCAGTCTCAGGGGTGTCACTGCTGAGCATTGCAGTACCAAACTCAAGAAGCAGTAAGAAAACAACATTTTTCTGCTACTTACAGCAGAACCACACCTAATTTGTAGCCTGTTTCCACCACTGTGAAGGCTGAGAGCTGAACAGCTCCTGGTTTTTATGTAAATTATGTTTTAATTTTCACCTTGTGTAACCTTTTTTTTGCTTCTGTATGAGATCGGCTCTGAAACTTGTGGTTCCCCACGCTGCTGCCGTGGGAATGAACCTCTTTCCTGAGCCTTCATCCCACTAGTCCCCACTTCACTGTGAATACCTCAGCTGCCACCTGGCCCTTGCATCAGCTGTGTGAATAGTTGGGGATGCTGTGATGGCAGTGATGCCTCTCGGGGTCACGGGCGCCAAAATGATGGAGTGCAGCCCCACCACCGGGGTGAAAGACAGCAGGCGTGGGTTTGGCAGCAGCCAAAGGGCTGGGTCACATCCGTGTCGCTGTGGTGTAAAGCAGTAGTAGCGAGGCGTTTGCCGCGGCGGGGCAGGCAGGGCTGTGAGCTCTCCCGTGGCCAGCAAGCGGTGCTGCCGCTCAGGCAGCGGCACGTTCCGGTGCCGCCGCTGTCCCAGGGCTTCTCACATCCCTGGGGCCATCCGAGGTGATGTTTGAGCAGCCGCAGCTGCCGGCGGTGGGGATGCAGCAGTTTTTCTCGGATCCCTCCGGGAAGAGGAGTGCAGCTCTGCAGTGAGCCCAGCCTGCTTCTCGCACGGTCGAGACGCTCCAGGGGCGGGGTGAAACCGCTTCTTGCAAATCCGTGCGAGACCCTGTGTCCATCCTCATCCTTGTGGGAGTGATGCTGGGGTGCACAGCTGCCTGGCACAGCTGGGCAGGGCACTGGGTGTCCCCGTCCTCCTCATTCCGTGCATGGAGGGAAAACCGGGATTGCTTTGGGTTTAGTGTGAGCGGGAGGCAGGAGTGCCTTGCAAACAGGGCCGAGGGTATCCGGCTGTGCTGCCCCACACGTGGGTCCCCTTCACGTGCCTTCCCGGGGACGTGCTGCCACTGCACTCGTGTCCTGGCCAGCAACGCCCAGCACTTGCCTCCCGCCGGCTGGCTGCTCCCCAAAAGCCAGGGAGCCGGTGCCAGAGCTGACTGCTGCCTGCCGGTCCTGCCAGGACAGCTTCCCACGGCACCATCCTTCCCGGGCATTGCCCTTCTGTGGGAAAACCTCCTGCTTGGCAGCAGGGAGGGAGCTGCTCGTGTTGGGCTTATGCAGGGATGTGCCCAGAACCTGGCAAGGACATCTGCAGGGTTTTGGGGGACCACCCTTATCAAATGCTGTTCATCCGTGTAAGAGCAGAGCCACCCTGCTTGACATCTGGAAGGGCTTGGTGATGGGCAGGACTTCACAGGGTGAGGTTTTGGATGGACAGAAGGAGTGTGACCAAAAGATGCTCTCTTGGAGGATTTTAAGGCATTTTTAGGAGTTTATGTATTTGGCTTTTATGCCAAATAAATGGCCTAAGAAACCTGTGTCTGTGCACTGTGAGCATCGGAGGAGAAAGCTCCTGCTCTCTGCTGTTGGGCTGGCAGGAAAAGCAGCTGGGAAGATCAGCCACAGGCTCTTCCATCACTGGAGATGTTCCTGCCTCCAGCTTCAGGATGATTATGTGATGAAGTTGTCAGGGTCAGTTTTCCCAATGGGTTAGGCAGGGATAAAAAATACCCACATCAATGTATGCTTTTATTATCCACCCACATGACATTCTTTGTGCATTGGGGGTGGCCTCCAGAGCTGAATGCAGCGATTTACCCAGAAATCACCAGTGGGGTTTAAAGCAGGTATTTTTGGATCCATTTGGGTTTTTGAAAACACGACTTTACATCATCTTAAAAGAAAGCTTTCTTGCGTTTTTTTTTGGTTTTTTTTTTTTTTTTTTCCTTTCCAAGAAGAAAAAGGGCTATTTTTAATAAGTAGCTGGTGTGGCTGAAGTGGTGGGAGGCAGCAGTGCTGAGCCTGGCTGTGGCAGCAGAACTTGGGGCAGCCACAGCACACATGCTGTACTTATTCGACCCCATTATTTTCCTGGATTTGGCGGGAGAAATAGAGAGACCCCTACACTTGCAGACCACCTCTCCCTCCAGCAGTGGCTTTTTTGACAGTGCAGACAAATTTCCTGGGCTTCCCGTGGTGATCTGAGCTCCACAGCTGGCTGCAGGGCTTTTCCTTGGCCTGTGTTTGTCTTTAGCAAAATGGGAATATCTGTGGAAGAAACAATGATAGAATCACAGAATGGTCTTGGTTGGAAGAGATCTTGAACACCATCTCAATCCAACCTCCCTGCCATGGGCAGGGCCACTAGACCAGGTTGCTCAGAGCCCCATCCAACCTGGTCTTAAACACTTCCAGGGATGGGGCAGCTACGACTTCTCTGGGCAACCTGTTCCGGTGCCTCACCACCCTCACAGCAGAGAATTTCTTCCTAGTATTGAATCTAAAACTCCTCTCTGTTTGAAATCATCCTCCCCACCTCGTCTTGTCTACACTACATGCCCTTGTAGGAAATTTCTCTTCCTCTTCCCTGTAAACTCCCTTCCAAGTCTGATGGGGTTCTCTCTTCTGTGCCCCCTGTGATGGAATTCTGTGGTGGGAACCACTCCTCTCCAAGCACACAGTGGGGCCAGGAGAGTTTGATTGCGTTTCTCTGCCCTTTGCAATGGGGAGGAAAAACCTCTGACGGAATCATCGAGGCCATCAATCTGAACAAAAGAAATATCCCAGACGTGGGAAAACAGCCTCTGACCTCAGTGAAACCCCAAAACGTTACAGACCTTTTGAATGCCCGAAGGAATTTTTTCTTCCTGCTCCCTTTACTGCCACACACTTTGATGGCAAAGACCTTTCCCATCCCTGGCTCAGCCATGTCCTGGGAGTTTTGTGGTCCCCCCAGCACTGCCCCAAAGAGCCAGGCACCACAGGATGGTAAAGTGCAAGTGTTAGCATCCACCTGTACTGCATCCCCCCAAGTCATGATGGAAACCTTAAAGCCTCTTTTACTGCACTCCCCAAACTCATGATGGAAACCTTAAAGCTGCAGAGTGAGTGGTTTGCAGTTTGTTTTTTTTTCCTGTTTTCACACCCTGAAATGCAAAGCTGCAAAGAGCTGTTGTATTTTAGCAGAAGGCATCAGGTTACTGAACACAGGGGCTGAACCTGCACCTGAACTTGTACCTGGGGGGCAGAGGGAACACATGCCTTTTCTGTCCTTGACCTGATGTTGTTTTACCTGCAGATCAAAATGTGGTTTCATGACAGTGTGAAAACTTCCAAAGCCACCTTTTAAAAAACTGAAATGAGTGCCTGAGTGTTAAGGTAGTTTTTGCAGAAGACATGTACCTCTCTATGTATTTAGGCCAATTTGGATGGGGCTTTGAGCAACCTGGTCTAGTGGGAGATCTCCCTGCCCATGGCAGGGGACTGGGACTAGATTGGGACTGAGATCTAAGGTCCCTTCAAACCCAAAGCATTCTGTGATTCTATGATATGTGGATACACATATCACTCTTCTGCAACTCATGTGTGTACACAGTAACAAATAACCAGTGCAAGAGCAGCAGTTCCTGCTGACACACGCAGCACACACTGCCTCTGCTGCAAGTGGGACCTTTTTAATCCCAGACTCAGGAGTATTACCAAGTTAGAGCAGTGTGTGTGGTGACAGGGAAGCAGGCAGCCATCACCAGTGCAGCACAGAAGCAGTGTGCCTCCACGCCATCCAGATGCCTGATGCACTGATTTAACTTTGTTAGAGAGCTCAGTTCCTGGGCTGGGTGTGCAGGCTGTTGGTTTTTCCTTCTGCAATGAATACAGGCTGTCTTCCTGCTTGCTCCCTGAAAATAAAGCTTTTGGGGGGGGTTATTTGGCTTTTTCTCCTGAGAATGTGTTTGAGAGTTCTTACACGTGGATGGAGGCAGAGACAGGTGGGGGGGACCAGAGCTGGTAACTTAATATGGCTGATGAAGTGTTTCTTGTTCCTGAAAAAAAGGAAAACAAACAAACAAGCAAATGGAGGAGATCCAATATACAGATATTGCTCAAACATGTGAGGGCCTAGGTGGTGGCAAGTCTAGGATTTGTGATAACGCTGCAACCTACCCTCAGTGATTTGCTGGCTTTTGTTCCCAGAGTTCAGGGTGCTTCAAAGTGCTCACATTACAGAGCTACTCCTGGCCTACGTTGTGCCAGGAATGCAAATAGAATTAATTTCCTTTTTCTATTTTCTGCTCAGAGAAAAAGGAAAATCATATGAAACCTTCAGTTGCAGAGGGCCAATATATAAAGGTTGTGTACTGACAATGGAGACTGATACAAGGTGCATTTTAGATATTCTCCCCTCACCCTTTTATTCTAAAATTGAATGTTGGCAGAAGAATATAGAGCTGTGTGTGCAGCTGATGCCGTGTTTGTGCTCTGAGAGGTAAGGGGAAAGAGAGGCATTCCTTACTCATATGGTGTTGCTCCCTCTTCTTGCTCATCACTTCTCTCCCCAGCTGGTGACCATGGCACACACCCTCCTGTCCCTACGTGGGGAGAGGTGGAAGCCAGGGCAAGCTCTGCCTCACATGACCTCTATACACGTTTTGGGGGTGCCCTGGACACTGAGCTGCATGGCAGTGGTGCCCTTTTCCCTGGCTGCAGCAGCACCTTGGTCTCTTCCCACCATGCTCAAAGTGTCCTTCTGATTTTGTTTTCTTTACTTATTTTTGGCCCTGAGGTTTCCTTTCGGAGTAGCTCCAGGGCGTGGAAATAGGACGGTGTGGCCTCAGCCCCGCAGTGCGCCCGGGCAGGACAGGAGCACTCTGCTCTGCTCATTTACCGCCCTGCAAGAATAATAACTAAATTTGGACTTAGGAGCCATGTCAGCCTGAGACAGACAGGGACACTCTGACCCTGAGGTCCCCAGGGGCTCAGGCAAGTACACTCAAACCGTACAGGGTGCCTTTGCTGAGTGCAAGCTGCAGCACAAAGCTGCAGCCAGCGGCCGGTGCAAACCCCACCTTCCACTAGACCACGTTGGTTAAAACCCCATTCTTTGGAGGCAGACAAGCTGTTCTGTCTTTTGTTTCCAGCAAGGTGAGATCATTTTCATAAAGCTTTCAAAGCCTGCTATCATATTTAATAACAGATTGCTTTCAGACAAAGGGGTGATCCCTCCAAGCCCTGCCACCTCGGAGAGACGGAGTGCTTGTAAAAGCATTAAGAAACCAAGGCCAATGCTCCAAGCCTGCCACGTGATGCTTTTCAAAGTAATAATAAAAAAATAAGTTTCAAATGGAAATGTTTTGGATGTGCTGGCCGAGTACCCTGCTGGTCTCCCGCCATGGTGCCGGTGAGGTTTCTGCTGCTGGTGGCTTGCCCGGGCAGCACCCGCTCCAGGAGCTAAACATAGGTGCTGGCTGCACAAGGCACTTGGGCACACGTTAATTATGCTGGTGCTTTTTAGGGATCTTGGGTGAAATATGTGTTTTTATAGTCAGTTTTCCATATATATTTTTTAAGCAGCCTGGAGCAGAAGCCCTTTAATTACATTAAAAATCGCCTCCCACCAGGACTCTCTGTTCCCAAGCCCTGATGAAATTTTAAGCTCAAAGCAGGGCACATGCTCACTGCTTTCCTAGGACAGCAGGGGACAATGGGAAGCAGGGCTATCTCTGGCCGGAATGCCCTGCATTTCCCCCAGCAGGGCAGCCCCTCCAACTGCTCCAGCCCTATGGAGAGGGGGAGGACATGAGAATCCTCACAATGCTGAACTCTCTTTATCAGAAGCTGCTCTGTTGGCACCAAAACACTGCATGGCTGGGGTTTTTTCTTTTTTCTTTTCTTTTTCCTTTTTTTTTTCTTTTCTTTTTTTTTTTTTGTGTGTGTGGGTTTTCCTGGCACTAGGCGTCAGCTGAAAGCCACGGCCAGCTCCAGGCCTCCCTTATAATTAGGACTCTTCACAGTGACACAAAGGGCTTTGAAACCCATAGGGCAGCTGTGCCCTGCAGCCCCAGGGGTTGCATGGTGCGTATGTGGCATGGCCTGCTGCCAGGGGTGCTGGACCCTCAGGGGGCTTTGGGGGACCTCTCCTTCCCCAGAAACAAGTTTATGTGTGTAGTGTTCCATCGGCAATTATCAACTCTTCATCATGTACCTGTCAATGCTGGGCTCCCCTGCATGTAGGTGAGGCTGTTTGTGCCCCTGGTTTTGAGAAGAAACATTCAGGTCTCTCATGGCAAAGTGAATTTTTCTGTCCTAGATAACCATAGTTATACCATTGGCTGAGCTGACCATTACAGACCTGCCTGAAGGCATTTATTTTTCAGCACCTCTGTTCCCTCTCCTAGGGCTGTAGGGCTGAAAGCATCAAGTGGGATTTGCAGTTCTCATTGCCACTGTGGGAAGCGAAGTTGCATTTGGTGAGGAGTCATTCCCTGAACTGCTGCAGCCCAGATGTGCAGGAACTTAGGGGCCCTTGCTGAGGAGTGCAAGAAAAACCTGGGAAAGAGGGAGCAGAGGTGCACTGGAGAGCTGGGTGGCTGAAATCCAAGCAGGAAATGATAAATATAGGTAAAGGAGAAAAGACGTCCCTGCAGAGGTGGGTGCCGGGGGCAGCATCCGCTTGCTGTATCCTGCCACCAAGGTCCCCAGTGTGATTTGAGTGCACGTGGGTGGGTTTTTTTTTTCATTTTCCCCCCAACCCCAGGCAGTTATTACGCTTTGCTAGGGACATACACAGATTTCAGCTGAGCAATGCCTGATTTTTGAGAGCAGGGGACTGGGCTGGGCCCTGTGTTGTTCTGAGTAGTTTGCAGGGCATTAGAAACAAAGCTGACATGCATTTTGTAGCAACACTGTGGCGGAAATGGCTCTCAAAGGGGGCCTGGTGACACCTGTATCTAAGTCCCCTTTTCTTTCCCTGCTCTTACCAAGGGCTCTGCAGGCATCCTGGAGAGGGATTTGTTTGGATTTAGCTTTTTATTTGGTCTAACGGCCCGGCCCAAGTGGCTGTGGAGCCAGGCCTTTGAGGTTGGTCTTTTTGTCTACTTGAAAAAACAGTGACAGAATTTCCCAAAAAGAGAGGTGGATACCCCCTAGGACCAGATTTCCCAATATTTATTTTAATTAATACCCAGAGTGTTATTATACCCTCAGCCTCCCGGCCGCTCATCTGAGGCCAGACCCTCAATTAAGCGGCGCAGTGCAAACCTCGCTGGGTTTGGCAGCGGCACGGCGCGCTATGTTTGTGCACCAAATCTGCCAGCGTTGAAGTTTTGGAGGGTTTTTGGTGCATGCTGGAGGGCTGGCGTCACTCTGGGCAGGGCGGTGACTGGCTTGGGGGGGGGCAAAGCCAGACCTTAAATCCCAGCAGGGCAGCAGCGGGAGGAAATCTGTGCCGGCTGACTCCGTGGGTAGCTCTCGGTGCTGGGGCAGGGTAAGCTTGCTGCTGCTTTTCCCGGTTGGGTTGTGCATTGTTGTCTGCTTTTTGCAGGGAGATAGGGGCTCAGCTTGCTGGTGGGATAGGGTGCTGCTTTTAGTCCTTTCCTGGGTGTGTGGCTTTATGAAGCGCTCGGGTGGAGGGAACGAGCATCCAGAGCCTTGCTGCGACGTCAGGGAAGCTTGTGGCCACTTGTTTTCTAGCCTGAGTTAAGCAAAAATAGGGCAAGTTCAAGCACAGATAAATGTAATAGCAATTCCCTACAAGCACAGCTGATACTGGGTTTAGGCAGAGGAAGGGTAGGAAAAGGGAAGGTTAGTGCACCTGACTGAGCTCAGGGAGATGCTGGGAGCATTGCTCCCTGGGGGAAGGCTGGGGTGCTGCTGAGAGGATCGGATGTGCTTCTTGCTCCTTGGTGGAGGAGGGCTGGCTGTGTTTTGGTGCTGTGGATGTGCAGCTCAGACCTGCCCAGAGCCAAGTCCCCTCCAGCTATGCCTGTGGGGGGCTCTTTGCATTGGTGCCTTGCCACTGCTATTTTTGCCAATGGAAGGCTGTAGAAGCCAATTATTTCCATTATTTGTTTGCTTTTCCTCAGCGAGGTCAAACTGTCTGTGGTGTAAGTCCCAGGAGCACTGCTCCCTGGGCACAGCCCAAGCAGGTCTTGGAACTATGGGAAGGCGGCCACAGCATGCAGTGCTCCCAGCTGCTCCTGTTGCATCTCCAGTGGGGCTTGGCTTTCTCCCCTCTCTCAAAGGCAATGGGGGGCAGGAATAAGTCATCCTGCTGAAACTTGGTTTTCTGGTATTTTGTGGCTTCTAGAAAAAAAATGCATTCATGGAAGTTGAGGCAAATCTTTAAAAAAAGAAAAGGAAAAGAAAAGAAAGTATTTGGTCTATGGAGGGGTTGGGTGACCCCACCAAGAAGTGGCTGGAGGTCATCCTTTCTTCTCCCCACTCACCCACGTGGACACAGACATGTGGATGGTTTGGAGTGGTGTTGGTGCTTTCTAGCTGAAAAGCGAGCCCTTGACGTGTTTCGGTATTCCTAGAGACAGCAGCCATGAGGAGTGTCCTGGTGTTTGTCTGCCTGCTGGGGATGGCGTGTGCCTTCTCGGTGAGTCCCAGGGGAGGGGGGAACCCCGGCCCTGCCGGGGCTGGTGTGGGGCTCGTACCAACCCACCCTTTCCCCCAGGTCAAGAGCTGGCTGCGGCGACCCAAGCTGGACGACTCCGAGGAGAACGCGGTAGGGTCTCCCCTCCCCACCCCGCGTGCCCAGTCCCACAGGGGCTGATCTTGAGGAAGAGCACATTTTGGCTCCTGTACCCAAAGCCCCAGACTGATGGGATTTCCCCCCTCCCTCTCCTGGTAGGTTTTCAAGAGCCGGCACCGGCGTTACCCGTACAGATACATCTACGTGTATCCCCCGCAGCGACGGTACCAGGTGGGTGCTTCCGAGGGGTTGCTGCTGCTTCGCCGCCCTCCAAATGCAGAGATTTTGGCCCAAATGAGATGGGGGCACGGTCTGTGCCCTGATGGCATGGCCTGTGGGCCTGGGCACAGAACATTGTACTCGTGACACCGCTGGGAACCCACCCACCTGCCTCCAAGAAGAAGAAGTATCTTCTTAGGGCAGTGACTCATCTGAGGAAGAGGGGGATGGCTCGGAGGAGGAGGAAGGGGGGGTGAGTATGGCAAACCAGCAGCCTGCAAAACAAATACGGGAATTTGGGAACTTTCTTTGGTTTTGTATTCTCTGCTCATCAGCATTTGTGGTCACTGACCGCCCACAGACTTGCGCTCTGGATACAACTGGATTTTCTACTCTGGGGCTTATTTTATTATTTTTTTGTTGATTATTTCCTTTTGCTTTCCTTTTTCTTCCTGGGCGGGGGTTGCACCAAACAGCCCTGAGACAAATTCTCTGGGTTTCCATTTCCAGTGTCTCAGAAAGGAGCAGGACAGGCCAAAGGACAGAAGCAGGGAGGTTCACACAAGGAAGAAGGTGCTGTTAAGAGGAACTCCTCTTACCTTCCTCTTTCAGGGTCTGTTGCCCCCATAGCACTGAGAAAATCCCTATGGAAAATCCAGTTATGCTCTGCATGTGTGTCTGTGGAGTGACACAAACTGATGCTATATCGGGAAAGTCAGATTTGTACCAATCAGATGGTAAAGCTGCTCCTGTCTGCTGGGTCAGTATGATCTTGGGCACATCTGTAGTTGTGAGAGTCACACAGGTCCAAAATTAAGTGTAAGGGGTTACAAAGATCTTTTGTGTCTCATCGGGCTGGAAATGCTGAAAAACAGTCTTGTGGTCTCAGGCACACAGGTGCTTTGAAATAAGGATCTGGTATGCTTACAAACCTGTGTGTCAGGCCTAATCAAGTCTTTTATTCTTTTCTTTTTTAGAAGTTATTTCATGAAGGCCAGGGAACCTGGTTTTAAGCCCTGCTTTGGAGGTCTGTCAGGGCTTGGGATACAGCATGAGGTGGCCCCTGTGCTAGCCCTGGCATCTCCCTGCAATTTACCCCATTTTGCCTGTTTCTCTTCTCAACCACTGCAATCTCTAGGGATAATTTTGAGTAGTAGGATGGGCAGCAAAATATGGAATTTCATTTCTCAGGAAGAAATTAAGTGGTGTGCAGGAATATACCTGCTCTTTAGGTCTGCCCTTTTCATTTTGAGGGCACCAGAGCAGTAGCTGTTCCCATGCAGGGATGTGCCTTCACTGACACGGTGGTCAGCAAGAGGAATTGTGCTGAAAGGCCCCAAGGTCAGGCACAGGCATGTAAAAAGCACTGTCATATTGGCTGCTGGATGGGGAGCATCGCTTCCACTGGCACAGCTGGTTGCACTGTGCAATTTGATGGTTCTCCTATTGGAGAGGAGAGCAGCCTGGATTGCTATCAGATGCACCCATATTTCAAGTCTGAGGTGGCCCAAAATGCTAGGATGAGTGTCCTTGGTCTTGGCGTGCAAGCAGCAGGGATTGCCCAGGGCAGTGATGACACTGACCTCAGGTCTCTCTGCCATGGCTGGGCACATTTGCTGGTGGCAACAAGCTCCTCCTCTCAGGCTGGGCACTAGGTGAACTGCCCCACCAGTTTCTCAGTGGCTGCTCCAGGCTCTGTTTGCATTTGGGTTATTCCTTACCTTTTTTTAGCTATGCACCCCACTGAGAGCCCTGCTCTGCTGCTGATCTCTGGGGCCAAGCGTTGCCGATAGCTGATCGCTGGTGGGGTTTGGGCTCACGCCTGGCTTTGGGCCATCACACTCTCACTGACCATCCACACATGACGTGCAGTGTGTCCACATGTAGTGTGCCTGTGGCTTTCTTTGTTTACTGGAAACTGGGGGAGGTAATTTCCGAAGAAAACCTTTAGATGCTTTGCAAAGCAAAACGTGGAGCCAGAATGGGAACACCCGACTCCAGTCACCACCACTTAATTGCACAGCTCCAGCTGCTCCGCTGCAGCTTCTCCATTTCAGCCTGGAACAAGATCCGTGGGAAAGCAGGGAACTCGGAGCAATGCCCAAATACTGTGTGTGGATGCTCTGTACCCCTCTAGCTGCTTGGAGGCCTGCGCTCCACTCCAGCTGCTGACCCCCTGCCCTGTCCTGTCCCTGTTCCTGCAGGAGCCATTTTATGCTGGCACCAAGGCAGATGGACACCCTGCTGGAGCAGCCCCTGGGGACTGCCAGGGTGCATTGGGAGGAGACGTCACATCCTCCTATCAGGTGTGGTTTGAGGAGCTGGAGGGAGCACCCATGGGGAGGGGGCTGTTCACTGCGTGTTTGTTTGTACCCATGGGATGCCCTGCACCCTGTTTCTGCTTGGGGGGCTGCTGTGGAAACACCCAAAGCTGGACCAAGCTCTGGGCATTAACTTAGGGTTGGAAGGGACACCCCAAAAAACAGTCCTGCCATGCAAGGTGTGGGGGGATGCTCAGATGTGCCCATACCTGCCCCTTTCCACATGGAGCTGCAGCCTCCTGACACCCGAGTAATGCTGTGCTGTCTTCCCTCTGCCAGGGCAAGGGCTGCCAGGGGACCTTGAAAGAGATCAGGCAGAGGACTGCCAG
This sequence comes from Nicator chloris, assembly GCA_013400495.1. NCBI lineage: Eukaryota > Metazoa > Chordata > Aves > Passeriformes > Pycnonotidae > Nicator > Nicator chloris. The sequence goes on from WAAE01021440.1 coordinate 67,110, forward strand.
CAAGGGGGAAGACTCTGAAAATGAAGACAGTGATGAGAATGAGGAGGAAGAGGAAGAAGAAGAAGAAGTAGATGAGAATGAGAATGGTGTCAATGGCACAAGCACCAATACCACAGAGGGTATTGGACCTCATGGCAATGGCACTGTGGTGGCTGAGGAGGGCACTGGTGAAGCTGAGGAAGAAGAAGAAGAGGAGGAGGAAGAAGAAGAAGAGGAAGAGGAAGAGGAGGAGGAGGAAACCGAAGCCACCACCATCGCAAGCACCACCAACGAAGAGGGTCTGATCCAGGAAACCACTGTGGATGATGGGGGACCTAGGGATGTCACCACAGATGCCACCACAGATGCCACCACAGCTGGGGAGCTGTGGGAGTACGATGTGACAGCCAGGGACCACAGCTGGGGGGATGAGGGCACCACCACGGGTGGGTACGAGGAACAGGACGAGTACGCACGCGGGGACAGCTACCGGGCCTACGAGGATGAGTACAGCTACTACAAAGGGCACGGATACGATATGTATGGCCGGGATTACTACGACAGCCAGTGAGCAGGGGGACAGCCCTGGTGCTGTCCCTGCCTGCCCCAGCCACTCAGGAAGGTGAATCCGAAGGCTCCCTGGAGCCACCGCACGCCAGACGGGATGCCAGGCAGCTTGCCATGTGCACTGGCTCCATCCCAGGCTTTTTTTGGTTTTTGTATCTTCCAAAGTGAAATGAAATGAAATAAAGCAACTGAGCTGAGCTTGTGGGTGACAAAAGGTTTGCTGCCGAATTTTCTGGGGTCGGTGGGGCAGCACAGTGCTTGGTGAGGGGCTGAGGGGCTACAGTTGCCCATTATGCTTAGGGCTGAATCTTGTTAGTCCAACTCAGATGCACATGAAAGGAGGGAGGAACAGCAAGGCTAACTTGTAAAGCCTCTGTAGAGTCCCTTCTGAAAAATGAAAGGGCACTCTTAGGGACATTGCTGTGGGAGTACAGCCACGTTTTATGTAAAGTTGATGTGAATTTCCAATACGTGAGCAGTGATAACCATTTTTTACCATGTCTTCCATTCCTTGGTAATGTGCCTCCCATGGCCTGACCACACACCAGGCAATGTTAATAAGGGTGAAAACACTAATTTCTCTTTCTGTGCATCACTAGCTGTAGATGCACACCCCTGTAATGAGGGCTTTACGTCTTCATCCCTGCACCAGCTTTGTGGGTACAAGGCTGGGCGACTTGGTCGTGTGTCTTGAACACCAGTACTGCAGCCCAAAACGTCCGTGTCACACAGCCTCATCCCCAGAGCAAGGTAGGGCTGTCACAGTGACAGTGGTGCATCCACTCCCCTCCTCCATCAGGGATGGGGATGCCTGGCTGGGAGTCCTCAGGATCCCTGCTCAGGGTCACTTCCTAACAGGAGTGTGTCCCTGGCCAGCTGGTGATCTGCGTTATGGATAGGGATAGAACAAATCCCATTCGGTTCCAGGCAGATGCCACCATTTGGGAATAGTGATGGCTCTCATGCACAGCTTATGGCAGGTACCCTGCTGCTTCTGCACTCCTGGGAAGGAAACCTGAGTTCAGCTCCTGATGCAGGTCCAACTGCAGAACTAGTCTATTCCTGCAGCAGCAAGTCACTGGCCATTGTATAAGAACTGGTTCCGTATGCCAAAGCCAGGCTGCAGCTTCTGGGGAGGAAGGAGGTGCTGCCTGCAGCGTGGGCACCCCCGGGGACAAATCCCTATGGCTGCACTGGGGAGCCCTGTGTGCACTCGTGGCTGGTGTGGGGACACGAGAGTTCCATCATCCACATCCCCAGGGGGTGCCCAGAGACGTCAGGGAAGTGGCACGGACAAAGGGCCCTGGTGCTGCCAGGGGCCGGCTCCTGCTCCCACAGGGCGCGTAGCCCAGTCCCGTGTGCGTCAGCCCCCCAGGCACCTGGCAGAGGCTCTCCTCCAGGAGCCAACACACATGGGCTGGCTGCCCTGTGGGGTGGCATCCGATTGCTGCTCCCTGGCCGGTGGGCAAGGGTCAGTGTCCTGCTGGCTCCAGGATTTGCTCCTGCTTGAGGCTGGATGCTGATGGTTTAGGCGTTTCTGGTGATAATGCAGCAGCCATGCCAGCTCCCAGGGTTTGGGTTAGGGCAGAATGGGGAGTGGGATGGGAGCTGCTGTCACAGCGAGTGCCTGAGCCAGGCTGGCCGCGGCAATGGGAACTCTTCTTGGCTAGCATGTAGGTGACCAGCAATGCCACCAAAAGTAGAGGTGGAGAGAAGGAGGGTTTCTACATTGTGCACACCCTCATAGTGCTTCTTTGTAACGAAGTTGGGCTCAAAGGGAGCTATGCAAGCTGTCCATGGAAAAATATACATATTTTTTCTTTTTTGCCACTCTTCTATTTTGCACATACACAGGTTCAGCTCAGAGGAGTTGAGGTTGAAACCCAAAAAGCAAGTGTCAGAAGACACAGCATGGTGGTGGCTCTCAGCTTGGCCAATGCTACCCTTCTGTGACAAAGGGCCAGGACCAGGCCTGGCTCTGGATAGTGCCCTTCCATTTCTGCAGCCCTGCCAGCTTTCCCATGTTGGTCACAGTGAGCAAGCCAAGACCCACTGTACACCCTCTTATCAATAACCAAGCTGGACGTGTGCCACACTAAGATCTGCGCTAATCATCGAGCAATTTTGCCTTCAGAACAGATATTTATAAACTATGCTTTCTGTTTATCCAGCCAGGTGGAACATTTGATAGCTGTCTTTTACCACAAACACATTTTTAGCTGGAAATTACTCCCCCTGGTTATCTGCGGGTGCTGCCAGAGCTGACAAATGTCCCTGGGCAGGAGCTGATTGGCTCTGCGCACCCGGGGCCAACTTTAAATTTCAGCAAAGTGGGCACAGGCTCCACGGTCTGCCACTGGGACCTGCCTCCAACGGGAAAAGGTAATTTTCTTACCTAGCTTCCTGCCCTGTCTCTCCCTAGCCCTTCAGCTCTGCTGTCCCTGAGCAGGGATTCTTCTGCTTTCACTCTGGGCAAGCCACAGTGGGGATGGGGACATCCTGATCCTTGGCTGTGCACATCTCTTGAGCTTACATTGCTTTGTACTGCTGATCCTTGTGCATGAATTTCCTTCTGGGGTTTCCTGTAGCAATGCTGGTATGGCTGAAAATGGTCCCTGGGATGGACCTGCAAGCCCAAGCAAGAGTGGTTGGGTGAAACGAGAATTATTGGCTGACAGAGTTATCGCCTCCTGCCATTTATCAGTGCTGTGAAAGCCTGCTGCTTTCTTAATTCAGATTTATGAACATCTTAGCTTGCAGCAACTTTGGGGGGATCATTTATTGCAAATATCCGCCCAAGCTGCTTTGACAGAGGGCGTTAGGAAGTTTTAATAGCCGGTGTCAGAGCGCCCACTCGGAGCTGCTGGCTGTGCCCTAAGCACATGGTGGGACCATTGCCCTTGTTACGAGGAATGCAGAGAGGCAGGACAATGCCAAGGGCTACCTCAAAACTTGGGAAAAGCCGGGGTGGCTGGAAAACCCTGCTGTCGTGGGAGCTTTGGGACAGCAGGAGCTTTTAGGTTGCTGCTAGCCAGGATTATTGAGGACCACAAGTCCCAGGAAGACAAACTGCAGTGATGCTTCACTTTGTGCCTCCAGGAGCAGCCCAAGATGCAAACATCCGTCGTCTGCCTGTGCCTGTGCCTGCTCAGCACAGCCCTCGCCACACCTGTGAGTATGGCTTTTCCTGGGTTCCCAGCACACTGCTGGAAGTGTGAGATGTACTAACCGGTGCATCCTGCCATGCTTTCAGCAGCGGGAAAACATGGGTTGTAGTTGTGTACACCACCTCTGGTGCCTGGGGAGAGGATTAAGGTGAGCAGCAGAGGTGAGCCCAGAAGGAAAAATACATATTAGCACTGAGGTAGCTGAGTATGTCCCTTCAGTTTAGGAATCAGGGCATTGCACAAGTGTCCATCTGGGTGGCTGTATCTCTTCCCCTGGATTTCTGTGGATCTGGGATGTGCCCAGTGCTTTTGGCCTGCAAACAGCCTGAGCCAAGCCACAGGAAGGGAGGTGTGGGAAGGATGGTCATCTTACCTGTGTGGGGAACAACGGTCAGAGGGGGACCCGCAATTGTTTTCCACCTCTCCTAATTTGAAATCTTGAGAGGTTTTGACAAGAAACAGGGCAAACCAAGATGAATATAATAGCAGCCATTTCTGTCCTGCGTAACTGTTGCTCAGCATACTAAATAGACAGCTACAGTGAAAGTCTGCTCCTAGAAAAGGCTTGCTTTTTTGTCGGGGTAAGGAGGAGGGAAATCCCATCTGCCCTGAGGGATGGGAGGGATGGGCGCCTCGCATGTGTCTTTTATCCCTTTGTGTGAGCAAGCTCTCACAACCCGGTCTGTAGCAGGGCAGCTCAGGGGAAGGCAATAAATCAGCACAGATTTGCTTTTCAGATAGGGGCACAGAAGGGAATTAATACTATGCTGTGTAACCAGAGCTGTAATCTGGCCTTTGATACTGTTTACAAACAATGAAACAATCTGGGAATATTCATTACTTTGGGGTGTGTTTCTGCCCCTTCAGCTGGGCTTGGGATGTTTTAGTGACTAATTTTGTTGAAATTAAAGAGCACTCTCCCCCACAGGGCTACCTCTCACTCTGGCACGTAGGGAATGCCTGAAATGGCTATGTGGGGCTCACAGGATGCTCCCACCAGTAAATCCCCCAGCCCAACTGAGGGATGTACTAGCCAATACTCACCAAAAGATGCCAGGATAATCAGGGAGAGCTGGAAGCCTGCAAGCATGTGCAGAAACCTGGCCATGAGGACACTGAGGTTGCTGCTCAGTAGCTCAGTAAACGCTGGGAAACTCTACCAGTTAACCAGCTCTGGACTCCCATCACAGGCAGATCCAAGCAGTAAACTGGAGCATTCTTTTGTGAGCAATAGTGCTGTGTATTAAAGATGCTCTGCAATAAAATCCTCTGCAGCTGTAATCACAGAATGGTTATTTGCAGACCAACAATACCCTATGAAAGCTAGCATGCAATACAATCATGCTGTAGCAAAATTCACAATACTTTTTGGACCCCGGAAATGGGGTTTTGACCTTTTCTACTACTGCTATCTGTAAGTCAGCACCCCAGGTAATGCCTGGGAATTTATTGGCTTATCAATGGAGTTTTCCCACCCTTCTCTGAACACTGGGCAGGGTAGGTGGCCAGCAGTGGGCACTGGCAGCTGCCTGGGTGCTGGGGCAATGTTTGATGCCTCAGCTCTTGCCTGTGTTTTGCTGCCCACAGGTGCCACCACCGCTGCCTGGGAGAGCTGCTGGGAACTGTGTGGGACAGCACCGGGTATGTATCCCTCTGCCACCTCCTGGGGCCTCAGTGGGTGCTCATGGGACCCTACTGCAGTGCCAGACACAGAAAGGGAAACTCCTGCCAACGCAATTAGTAAGAAAATTGTGTGTTTTGGTTATTTTCTTCCCCACCAGATGGTTCTGAAAGGCTGCAACGCCAAGCATGGCTTCCACTTTTTCAAATTTGTCTACTTTTACACATCGCAGAGGAACCAGACACAGATAAAGGTGAGGAGGTGGCCAGGGGACACTGCGGGACCCTGGCCTGGCTGTGGTGCCCCCGGCAGCCATCCATCACCCTGACCCCTCCCTTGTGTGTCCTGCACAGAAAGAAGAGGCTGACCACCAGAGTGTCATCCCCAGCCACCAGCTGGATAAGGACAATGCCAGGAGGGAGCCATCGGAGGCTGGGAGAGCCCCAGAGCACAGTGACAACACCAGCACTGAAGTAATCGAGTATGGGATTGTCCTCAAGCCTCAAAACCGCAGCACTCCGGGCATCAGCAGGGACGGTCCCAGTCCTCGCCCTGGCACTGGCACACAAGCGCGTGGCAGTGGTGGTGGCTCGGGCCCCACCCCATCCAGCTCAGAGGGCAGCGGTGATCTGGATTTGGTGGTGGAAGCCGATGGTGGTGTTCCCATTCTTCCTCAGGGTGAACGCCCCAGTGAGGTGGGGAACAGGTCCAGTGTCAGGAGTGAGGACAAGGATGATGGTGTCCCCAGGGTGGTTCCAGTGGAGGGAGACATGACTCCTGGGAGGGGGAGGGCCCCTACTACCAGAGGGCCAGGGGATGAGGGCAGCAGGGAAGCCACTGTCTCTGGCCAAGGGCAGGAGGGTGTTAAGCAGGGTGCAGGGACAGGAGGCGTCGCTTTGTCGTCTGTCACTGAGAAGATGGAGGATGTCCAAGTGCATGCTGCAGGTGTGGATGAATACGCTTACATCCCCAGTTCAGGCAGAGTCACCATCACCCGCGGGAGCCTGGGCAGCACAGACAGGGCCACCGGCTTCACCCAGGTCTCTCCAGACAAGGATGATGAGGTCAACATCTTCATTGAGAGGGCCAACACCCATGCAGGGGAGCAGGAAACCACCCAGGCTGCTGCCACAGTGGATAAGGAGGATGATGGCATCCCCTCTGTGGGAACCAGCAGCCCGCTCCCCAGGCTGGATGTCACAGCAGCACCCAGTGGTGGTGAAGATGACAGCATCCCTGCCCGCAGGCAGCCTGAAAGACTGGCCACCACAGCCACCCCAAGCCGTGGGGACAGTGTCACCAGCAGCCTCAGGGACGGCCGTCTCACTGGAGAGGATGAGGAAGGTACCGCCACCATTGGTGTTGATAGAGGACTGGTAACCCCTGCCCCCTGGAGAGTCACTAGCAGTGACATTACCAGCCCCCCAGTGGCCAGCATCCATGGGAAAGATGATGATGAGGTGAGAAGAGAAGGGCAGAGGCCCAGGGAGAAGCCAGACTATGTGGCTACCACGATCCCTCGCCAGTGGGGTGACATGGAGGCCACTGCCACTGTCCCAGCCAAGGGGGCTGGCACCCGCCCGGCCACTACCGAGGGGGGCCGCACCGCCCCGTCGGTGTCAGCCAGCAGCCACAAGGCAGCCACGGGCACTGTGCTGGGCAGAGGAGGCAGTGGGGAAGTGGGGACAGCCACCTCCCGACCTCCCCGTGTGGAGGCACGGCCCGGGGCAGGGACCAGGGTGCGTCCAGGGGGAGCAGGGCCCGACAAGGCACCCAGGACGGATAAAGCACCATCCCCAAGTGGGAAACCCAGCAGCTGGGCGTCGGGCGGGGCCCAGACAAGTGTTGGTGGGGGCAGGTCGCACGCCACCAAAGCAGGGGTCAGCCCCGCTCCACAGGCAGGGCAGGACACGGGCAGCACGGCGGCAGGCAGGGGCCGGGAGCGGGGGCGAGGCGCAGAGAGCGGCACAGCAGCGCCGGGGGCCGGGGGCGGCCGCCTGCCCGGGCACCACGGCAGGAGGCTGGGGGCGGGGGCGCCGGGCAGCATCGCCACGCTGGGCCGCAGCCGGCAGCTGGACCAGGTGAAACGCGCCGACGAGCTCCACGTCCGAGAGCGGGCCTTTTACAGCCTCGGCGGGGCGGGCGGCGGCCCCCACGGCCCCTACCCCGGCCTCGGCAGCGCCGACAGCAGCCAGTCCTCCGAGGGGGACCGGGGCAGCCACAGCGAGAGCGGACAGACGGGACTGCAGCCCTCCGGGTGGGGATCCCCGGGGTACCCCCAGGGCCGCTGGATCCAGGGGCCGCTCTGAGGCGCGGCCGCTACCCACCCCGGCGGGCTCCAGCGGTGGAGCTGGGGGTACCACACTCCGCCTTTTCCCCTTTGGCATCCCCGCTGCGGGCTCTGCTCTCACCTGGCTGAGGGGCAAGTTGCTGGGGGGCACACGGTGCTCCACAGCCCAGGAGCCAAAAGTCACTGGTTCATGCAATCTGCTGTTAATCTGAGGGAGGCTGCGCATGGCACAGCAGCAGGAATGCACGGGTGTGCTGTGCTAGACAGCCAGGGAACAGCAGCCATGCTACACGGCGTAGGGTAGCGGTGTTTGTGCACTGATGCCAAGCAAGTAAAGAAGCAGTGAGAAAAAGCCTCTGTCCTCGCGGTTTCACTTCCAGCCTACTGGAGAAATAAAGACATTTCTGTACCTGAGGATCTGGTGTCTCTGGTGTTTGCAACGGGACTTGAGGCAGTCTCTCTGGCACAAGCAGCATGCTGAGGGTGGGCTGGTCCCTGGGCATAAGGGGATAAGGGGATTTCTGGCCCCAGCACATCCCTGGCCTTGCCATCCACTGTGGGACTGCAATTTGGTCAACAAGTCCCACACATCCCTCCCTTGGGGTATCAGACCCTGTCAGATCCTGCCCAGGGCCACCGGCCTCCCTGTGCTTGCTAGGGAGGCCCACAGAGCATCCTCCCCCTCGGTTTATCCACCTCCCCCAGCAAGAAGTCTCCATCATGCCCTCCTGATGGTATATTTCCTGGCCACACTGTCCTTCCAGGAGCACCATAACACTCTGGCTGTGCCACAGCCATTCCTGCCTCTGGCCCCTGCACACACGCCAGGCTGGGCTTCGGCACACTGGAGCCGTGCCATCAGTGATGGCCAAAGTTAATCACTGTTTATGCAATTGCAGGTTGCTTTTTCTGACTGAGAAGCTGCTAAAACAGGCGTGTTTAACAGTGTGCCAGAGCGCACGGCACAGTGGGAGAGGCGTCGAGCCTCGAGGGGAGAGGTATTGCCTCAGCACATGCTGAGGGGATTAACCACCAGTGCTGTACCCATGCAGGGAGCAGGTGGAAGCAGCCAGGAGCAGCCACGATGTCAGTGAAGTACCCAGAGAGTGCCTGCTTCCCTGCTCTCTGCACACCTGCACGCAGGGAAGTCGCAGATCCTGTCACAGGACACGGAATCACAGAATGGTTTGGGTTGGAAGGGACTATGAAGATCATCTAGTTCCAGCTCCAGGAGAGTTCCAACTCCTCTGACATGGGCAGGGATGCCACTCTCTAGACCAGGTTGCTCAAAACCCCATCCAACCTGGACTTGAATGCTTCCAGACGTGGAACATCCATAGCTTCTTGAAGCAACTTGGTACTTAGGGATCATAGATGGTTGATTCACGCTGGAACACCAGGACATCATCTGTCTCCCTGGTGGTACCAGTTGCCACCAGCTCTCGGGACTCTGTATTTCTACTGCTCATGCTCTCCAGCAGAAAAAGTCAAAAATTTCATTTGCCCCCACCAGGACATCAGGCCCTGGTGTCCCCGGGGAAGCTGCTCTATGTAGCTTAGTGCCAGTGCTGCAGCAACATGGAGATTTAGGCAGCCTGTGGCAGGGATTTGCCTGCAGCTTCCCGGGCTCAGGGCAGCATGCAGAAGATGGCCAGGGACTCACAGACCCCCTGTGCTGGCCCATCCGGCTCAGACTAAAAGGTGCTGCAGGGCTGCTGCCAGTCTGGGCTGGATGACTCACTCCTAGAATTGCCACAGCCTATCTCACCCCCAGATTTATGGACTGTGGCAATGCTCTGGGGATCTAGGGCTCGGAATGATTGCCTGGCAAATGAAGAGGGTGGTTTTGGGGTCTCGCCGCTGGCAGGGTTGGAACTAAGGAGTTTGCAGCCCTGGCGTAGCGCCCAGGCCCCTCCATCCTCAGTCCTGACCACACCCCTGTCCAAAAGATTAAGCAACATCCTTAAGTAAAGGCTGGGCACCATCTAGTGGAATAAAAAGCCTGTTGCGGGGAATGTTTTGTACCTGTTGAATGACGCCCAGCTCTGCTTGATGCTGGCGTGGGCACTGCTGCCGTCTTGTCCCACTGCTTCCCCGAGGTCCTGGGGAGCTCTGCCTGAATGGCGGGGTCAGGTGTAAATCTGGTTAGTGCAGGTATAAATGGCATACATTTATAAACCAGCAGTACCTCCTTGCACTGTCGCTGCTAAAGCACCTGGAATTTTTGTGCTGTGACTCTGGCTCTACATCTGGGAGAATACAGTATTTTGGTATGCTCACCCTGAGCCCCCTGCGCAGCACCACAATGTTGCCTGGCCCTGCTCTTTCAAAACTCACCTGCCAAATAGCACAAGTGGCCAATGAATGTAAAACCCACAAGTTTCCCTAGGAAAGGGTTTTCCCAGAGTATTGGAGCAAAGCGGGGAGCTGGTTTTTCCTTGCAGTGAAGGGTGAGCAGATGAGGGCTGGCAAGGTGGGGGTTGGCAGAGTGGCACAGCACACCCCTCATGTTCACACACCCACAGCAAGCTCACAGCTGGGCTAGAGGTGGTCATCAGGTCTGGGAGGTGTTCTTCTGTAGCCCTTTGCTCTTTGGCTCTGCTGAGCTGTGTGTTTTTGAGGAAAGATTTAATTTAGACTTTTAATAAATACACATTTACATTATGTTCCTTGTGTTTGGGGTTTTTTTAATCAAGGGTAGCAGTGATTTATGTGCAGGTTTCTTCACGCTAGGACAGCAGAGGCTGTTGCTGAAGTGATTTAGGGTCTTTCATCCCACACAAGTGAAGAGTGATATGTACTGTCAGAGGGTACAGAACAAAAACTAAATTGTCCCTAAAAATCCCAGATACTCTTATGAATGCTAACTGTGGTCTTGTGACCAGGCAAGTATGGGTACACACTGCTGCTTCAGGCCAGCAAGGTTGCAAAGAACTGCTAAAATTCTTTTTAAAAGAAGTCTAAAAACCAGTGATGCGCTTTGAGGAACCATTCAAACGGAGTGTTGAACTGTATGTTTTCAGCTACAGACCTCAATGCTGGCTGTATGGAGGGGGCAGGTGGTGCCTATCACAAATAGCTCTTCTCAGATGTTTTCCTGGCTGTGGGTTGGCAGTGGGCACCACCCAGAGAGACAAGGGTTCCTTCCCCGTTGTAACACCATGGTTTTTCAGAAGAGGGCAAAAGCAGACAGCCAGAGGGAGCAGCTGAAAGCAGCACCTTTCAAACGAGAAGGAGCATGGCTACAGGACAACAGCGATTTTCCTCCTCACCTGCTGTAGTTCCTCAGTAAGATCCATCTTCATCCCACACCAAAGACCAGGAACTGAGAGGGACTGAAATATTGTGCACACCCCCAGCAAACCCTTCCTCCCAGGGCTCAGCCTTCCTGCTCCTAAGCTGGCAGCCAAGGCTGGGCAACTGCAGTGGGCCTGAGCACATCCAGGTTTTTGGAGGATGGGAAATGCCCCAAAGCCTCCATCCTTTGCCAAGAGAAGCACTTATTGCCACTGAGGAGGGTGCAAAGCAGCCCCAGCAATAAGACAGTTGGGTTTTATTTCTGCAGAAAAAGCCACACAGTACTGCCCATCATCAAGGGAAGTTCAAAAATGTTTTTACTTACTCTGAACAGTCTAATAGACCATCCACCAGCACTTCCCTGTGAACACTTTGGGAAACATACTCTGAAGTCAGAACCATTGCTATAGTCAAGCAAATGCACATTTTGACACATGGAATAAAATGCAAATCTCAGTGACATTAGCGAGAAATACTATTAGCCAATATTATAATCTGTTTGGGGCCTGTTTTGGTAATCCTTGCCTATTTCCCTGCATCCTCATGATGGCTTTAGAGGGACTGGTCTGCAAGGTTTCTTTGGGGAGCAATTGCCTTGCAGCTGGATTCTTTGTTAAACGGCATCCTATACTACATTCACCCTTCTTAAATTACTTTATGGGCCTTGCAGTGATCATCAGGGTACCCCTGATTTGGGAGAGTAGAGAGCTGACAATCCCTGGCCAGTGAACTGTGCATTTCTCACTTCCTGAGGTTCTCTGGAAAAAAAAACTTCTCCTGCCAAAAAATCCTGGCAAACTGTAGCCATTGTGTGAAAATCCCAATGCTGTTCCTCCAGGTGATTAATATACCAAGCCAGTCAGTCTGGGTTCAGCTTAGGCTGTTGGCTATAATTAATCTTTTAAGTTTGGGAAGTTGGTACATACAAACTTCTTCTGTCATGAAATGGAATGGCAGTGGGTGTTTCAGAGATCTTACACCTTGCTTCAAAGCTGGCCTGCATGGGAGGAGATGAAATGGGTATGTGGCCTTTCCAGCTTCCCTGCAATGTGCAGAGAAGGGGAGGGAGCTTTATTTCCCTCCCACCACCAAGTGATGAATATTTTCAATAGTGGCTTTAATTAAAAAGTGTTGGGCTTTACAGTAAAGTCTTCCAGCCCCCTGCTGGCATTGTCCAGCAGTGATGAGGAAGCTCAAGCCTGACAGATTTCAAATGTTTGACTTACTAAAAGCTGACCCTCCTTTTCTCAGTGCTTCCTCCTCCCTTATCCCTGTGGACACATTCCTGCAAAAAGCCATCCAATTCCATCCCAAAACACAAGGGGAGCTGAGCCCACTCAGCCAACCTCAGCTGTACCTGTAGAGTGAGTGAACAGGCTCCCTGCCTTAACACATGGGATGTTTCACATGCCAGTAAATCCCCAAAAACTTATGCTTCATCTCAGTTTAAACAATCCTGCTTTCCAGAAATGTTGGCCCCAACAGGCAGAGTTTTAGATAATAAAAGTCCTAAAGGAGATTTAATGCTTGAAATAAAAATGCTAAGGTGCTAGAGCAATTCCAAATACTTATTTAATATATGAATAAGTAAGTACCTCATGCCAGGCACTGAATATGAGAAATGAAAGATGTGAGTATGATGACCAAAACCAGCCTTTGCTTCAATTTCCAGACACAAGACTGAGAAAAAGGGGAAAGTCATCCCCATCCATCTTTAAACACTCAACACTTGGCCGGTTACCTAATAGCAACAGTTGTATCAACAGAGACATTATTTTAAGAAATTATCCTCCTCACGTAGAGTGTGAGCTGAAAATATCCGTATGCTATCCATAGCACTGGTTGGATTTCCACCATCCTCCCCACACCCAAGAACACCCATGGCACCAGGGGCTGAGGAGCATCCCTGTATCCATCAGGGCTGGGATGGGCTTGCTGCTGCTCTTAGGAGCACCAGCCAAACCCTTTGAATGCAGGTCCAGTGTCAGACTGGCTAGAAGAAAACTGAATTTTTATTTCACTTTCCTTGCTGTGTTGCCTTTCATAGCAGAGCAGGGCTTGAAGAGGAAGGTCCTATCCCCAGGAGCAGAACATGTCTCCTCCCGATCCTCTTGTGAAATGATCAGCAGAGGAATAGTTGAACACTTGAAAAATTCAAGACTTCAGAGACATTAAATAAGAATCTAAATTGTTAGACTTTCACCAGTTTTGGGAAACCCCCCCCCAAAAAAAAACCAAACAACAAAACACCAAAAATCTTTTCATTTAAGTTTAATTTCTATTTACTAGGGATTAAAGTTAAAACAGTCTCATGAGAGTTTTCAGCCACAGACTGAAAAACATGAAGGAGAAGAGAAGCTGTGGATGCCCTGTCCCTGGAAGGCCAGGCTGGTCGGGGTCCTGCACACCCTGATGCAGTGGATGGTGTCCCTGCCCATGGCAGGAGATTGGAACCAGCTGATGTTCAAGGTCCCTTCCACTCCAGAGCATTCTGGGACACCAGGAGGGTGCAGAGAGGGCTTCTGCCATCGTTAATGGAATGTTGCCACAGCCAAACTGTCACCACAAGGATTCCATGCCGGGGCGCCCAGGTGGCCTGGGGTCCGTTGAGTCAGTTGATGGATCCTCTGCTGGGAAGCAGACGCAAAGTGTCCGTCTCCTCTGCGTGGTGTCCATCTTCTCCATCCCCAGTGGGACCAGAAGGTGATTTGCTGACATTTATGAGGAAAACTCTTGACTGACTACACACGTAAGTGTAGATTATTTTTGAGAAGGTTTCTGATGCTGAGGGGCTGTTCTGGGCTTCTGGCCCAGATGCAGGTATCAGTACTGAACTTGTACAGAAATTGGTGACTTGGGGATGGGAATCCTGGAGCAGGGGTGGTATTTAAGCATACAGGTATTCCAGATAGGTAATCTCCTCTCTTCTCTTCTGATAGGTTTGGAAGAACATCATTCTCTGACCCCTAGAAGTCAGGGTTTTGTAGCAGTGTGCTAGCTAAAGGAATCTAAGGCATCAGTCGCTTCTCTGGTGCCTGTCCCACTTACTCTTCCACTGGTTTTAGGTGGTGAAACACCATGAGCACAGTGAGTACTTTACTACTCCATGCAAATCTGATTCCTAAAACACGTTGTCTAGGGTATGTCCAGAAAGGATTTAAAGAGTTTGCAGCAAATGCACGGGAACAGAAGCCTATTAAGACTTCCTGTAACTTCATGTTTTGGGAGACGGAAGATTTTTGATCTCTCTGGGTTATAGCAATAGTTCAGAAATGCTTACAGTGTGATCAATGACTTGATAAAATTGTGAAGTAATCTCATTTTCAAGCCTTTGGGATAGGCTTTGCCTTGGTGAGACAGCTGGTAAGAGATCAGGGGGGACTCCTTTTCCTGGATGCCATGTGCTCAGGGAGGAATGACCCATAGCACCATATGATGCATATTCTAGCATTTGCATGAGCTTTTTCTGTACTCTCATGTTTTCATTGGTGTTGCAAAAATGGGGACCACGTTACCCTTACTTCAACAGAAAATGCTAAGGCTTTGCTCCCTCTTAGGATCAGCGAAAGCACTGTGGAGAAGCAGATGATTCTGGTCAAGCTCAGAAATGGAGCAGGCTGCTGGCTCCTAGCACAGGCAGCTCTTTGGAGCCAGAGCCAGTAGACTTCAAAGAAAGTGGTACACTTTTTTTTGAACTTGGTAAGGACAGAAACTGCTTCTGGAGGGCTGGGGTCCAGCCAAATGTGTGCTTTTGCCAAGCTCTAGGACCTTTGGTGGGGAGAAAGGGAAACCTGGGATTTTAGGAAGCACCTGGTGTGGTATCTGTAAACAGCAAGGCTCCTGACAAGCACATGGGCTTGTTACTGAGCTGCCATACATTTGCACTAGTGAGTGATGAGCTGTGTAGCTAAGATCCAAGTGCTGCTCAAACACCTGAATATCTACTCTGAGCAGCTGGCAGTTGCCCCAGCTGCCACTACACAGGGTGGCAAACTAAGTTTGGGATCTCCCAGCTGGGAAGCAGATCAGGAAAATTTGTCATTAGCTGTGCCCTGTCCCTCAAGGGAACAGGTACAGTATGGTACTGTAAAATCAGGATACCTGCTATGATTCCAGCTTTGGTCTGGGTTTTTTTTTTTCTCCTGTGTGATAAACATTCCCCTATGTTAGATGGATCTTATGTTGGTGTGTACCTCCTGCAAGCTGCTGTCACCCAACAGAACTGTGTGAGGAGCTCAGCCACTCTTTCTTGCAGAGGACAGGGCTGGCAATGCTCTCCTGAGGACTGTTGAGAGCAAAGCTGGAGCGAAACATTGGACAACATTCCTGAAAAGAAAAGACCCAGAGCACAGATCAATCCTACCTCAGCCAGTTCCTCTGGGGCTGCCCATTTAATTCCTCTGCAACTTCTGTTATTGATTCTAACATCCTGGTTTTCCTTTGGTGAGGAATTCATAGGTGTCACAGCTGACTCTCCTGACTCCAAAGACATCAATCTGACTGCCGACGATTCTGGCAGTGTTGTCGTAAGTAGTGAATGACACATTTCTCTCACATTTCTCACAGCCAACTTGGTTTTCTCTTGTGCTGTCATGCCTGTCTTCTGGCATCCAAATGTTCAGTCTGACGTTCAGCTGAAACACAGCTCTGACTTACCTACTTTAGACGGAGCTCCCAGTCAACCCCAAACGCACTTGCAAATGCATCAGCATCTCTGAGTATCACTTGCAGAGAGTAGAAGAGTAATTTAAAAGACCTTGCTGCTCCAAAGCTTGGGGAGAATGTTTAGCAATCATGGGTAATGGAACAGAAGGAGCCAATTTAGAGCTGAAGCTGTTCTAGAGATACCCAAGTGATTTAAAGAAAATGGAAAGAAGGGGACAGGAAGCCTTTGATTTCCCAAATATAGTGTTTAGCTGCAACATTGGTTTGAGGAACTCCTGTCACTGAGGTACCAAGCACAACTGTAGCTGGCTGGGGTATAAACTGCTTATTACTCCAAGAAGTATTTAAAGGTCATTAATCCAGGTGTATTTATTACTCCAAGAAGTATTTTACAAAGATCCAGCCCACAGGGTAGTTGATCCCCTGAGTTTTGGGATGCCACTGCTGCTGTGCAAAGCACAAACACACAGCAGTGATGCTGGAAAAGGTCTTGAACTTTATGGAAGAATCTGCATGATCCAGCTTCAAGTCTGCAAAAAATAAGAGTGGATTTGGGGTTGGATTTTTTCTTCAGCAGCTGTTCATCTCATACAATACATTTATGGCTATCACAACTGAATTTGCCTGTTTGGGGGAGAAAGAGGGAAAGAAACACTTCCAGCCTAAATCCAATCAGGGAACTGAAACAGAGGAGCGGGGTAGAAGGTGTTCGTGTGATTTCTAAGTTACCCCTGTTTCTAACTTGTTCTAGCAGTGGGAGCAAAACCAGCAGCAGCCACCTGTTTCCAGAGCAGCAGATAGTTCAGCCGTGCTACTGGCAAGTGATGATGATGTGGAACCAAGGGATAGTGATGGGTATGTGAGAAATAAAGTGTCTCTCTAAAGTCCAATTTCTGACATAGGGTAGAAACAGTCTTTTGACAAAGTTTGGCTTCTCCCTGATATTATGCAGAAACTGCAGACCTAGAATATAGTGGCCTGTGTGGAAGAGAACTACTTAAAAATAAAGAAATCCTAGCAAAATCCAAGAGAAATTTTTTCTTCTCTGTTCATGAAGTCATTAATGAATGTGCCTTACATAATTGCATGAGATGTGCTGAAATGCTTGCAGTACATAAGAGTTTTTTTGGAATAATTGTGTTGTTGGGCTGGGATGTTGCTAAATCAGAGTAGAGGATGTTTTAATTTCTGACATTCTATGTATCAGTAACCCTTTAGGTGTGATGAAATTAATGGCTGCATGTTCTTTCTGGTTGTGTTCTCTCTAGTGCATGGTCATCAGGTACTCTTAGTTCTCCCAGCTGGATGGATGAGTTCTCAGAAGTAAGGATGCACGTATTGTCATCATTTCTGTTTTGGGGGCGGGCAGTGGGGCAGAGAGGGAAGTGCACAGCTCAGCTGGCCAGTGTGGGAGGCTGTGGGCAGCTGGCTTGAAGCACAGCCCTTGCTCTGAAGCTCCAAGTAGCTCGTCCTTCCAAGTCACATCTTGCTGGTGTTCCCTGAGGGAGAAACTCCTGCCAAGCTGGCACTGGCAGATCTGTGGGTTCCTCATTCTTCTAGCAGCTACTGTCAGATTGCAGATATTCGAGTTCTGTTTTCCTGGTGCCCATAGAGCAGCAAATGGGAATTCTTTCCTCTCAATCCCTGTTCTGGCATTCTTTCTTTATCAGCTCTTCACCTGATATGAAATTTCTGTGGCTAGCACAGCTTAATTTGCCTGTTTGGGAGAGAAAGAGGGAATGATTTGCCTGCAGCCTAAATCCAGATAGGGAACTGAAACAGGGAACCAAGGAGAAGGGTTTTAACATGTTTCTTAAGCTGGTACCTTTTCTACCCACCTGCAGTGGGAGCAGAACCTGGAGTACTCACTTCTCTCCATACCAGTGGATGATTCAGTTGCCCTACTGGCCAGTGATGATGATGATGAAGAGCTCAGAGATAATGATGGGTACGTGACAGATAAAGTCTCTCCAAAGTCTGATTTCTGACCAAGTAGAAAGAGGTTTTTTGTCAAGATTTTAGGTTCTGTTTAATCCTGTGGAAAAAGTTCATACTTGGAATATAGTGGCCTGTATGGAAGAAAACTGAATAAAAAACCAAAATAAAACCATAAAATCCATCAGAAACTTTTCTGTTCATGAAGCCATTATTGATTGTATCTTACACTCTGGTTTGGGATATGTTGAAATGTGTGCAGCACATAAAAGTACTTAGAATGCTTGTGTTACTGCACTGAGCTGCTGCTGGGCTAGGATGTTGCTAGATCAGAATAGGAGATACTTAATTTCTGACATTTTATGTATCAATAACCCTTGTTGTGTGGTGAAAATAATGACTGTATGTTTGTTTTGTTCTGTTCACTCTACCACAAGGCTCTTTTGTCCCCTAACAAGTGTGCTTTACAAGGATTGCTTCCTATGGGTAAGAATCTCCATGTCATCCTCCTTTCATTTTCTCTGGGAGAGGAATGGGGCAGAGGGAGAGCTATGGGACTCATCTGGCTAACGGGCAGCTGGCTTGAAGCACAGCCCTTGAAGCTCCAATCTGCACATCCTTCCAAGTCATTTTTTGGTGGTGTGCATCAAGGAAGAAACCCTTACCAAGATGGCACTGCCAGATCTTTGGGTTCCTCATTGTTTAGCAGCCATTAGCAGATTGAGGATATTTCAAGTCTTCTTTGCCTGCTGCCCATAGAGAAGCAAACTGGAATTCTTTACTCCCAATCCCTGTTGTGCTTTTCTTTCTTCAGCAGCTCCTCCTCTACCTCCAGGTGTTTGTGGCTATCACAACTGAATTTGCCCATTTGGGGGAGAAAGAGGGGAAGAAACCTGTATAGACCAAATCCAATCATAGAACTGGGGCAGCAGGGTGGAGGGTGTGTAGGTGGTTCCTAAACTGCCTCTGTTTCTACCTTGTTGCAGCAGCTGGAGCAAAACCAGCAGCAGCCACTTGTTTTCAGAGCAGCAGAAAATTCAGCCATGCTACTGGCAAGTGATGAAGAGGAAGAAAGAAACATAAGTAGGTATGTGAGTGATGAAGTGTCTCTCTAAAGTCCAATTTCTGACATAGGGTTGAAACCGTCTTTTGACAAAGTTTAGGTTCTCCCTGATATTATGCAGAAACTGCAGACCTAGAATATAGTGGCCTGTGTGGAAGAGACCTACTTAAAAATAAAGAAATACTAGCAAAATTCAACAGAAATTTTTCTTCTCTGTTCATGAGGTCATTAATGAATGTGTCTTACATAATTGCATGAGACGCTCTGAAATGCTTGCAGTACGTAAGAGTTTTTTGGAATAATTTTGTTGTTGGGTTGGGATGTTGCTAAATCAGAGTAGGGGATGTTTTCATTTCTGACATTCTATGTATCAGTAACGCTTTAGGTGTTTTGAAATTAATGGCTGCATGTTCTTTGTGGTTGTGTTCTCTCTAGTGCATGGTCATCAGGTACTCTTAGTTCTCCCAGCTGGATGGATGAGTTCTCAGAAGTAAGGATGCACGTATTGTCATCATTTCTGTTTTGGGGGCGGGCAGTGGGGCAGAGAGGGAAGTGCACAGCTCAGCTGGCCAGTGTGGGAGGCTGTGGGCAGCTGGCTTGAAGCACAGCCCTTGCTCTGAAGCTCCAAGTAGCTCATCCTTCCAAGTCACTTCTTGCTGGTGTTCCCTGAGGGAGAAACTCCTGCCAAGCTGGCACTGGTAGATCTGTGGGTTCCTCATCCTTCTAGCAGCTACTGACAGATTGCAGATATTTGAGTTCTATTTGCCTAGGTTGCCAATGGAGCAGCAAATGGGAATTCTTTCCTCCCAATCCCTGTTCCATTTTTTTTTTTCTTCTTCTTCAGTTCACTAATATGAGATTTCCTGTTTGGGGAAAACTGAGGGAAAGAAGCACCTCCAGCCAAAATCCAGTTTGGAAACTGAAATGGGAGGAGGGAGGAGGGAGGAGGGTTTTTAGGTCGTTCTGAAACTGCCTCTGTTTCTATCCTGTTCCAGCAGTGGGAAGATGACCAGCAGCAACCTCTTATTTGTTTTCAGAGCAGCAGCTATTTGGCTACTTCTTTTAATGTTCTTAACCAAAATTAGAGAGGGATTAGCCTAGAATTCTTCGTCTGATCTGTTGTAATTGCTTGGTTGAGCTGCTGTTGGTATGTAACACCAGGGCTGCACACCAAATTCTAATTGTATTTTCTTTTTTCTCTCATCCCATCTGCACTGACACAAGCTTATTGAAGGTGAGTTTACATTTTAGAGTTGATAATGGAATTGTTATAAATATAATAATGAGTTTTTCTGTGTCCTTTCCGACCATCTTGAGCAGCAAAGATTGAAACTGCATTTAGCAAAAGGCAAGGAACAGTGCTAAAGCCTCTGGCCAGGGTCTTAAAAATGGATCCCCTCTGTGTCTGATAGCTGCTGTCAAACACAGTGGAAAACCCCCACAACAGAAGTTGTTACTCAATACTTACATAGGAAGGAACTTTAATTTGGTGACATTTTTCTGTAATTTTAATTGATTAGTGCTTGATTATTGCTACATGGACATGGGAGTTGCAGAGATCGTTGTTGCATGTGCATTCTGAGAATTAAAAAGCAAACAGCAGTTCTCACCCTTTGGGTGTTCCCAGGTCAACAAAAATGTATCTCCTTTGAATGATATGTGTTAGAATTTTCAAGTTACCTTAACACCACAGGACCACAGCAGACCCTGTTAGTAAGAATTGTGTGAGGGGGCTTCCCTTTATAAGGCAGATTTGTTCACAGGTAGTATAACTCTGTGGAATAGATGACACTGAGACTCTCTCAGGTAACATTTTTAGCTGTTTGTAGAGTTAATAGAGCAAATGTTTTGTGTTGGTCTGTAGCAGAGTAGTCACAATGTGTGGAAGGGTTCAGCCTCAATATTTAAGGAAACGAATGTGTGTAAGATTGCTTTAACCCAGCTGAATAATGGCCATTTCAAATAGGAACCATTACAGACCATTTATAACAACTCATTTAAAGGGTAGTTCCAAGGAGAGAGAGTAAATAATAGATCTGACTTACTATTAAATTGCAGGGTGTGAACAACAAAGAAGCCAGCTGCTGTTGGACAGCTCTGTACTGAGTGATGATGATGATGATGAAGCAACAGAAAATGATGTGTCTGGGACTGATTTAGTATCTGAAGAAGGGGATTCATCAGAAGATGAAACTGAAAGTTCAGCGTACGTATTCCTCATGACCTACCAGACATTGAATTTTGCCTTTTGTTTCTCATACAGACAGGACTATGTTTTACTGCTGTGGCCTGGCTTACCTCTGAAAGCTTCACTTACTCTACTTATTTCCCTCTTTCAATGATGACCACATCCCCTGCTGCATGATGATCAAATGATACCATTTTTACTTTAGGAGAGGAAGGCAGCCCAAGACAGAGGGAAAGTTTTGCACACAACCTTAAAGATAAGTTTGGGGACATAGCAAGACAGGGTGATTAGGCACAGGCCATAGCTCACAATGCATTACATTTTCTTTTCATGCCAGGCTCTAGTAGTGCTGTTAGATAAGGAAATACTTTCAATGGTATTGATGGCTTGGCAGCAGCCAGACAACTTCTGAGCAGGTTTTAATAAAACTGGTGTGCTTTGGATTACGAAGGGCAATGAAGGAGAGAACTTAATATAAAAAAGACATAGTTTTTGCCTTTGACCTCAAGCTTCTCTGTTACAGCATGCACCTTCCTGCTCTGTTTAGGTGAGGCTGAAGAGCAGCACTTATCACTGAGCAAAGGGTCCCTCTTGGCAGAGCTGTCTGCAGTGTTACTCTGTAGTGTCAGGCCTTGTTCCATTCTAGAACTAATACTTTCCAGAGGGCAGCTCGATGCTTTAGTTACTGTTATTGATGACCTGTTGGACATAAATGCTGCCATACATACACTGCCCAGTGCTGCAGGCTGCTGATACTTCAGATCCTGGAGCAGAGTGCCTGACTGCATCCTTCTCCCAATGAAAACCAAGATGCTGTTTCCTTTGGGAGACCCACACTCATTATTACATACAGCAAACTGAGAGAGCTAAGGATATGCAGAGTTCTCCAAAGGAAATGTGTCATGGCTGCTCAGTGCAGCTGGAGATTATGTGACATTTTATGTGCCAGTGACCCTCGATGTGTGGTGACTTAAACAGCCACATGTTCTTTCTGGTTCTGTTCTCTCTAGGGCTTGGCCAGCAGGTACTATTAAGTGCCCGATCTGCATGGATTTTTACCCACAGGTAAGGACCCACCTGTCGTCCTCTTTCCAGCTTTGTGGGAGGGGAATGGGGTGGAAGGGGAGCTGCACAGCCCAGCTGGCTGATGTGGGATGCTGTGGGCAGCTGGTTGGAAGCACTTGCTTCAGAGCTCCAGAAGTTACTTCTTGTTGGTGGACGTAGAGGGAGAAGCCCTTGCCAAGGAGGCACTGCCAGACCTAAGTGTTCCTCATTATTCAGCAGTAACTGACAGATTGCAGACACTCCAAGGCCTATTTTCCTGCTTCCAGTAAAGCAGCAACCTCAAATTCTTTCCTGTTGTGATTTCCTTTCTTCCAGATTGTGCAAAGTGGACGGCTGATTTTGTCAACACTGTGTGGCCATGTCTTCTGCAGTCAGTGCCTCCCTTTTGCCCTTCAGACTGCCAGCTTTTGCCCAACCTGCAGGACAGATCTCACTCCAGGGCAATACCATCCCATTTATATATAAGTACTTCTATTTTTCAAGACAATCTCAGATGGATTTGGGGGGATAGGTGGTATATAAAGAGGTTTTTTTTCTTTGTGTATATAGTTTTTGTTGTATTATATTCCGTTTTCTCTGAATTTAATTATATGTAAATTTTTTATTGATTTAAATATAATCAAGTCTGCTCATCTATGTTGGGTTCTGCTAGTAGACAGAGATTTCTTTTAATAGGTGGAAATAAAACCCTTGGTTTGATCAGTCAGAAATGCTTGTTCTTTCATCACACTGTAGTCACTGATTTTTGGGAGGAAATGCTGAAGGTATAAGCTTTGTAGTTCTTGTGATAATGTGTGTTTTATAGGGAAAAGGACACAGGCACTGCTTGGGGTGCAAGGGCTTCTGTTTCTTAGGACAGACCCAGCTGGACATTTTGCTAAAAATTTCATTATTTTGGTGCTTTGAAGGTTGAAAGAGCAGCAGGTTGTGCACACACCCAAAGACAACTATTTTCTTTGACAAAAATTTGTATGTATCTAGACAGCTTGTTTACGGCCCAAGCTACTCCTTGTTTTGTCCCTGGTTGCAAGGTTCCATTGATGACTGTCAGCTCATGACAGGAGGACTGCCAGCTTCTATGAAGCCCTTCCCCTTCTAAAAAGCCTGTAAGCTGAAGGACTTTAACATAATTGCTTCAATATACTTGCTTTATTATAACTGCTTCAATATTGCTTCAAAACCAGTGCACTATACTAGTAGTTATACCTACCAACTGTGCTGTCAATAATTCTGATTAAGCCCTTTTTGTTAAATCATTATCACCATTGCAACCAATTTAAATGAATCATTAATGTTATTTTTATAAATATATTTGGCTTGCCATCCTTAACGCTGCTGGACAAAGTTGTATAAAGGCTCAATTACACCTGTACAGTCCTTTGGACATAAACCATTGACAAAGTCTGGGGCCCAAAATTAGGTGCCAAGACTAGGACTAGGCTCCTCTTTGAGGAGTTGAAAAAGCAAGGGGTTTCTTTCCACACCTTGTGACTTCATGGGGGGGGCTTCTCTAATAAACTTTGTCTACAGCTCTGCTCTGCCTGGGACACAGATGCCAAACCCCCACTGTGGTCTCAGCTATCTCAGAGCCCACAGCAGCTCTGGACGAGCCCTTCACACCTGTGTTCCACCTCTGGGAAGATGTGCTGGAGAAGCCTGCTGGCCACAGATGCTGCAGGCACGGCTGCTTTACACACTCCTCCCACCAGAAACTTGATCCAAGGACAATTTCTGGGCATGAAAAGTTCACGTTTAAGGAGGGATGGCAGCCTGACTTGGCTTGCTTTGTAAATAAACACCGGAGGTGTATAATGCAATAGCACGTATGCTGGGCCCCAGCTGGGCTGTTTCTCTGTGCTGTGTTGTTCTGGTGTTCTGGATCAGAAATCTGTAGGTTTGTTTTTGTACCAGCCACTCAACCACTAAACTGCTTAACCTTCTCCACAGTCAGCGTCTCGGAAAAGCCAAACACAAGCAGCTCGGGCTGCATGAAAACATGAGCAGCAGACTGGCCTGAAAGCCAAAGGAAAGCTGTAATTTACTGGAAGGGAAGGTCCTCTTTAAATTTACAGAAAAGAGCATATATAGAAACCTAACAAAAGCATGTAATGATTGTCTGGCAGGGACCAGAGGATGCTGCTGCAAGAAGTGGTGATGTGGATCCAATATCAGATGTTAAACACGTTTTGTCTTGGTCAGGTCATAATCCCACATCCTTGATGAGGAGCATCTCTTCCTACTACTAAAACTGCAGAGATGCTGTTAGAAAAGAAAAAGCTCAGCTTGAACTGAAGTTGGCCAGAGATGTCGAAAACTGCCAGAAAGGGCTCTTTAGATACATAACAGGAAGAAACATAAGGGAAATATTGGCCCACTGTTGAAAAGGAGAGGTGAGTTAATCACCAGCAACACTGAGAAGGCAGAGGTTCTCAACATTTCTTTACCTCTGTCTTTGCCAGCACTGCTGCTCTCTGCCTTGGAAGAAATTGGATAAAACTGTTGCAGTTGGCATGTATTTAAGTAGTGGAGGCTGCACATGCCAGCAATAATAGGGCCACTCTTAGGGAAGCTGTGGAGATTCAGAGCACTGCCTGAGCACCAGGGTTTGTGCCACAAACAGCAGTTAAGTTAACACTCTACGTTTTTTGTGCAGATCACACCAAGCTTTGAGGCAGGGCTTGCAAAGTTGATTTCTTGGGAATAAGATATTAAGCAATCAAGCTCATGAGAACAGAGTTGATGCAGGAGTACAGACACTGCCAGGCTTGCCCCAGCAGGGACCACTGCCACAGCAGTGCGGAAGGCTGTATGGTGCTGGGGGGACAGGGAGACCTGGGGCCATGCTCTTTCCCTCTGCTTCAGCTCTGCCTCTGACTGAATGGCTCAGCCTTATAGAGTGGATTCCCCTTCATTATTTTGCTTTCTCTCCCCCTTTTCCAGCCCAGTTTGCTCAGCTACCTGTGCTCCAAGCCTTCTCCCCTCCCAGCCTTCTGGCTTTTCCGCCCTATTGGCATTTTTCCCCCCAACCCTTTTTTCCCACTGCTGTTTCTCCAGCCTTGCCTTTTCCACTATGTGTTTCCACCCTGGTTTTTCACTTTTTCCTGCTCTGCCCTCTGTCAGTGCTCACCTCCTCTGCTCCAACCTGAGTAAAGTCTTGCTAGCTCCTTGCTCTGGCTGTCCAAAATTCTCAGCCAAATGAGGTTGATGGACTCCTTTAATGAAATTCCTTGGACATCGGTTTTGTGTAATAGTCTCCTACTCGTTGTATCTGGTTCTTTTATGCTTCCAAGCTTCATTTTACTCTCTTTGAAATGAGCCAGAACAGAAGTGAAAGGAAGATGCTGTAGGGAAGGCTGTGGGGGAACATCAAGACACCCAGTGCTGTCGTGGCCCGGCATATCCTGGAGTCTCATTTGCTGCGTGGAAAATTTTTGCCTTTATTCCTGTTTATCATTAATGCCCCTGAACTGAGATCATTAATGCAAAGGAATGGTTCTTGCTATGAAGTTGTCCCCTGTAACAAAGTAAATAACTGCTACACTGGTGATGAGAAAGTTGATGTTGAAGACCTGTAGGTTACTTGATACAGGTCCTGACTCCACTTAGAAAGGGAAGGTTCATGCTGCAGGTAAGGATGGACCCTTCAGGATGAGTTTCCCTGGAAAAACTCCCTGGGTTTTGCAGACAGCTCCTGTGCCCAAAGGTTAAGGTTTTCTCTATGTAAATCACTTACAGGCAGGGATGTTGGATGTAATCACTAACAGGCAGGGAGGGATGTTGGTGTCCAAGCTAATTGCCCGAAACTAAGTAGTTGAGGTGAGTCACCATCAGATGATGATGATTTTGTCATCCCGTTTGGACCCAGTGTCTGCTGTGGCCTCCCAGCTCTCATGGGTCACTGGAAACAGGCTCTGACACATGCCTGGGGGCAAGATGGGATTTTCTGTGCAAGAACTGGGGAACAGTTGCTGCTCTCAGCACTTCCCAGCAATGAGTAAGTGCTCCTGGAAATGAAGGGGTGTCAGGAAACTCTGCCTTTCTCTGACCTCCCTGTGTGCCTTCTCCCTTAGTCACCGCCTGGGGCTGTGGGGGGTACTAAGTGTGTTTAAGGTGAGATGCTGTGATGCACACGGTCTAACTTGTTCTTGGCCTCTCCCAGCAGAGGAGAACGTCTCCACTCCCTGATTCCACCCTGCACACCCCCTCCCTGTAAGCCCTGTGTGCTTCCCACTGCCTCTGTGTTGTCCTGCCTGCCCTAATCACGGTGTCCTCCTAAAGGGGCTTTGTGGAGGTGTGCTTGAGGAAGGTAGGGAAGTTTTAGCTTCCTTTTTGCAGAGCCAGGAGTAGGTTTTTAACAGGAATATTGCTATTGCTTACTTAGTGCTGCCTGGCTCTGGGCCACTCAAAACAGAAAGCCAAACCCCAGAAAAGAGCAAAGCATTGCTATGGTCACTGGAAAAACTAATCTGTGTCCTTTCTCCATGCAGCTCAAACACTGCCCAGGCCTGGGTTTTCAGAGCTAGAGAAATCTCCCCCGAGTTGGGAGGTGGAGGTGTTTGTCGGGGTGTGGGCTTGTGTCTCTCCACACAGGGATGTGGAGGGAAACTGCAGGGTGGCTGTGTCATCCGGAGGAGTTTTGTGGCGGGGGAGAAAATTTAATTTTCTCTGCACTGGCTGCTGCATCCGCTTCTGGAGGGGGAAAATCAAAGGGCTGATGCCCCAGGGACTGAGGTTTGTGGCCAGGCACTGTCCTGGGTCATGCTGTCTGGACAGCCTGCTCTGGCACACCTGACAGGAGGGGAAGGTGCTAGTGGGTTTGGCACAGCAAGCTCTGCACCACGTTTAATCCCTGAAAGTACTACTTGTTTAAAAGCATGAATGCAGTCTGATAGTTCATGGCTAACTAGAAAATGAGATTTAGTTAATGAGGTATGCATTAGGACACCAGTGAGATTAAATCACAAGATTTTTAATGACAGCAATAAAATACTTCAGCCCCATGGTGCAAAAACCTCAGCAGCAGCTGGTGATAGCCTTGGTTTCTTTCCATGGTTTTGAAGACCATGCTGTCAGGGACAAAGCAACCAGCACACAACTTCATGTCAGAGCCTTATCCAGGGCACTGTAGAGGGGAAAGGAAGGGGGCCCCTTCCTGGGGATGCTGGGCTCAGGGGCCAGAGCTGTGCAGGGCTCTGGCATGGACATGTTGTATCAGACTGTTTTCAAAACAGCTACTCTGCTTCTCAGGGTTTGCAGAAGAATTTCAGTAGCCATGAGGACCACACCATGAGAGAAGGTTTTTAAGGGCTCAGAGATATAAGAAATGTAAGGGCACAGGTGAAAAGCTCACATTTTTGAGGGCAGATAAAGCCCTGAGGCTATAAACAACTCAGTGTGGGACAGCTGACTGTATACAGGTGACAGTCTAGAACAGCTACTGTGATGTGCTTTCCAGGTGGTGAAATCAGCTGGCAAAAAAAGAAGTATTTAGCTTGTTTGCTTTCTCTTTGATCTTCCACTTCTGCTAATCAATCCCTTGGTGTGACTTGTATCAGAAGGACAATGGTGATGTTGTTTCTTACTCTTTCTGCACTTAGGAGTTGTATTTCCAGGGCCTGCTGCAAGGGCCACTGATCTGGCAGCATGTCAGGAACAAAGGGGAGGTTTTGTCAAGGTATGTGGCATGGCTCAGTCTGTTTGCCTCCCCTTCTTGCAGAAACCATACAGGAATTACTTTCCAGTATAGTTTCTGGAATTCAATTCATATGAAAGCACTTACTGATAGCTACTTGTGTGCTTCTTATGCTTTTGGATATTCCATGTTTGTGTGCCTGAGAAATACTTTTACTTGGAGTTGTTCTATCTTGCAATGGCAAGCTGTCACCAAAGACCCCCAGGAAGGCAAAGCTTGTACTGGAGAGATGTTCTCCAGTGACTGGTGTGAGATTCACCCCTTTTTTCACCCCTTTTTTTTATGCTCAGGCTAGACCCTGCTCTCATTTCAGTGAGCATCAGAGAGCTTTGATATTCTTTGCTGCGGGGACTGACGCACCTTGCTGGTGTGCCAGACAGAACATGATTCACAAATCGTCAGTCTGGCACTGGAATGCTGCTGGAAAATTCCAGTTTAAAAGTTTTACATGGTATTGAAACAAAGCAGTCTGTCACACCTCTCATGTTGCTCAGAATTCATGTGCATTTCCTTGTGTTTGAAACAAGAAGTGGAAATTTGAACCTCAGCTCCTTCTGAGAGTCAGGCTGATTCTCCAAAGCCTGCAGGTGTTTGTTCTGAGAGATGGACACCTGCAAGAATACAAGCCAACAGGGCCCGTGGAAGGGGGTGCATGAGGCAGAACCCTTGCACACAATGCACACAATACTTTGCTTAAACCACCTCCCCTCAGTGATTGGCCTGACAAATTTTCTGTGCCTTTTCCTGCTTGTTTTCCTTAAGAAGTCTTTCTGTACCTCCTGACAGGCTATGGGGAGAACTTGTTGTGATTGTGAGCCTGTGGCAGTCCCAGTGACCACTGTCAGTGTCAGATGAGTGCTAAAGCCAAGATGTGCCTGGCACCCTCACCCTCTTTTGCACCTGCTTGCCTGTGTTGTCCACTTGCCCAGACAGGGACCACCCAGGCCACCGTGGGTTTTAACAAATTAATCCTCTCACAGGTTTCACAAACAGAGCCAGAAGAGTAATCTGGTTCTAAAAACTTGCTGGAAGGGTTGAGAATCTGGGAAATCCTTGCAGAGCTGTAGCTGTGAATGTTATGTTGTGACAGAGTAAGTCACCAGAGAGAATGGGCCGAAACATCATGAAACACCTGTGAGGGGACAGTTTTTGGGTTCCTGGTTTTTAGCAGGAATTTGATTCAAGAAGATCTTCAGGTTTTGTGAAGTGGCCTTTGTACAGTTAGCTGGTAATCAAAATATTTAGTCATCTTTCCAACCCCCCTTCCTAACACCTTCGCAGCAGGATGGGGGTGCCTTCTGATAGATAACCAGCTGTCTGCTGATATCTAGAAAATTAATTTTAAAAGTATATGCTGTGTGTATACCATTTGTTCTTAGTCATGTGTGCTCCTAAACCCTTCTAACTCGGAATCACAGAATGATGGAAAGGGACCTTAAAGACCATCTTGTTCCAACCCCCTGCCACGGTCAGGGACACATTTCACTAGACCTGGCTCCTCACAGCCCCATATAGCCTGGCCTTGAACAATTACAGGGATGGGGATCCCAAAGGTTCTCCGATCAACCTGTTCCTGTGTCTCACTACCCTTACTGTAGAGAATTTTTTCCTAATATCTAATCTAAACCTGCCCTCTGTCGGTTTAAAGCCATTTTCCTCTTGTCCTTTATGTACTCTTGCAAAATGTCCCTCTCCAGCTCTCTTGGAGCCCCCTTTAGGTACTGGAAGGTGCTGTAAGGTTTCCCTGGAGCCAAGTCTTCTCCAGGCTGAACAACCCCATCTCTCTCAGCCTGTCTTCATAGGGGAGGTGCTGCAGTGCTCTGATCATCTTTGTGACTCCTCTGGATTCCCTCCAACAATTCCATGTCCATCTCATGGTGAGGATCCCAGGGCTGGATGGAACACTCCAGGTGGGGTCTCAGCAGAGTGGAGTAGAGGGGCAGAATCCCCTTTCTTGACCTCCTGGTCGCACTGCCTTGGATGGAAACTGTGCACCTGGCCTTGTAGAGCTTCATAAGGTTCCACATTTCAAGTTTGTCCACGTCCCTCTGGATGAAATCCCTTCTCTCCAGTGTGCCCGTTACACCACACAGCTTGGTGGTGTCAGCAATCTTGCTGACTGCTGACTCAATCCTATTGTCCATGTGTGCCACAAAGGTGTTAAACTGTGCCTGTCCCAACTGACCCCTGAGGGACACCACTCATCGCTGGTGTCCGGGTGGACAATGAGCTGTTGATTGTACCTTGGCATGCTGCCAGTCCAGAAACTTCTTCATCCACTGAGTGGTCTATCCACCAAAACCACACCTCTCCAGCTTAGAAACAAGGATGTTGTGCAGGACAGTGTCCAATGCTTTGAACAAGTCCAGGTAGATGATGTCAGTCACTCTTCCTTCATCCATCAGCACTGTAACCCTGCTGTGGAACACCACCAGATCTGTCAGGCATGATTTGCCCTTAGGGAAGCCACGTTTGCTGTCACCAGTCACCCTCCTTCTCTTCCATGTGCCTTAGCATAGTTGCCAGGAAGATGTGCTCCAGGATCTTTCCGAGCACTGAGGGGGGACAGACTGGTCTGCAGTTCCTCAGGGTGCAAAGTTGTTGCCTGCTTTTCCCCAGGGATTCATTCAGCCAGCCCACCTGTGCTGCAGTGTCTTGTCTTATGGATGGAGGACAGAGTATTCACTTGTATATTCCTGCAGTGAATAAAGAAGATAAGAGAGAAAGCAGCTGATTTTTTTAATGTACCCTTGCTCAAAAAGATTTATAGTAATGACTGTAGAGCCCAGATCCAAACAAGTTCAGTAAGCAAATGCCTACTTCTACTAGTGAAGGTTTGTGCAGATGGAATGTAATTTTTCATTTATGTTTAATGATTGACCTGGCGTGGAGAGCAGGGGAAAGTAAACCATTTGTTATTTCAGTCCCCTGTTTCCGTCCTGGATTATACGTTTTGCATGTGGGGACACGTTGCAGGGAATTGCCCATCTGGGTAAAGTGACCTCCAGCCAGGAGGTGACTCACCACTGCTTCCCTAGGCTGCAGCCATCCAGTCCCACTGTGCCACACTCCATTGCTCTCAGCAGCTCCTGGGGCTCAGCCCTGTACAGGTTGGAGTGCTTTGCAAGTGCAAATACACAGTGGAATGTGAAGATGATCCCATGTTTGGTCAGGTTCTTAGGAAATGCTTTTGTAGAGGAAAGTCTGCCTCATTACTTTGACTTTGAAAGGATATTCCACACCCTTGTGTGAGGTGTGTGTGAGAAAGTATATAGAATCATAGAATAGTTTGGGTTGGAAGGCACCTTGAAGGCCATCTAATTTCAATCCTCCTGCCATGAGCAGGGACACATTCCACTAGGCCAGGTTGCTCAGAGCCCCATCCAACCTGGCCTTAAACACTTGAAGGAATGGAGCTTCCGCAGTTTCTCTGGTCAACCTATGCCTGTGCCTCGCCACCCTCACAGTAAAGAGTTTCTTCCTAATAGCCAATTTCAATCTGCCCTCTGTCAGTTTAAAGCCATTCCCCCTTGTCCTATACCCTTGTGCAGTTACTCTCCAGATTTCTTGTAGGCTCCCCTCGGGTGTTGAAATGCAGCAGGTTTGTCAGAACTGAGGCATTTTTATGTAAGTTTTAACACAACTTGAAATCAGACCAGGGTTTGCCATGTCACACAGGATCACAAAGCGTGTGCATGTTCCGGCATATGTTCAGCCTTCAGAAAACTGCATTTATAGATTGGGAGAAACAAGTTTCTTTGGGTGAGCTGACCGTCATTATAGGTTACAGCAGCCCTTCCCAGACCACTGGCTCAAACAGGAAGGGAGAGAGACGTCTGCCCTGTCTTCAGTTTGACAAACCAAACTCGTCACAGTATTTTTCTGCACAAAACCATCGCCCAAAATAACCCCATCCTCGTGTGTTGGTTTCTATTTGCAATTATACTTTGCAACAGGCAGCAAACTATGTTAATTACATTTCGCAGAAGAAACATTCCTCTTGTGCTTTCCTAGAGCGCCTGTAGGGAGATTACTATGTCGAAATAAAAACCCAAACAAACAAACCAATAGCTGTTTTCATTGGAGAACCCACTTTCCGCCTTGCTGCTTATGAGGGTAGGGCCTGTGCCGCCGATGAGATTTTCTGGAGAGTAAGAGCTGGAAAACCTGCACAAGAATTGCTCCTGCTGGGCACAGGCCCCGCGTGGTGACAAGGTGTTCTTAGGAAGTTAGGAAAAGCTTTTGCAGAGGAAAGAGCAATGAGAGTGCATTGTATTGCATTGAGAAAGGAGTGGAGAAATATTGCCGCTTTTAAAAATTTTTCAACACCCGTGTGTTTCTAATCCATTTTGCATCAGTGGTTCAGCGACTTTGAGATCTTGCTACCTTGCTGTCTTTCAGAGTTGATCACTGGGAGAAGTGTCATTTCCAGAAAGCCAGGGGTTGTGCATGCAGCCTAATGGAGCTGGGGAAGCTCCTGTTCCCCTGGGAGTCACAGATGGGTTTGCCATACAGTGAAGCAGACTTCTTGGACAGTAAAATCTGAAACTGGAGCAGGGTGAGAAGCCAGTGCTCTGGGGAGGCTTTCCCAGCAGCCAGCATAAGGGTGCTGGCAAAACCTCGCCAGCACTGCCATCAGGCTTATCTCTGTTAAAATCAGAATATAGATTGCAAATACCAGGGGCTAGAATAGAACTGATCATTGTGAACCAGGCTGCTGTGTTTATACATGGCCAAATTGTGTAAATGGCCAGAATAATCTCTTCTCTGGCCACAAAAAGCAGGAGGAAATCCAAAAGCCTGTGCATAATTTAATTCTTAGAGTTACAAGTGGATGGTGTAGCTAGTGCTCATCAATGTGACTGCATGGAAAGCAGCTCTAACAGAGAACAACCCCAGTGCAGGAGGAATAACTGCATTTGGCCAAATGCAGGCTGGTAAGCTCAGTAATATGTGAAGTTTGTCCTTCAGTCTGATGTGTGCAGGGGGGGGTCAGAATAAAAGATGGCCTATTTAAGCTTTAAAATCCACACATCCTCATCCTCTGGTTTGTATCATCTGTAGGCTGTGGTAATTGACTCTCCTAGTCTGTCTCGATTACCGGTTCAGGCCTGGGGGAGTTGTTGGCTTTCCAGGAGAAATCTTCTGGGCACTGACCTGGAGCCCTGGGTAGCCCCTGCAGCTGTTCCAACATGGAACAAGGGAGACCACAGGCTTGCCTTTGCCCCCTTTAATTGCTAAGCAGGGAAGAAGCAGACAGGCTAATTTGTCAGCAGGCCTTCTCATGGTGAAAGGGGAGCAGCCCTGCTGTCTCAAACTTCAATTTGCTGCATCTGTGTAGCCCACGTAGTTAAAAGAGCCTCTCTCTTTCCCTGCCTCCAGTGTGCAGTCTGTGTATGTGCAAACAGAGCTGCTCTTCACTGAACTCTATGGGGAAGACTTCCTGCTGGAGAAAGATATTTAAAACCTACAGCCAATGAACACAATTACTTGGATGGGTTTGGGTTTTTTTGTTTTTGTTTTTATTTTGCCTCTGTGTTTTTCCTTGATATCCATGGTGATAAAGATGGGAAATCAACGTGTTAAGAAAAATGCTGGTACAATTGGTGTTCAGAGTGAGCTTTAAGTACCTCTTAGTCATCTATGCTTCGTCTCATTTGTTAACAGTAGCAAGCCAGGAGATGAGCAAAAACAAAATGAGCAAATTATTTTTATGTCAAGAGTGACCTGCCTTTAAAAAAATACTTTTAATAGTTTACCCAATAACAGGACCTGATAACTATTTGATCTCTAAGAGAAAGCTTGTGCCCATACAGCAGCTTTGCAAGACCAGAGCCACAATCAAAGTTATTTTTGCTGAAATTATTGAAGTCACATGCTATAACATCAGTGTGGGAAGGGCAGGTATGGTAGACATGAAACTAAATGAAAGGCTACTTAAAAAAAAAAATCTTGCTATAGTAGTTTGCATTTCTTACTATTTTGATGCTACTGTTTTTTAATTATTATTGGAAAATCTACATTATTCCTATCACCTTAAGACCCAAGACAAGCCACAGAGGGTGCCTTGTAACTTGCCTGGGAAGCAGCAGTGTTACACCCCAGCAATGACACTGCTGGCACTGCCCAAAAGAGAGGCATGGATAATGTTCCCTGGACAACCCATCTTCTATCGCCCTTGCTCTGAGACTTGGTCCTGCCTTTCCTCTTGTAAAAATCTATGTCCAGTGGGGCTGCAGCTGTGTCACAATGCTCTGTCTCTCTCAGGAGTGCAGCTATTTAGAAAATAGGTGGGATGAATGAATGAGCTGATCTGAAAGATTGGAAGGTATTCCCAGAGTATCAGCCAGGCATCTTTGCCTGGAGGAGAGGAAAAGAGACCTCCATGACCATGAATGTTTGTTGAAATTAGGCCTTCCTCTTTCTGTCTTTACTTAAGCCTGAATCAGAAGACTAGGAATAATCTCACTGGGGCTTGCTGTGATCCAGCACTCTCCTTTGCTGTTGATTTTTTAAGAGAGGGGTTTAGGGA
The DNA here is from genome assembly GCA_013400495.1 of Nicator chloris. Classification (NCBI taxonomy): domain Eukaryota; kingdom Metazoa; phylum Chordata; class Aves; order Passeriformes; family Pycnonotidae; genus Nicator; species Nicator chloris. The sequence continues at coordinate 101,171 of WAAE01021440.1, forward strand.
GCCTGGATAATGTAGCTGTGTAATATGCCCTTTCCTGCACTTTCAGGGTAGGGCAGAGGTAGGATGTGTCAGGGATGTGGCAAACTCCTGTGGGATGTGACTGCATCAGTGCCAATGAAGGCACAGGTGCCAGAGTTCCTGTAGTGCTCCCTTCAGGGACTGGGTGCAAAAAAAAAAAAGCTTTTCAGCCCTGCAGAGGGCACAGAGTTATCTGCTGACAACCTGCTCCATGACATCTGTGTTCTCCAGCATGGCTCAGCCCACGTGTCACTGTCCTGCTGCCTGAGGTGAGACCAACTCAGCTCCAGCCAGCAGTTGAGCTTCCTCCTTTTGCCTAATCGATTGTGAGATGAGATCTAGTCTGTATTTCAACAGCAGTTATTTTGGGTACAGCAGATCAAGTTTCTCCATACAGAACGGATCTTGCTTCCCAAAATTTCCTGTCATCCTCTGTGTTCAGATTTTCCATGGGTGAGGAGAAGTCATTTGACTTCTTTGTGACAAACAAGACTCAGAGAGCAAAATAGCAGTGCTGGCTTGTTATTTATTGACTGGTAATGTTCTTCCTAATGCAAAGAGTTCTGATGCTGCACATCCTCCTCCAGAGTTAGTTGCCCTGTCAGCTGCCCCTTCTTATTGTCTGCTTCAGATCCTGCTGCTTAACTCAGTTTCTTAGGCTTCCCTTTCCTCTAGTTAATGTATAGCTGCAGTTTGCATCCTGCTTTGTGTCCATATGTCAACCACAGTTTGCCATTTATTCTGCCAAATTTATAGCTACACACTCAACCAATAATCTGTCTAGGTAGCCAGTATGAATTATGTGCAAAATGTTATTTCCTAAATCTGGATGTGATTATCTCTCAACTGCGTATTTCCAAAAGAGCAGCTCCCATCCAAAGACAGCTGGTAAGCAAGGAGGGGGAGCAGGGATTTGGCAAATGTGTTTGTGCTTCTGTGCTTAATGAAAAGAAACCTTTTTACTTTTTCCCAGACACTTGTATCTGAGCTATCCAGTCTATCAACTGATCCTATTTTCTTGAAAAATTATACATTTAAGAAAACATCCCCTTTGATTTGCTGATGGTAATATCTGTCAGGTATGAGTCATTACATCACATTTCATTAAAAAGCCCTTTCAAGTTTAAAAAATTTTAGTATGCAGAACACGAGGAGAAATTGCTGAGTCTGAGTGATGTTCTCTATTGGCACATTTATTCCTTGTTGTACAAGAGGTGGCGACCCCAATACTAATTAGAAGAAGTGTACCGACATGCAGGAGATGTTCTGGCTTTCCAAGCCGGAGCCAAAATGATTCATTGCTGCAGTGGAGAAGAAGGTTCCTGTAGAGCTCCTGCCTGGATAGGCTTTGTGGGAAAACAGCCTTTATCACCTCCAGGCTTGAGGCAAGCTGCGGAGAATCTCTCCATGATTCGGTCGAGACGGGAGAGGCCTTGACCCCAGCCCGCCGAGTTTTGGTTCCCCCACACAATCAAATCAACTTCTTGGCCAAACAACTTCCTCCCCAAGCCCAGTCCCCAACTCTTTAATTTCCCTTCACCAGGCCCACGGATGGGTTTTTCCTCCCACTCCACCGGCAGGGCCCCCACGCCCCGGGGCGCAGTGCCTGGGACATGTTTGCTTTCACACTGACTCAGCCCTGCACCCGTCCCACCTCAGACCACAGTGGCCCCGGGCTGAGAGTCAAGAAATCTGCTCACAGCAGAAGCTGAAGCCACGTGAAATCTGTTGGGTTTCTGATACGTAGCCAAGCCTGTGTCTGAGGTCAGGTTTATTGCCAGGGTCACAACGTGCAAACAGCACATGCTTCCCCTGCTCCAGACCTTCTGCAGAAAAGATGCCTTGTGTACCGATAACCACAGACATGCAGGGCGGAATCCTGCGTTGCACAACGCCCGGCACCTCTCCAAATTATCTGTTTTGCACTGACCTCTTCCAGGAGGCACTCAGAAAGTGTGTCTTGTGAAAGATTTGTCCCTGGGATCGGTAGCAAACTTTCTTGGACTCTCTCTCCTCACGCTGCGATCCTTGTGCGGCTGTGTGTGGAAACATGACGTGAGCTCAACATGGTAAATGTGGAATGCAAAATCAAGGCTGCTGTGTGATAAGGATTCCCGGGATGCAGTTAGGACTCTGTCATGCTCATCTCAGTTATGCACAGAGGCAGAGTATGGAGCAGTTGGCCCATCATCTCCCTGTCTACCTCTTTTCTGTCCTGCTGTGCTCCGCTCTGTTTCTTGCAGCAAGGGGGGGGTTCTCTGTGTTTTGCCAGCAGAGGAAGATGCAACCGGAGGGGTGCAGTGTGCAGAACCCTTCCTGTTGTGCCCTGCCAAAACTCTCCACACTTGGGAGAACAGGCATCTTGTGACTTTCCAAGTTTCACAATGCAGAGTGAGAGGATGCTGTCCTTTCCATACTCATTCTGCATATTCAGATTTTTCCGTTAGCATCCTTTTCAGTAGGAGGAGAAAATTTTGCAGTGGGATCGGAAATAGGGAACTGAGCAGGGGGGAGAGAGGGAAACAACTTGTCACAAAGTTTTTGCAATGCTTGTCTGAGAAGCAATCTTCTGTAAAGCTGTTTCCTACTATCAAATTCCCCTCAGCACGCAGACTGTGAGCCCTGAGCTGGCAGTCTGATGGTTGCTGAGCATATGAGCACATATGGGACTTAAGAACAAACACCTTGCATGCTTTCCTTCATCCTGGAGCATTATCTCTGCAGCAATGTTCAGGCTTCACATTGAGCTCAGCTCCCACTGAGATGAGAAAGTCTCATCCTCCTGTTCTCAAAAAATTGTTTTTTGAGGGTTACATACTCTGAGAAATGGCACAGTTATGAAAACCTGGTGTACACCATATATTCTTTCACTGGTCGTTCTTGTTTCTACGAGTACTTCAGACTATTATTGTGTTTGTTATTTTCCAGTTGAAACAAATGCAGTTCTTCTCCCATCAATTCAGAGCTGAAGCACTGAAAAGCTGGTGTTTTGCTCTTCACACTGGTAACTCTGATGACCTGAAAATAACATAATGTTTCTGTGCTGGTTTAACTCCTGCTGCTACATGGACTTCAGTATTAAAATAGATGAATTTCAACAGGGAAAAAAATAGATCTGGAAATTGTTTTTTAATTGGCTGTAAAAGTCAAAGGAGGGGAATTCAGTGGGGCTCCATTTTAGCAAGTTATAGGCAGGTGGACTGTATTTATGCTGTTGCAGGAGCATCCACTTGCCTCTCTGAAATCTGGGATCTGACTGAGGCTGTCCAGCCTCCAGGATCTGAGACACAGCTGCATGGCAGTTTCTCAAATACTGATTTTTTTTCTTCAATTTCCAAAGCTGTTCCTAAAAAGCCGTTTGAAAATGAGAACAGGTAATGACTAGTCCCAGAAGCCAGAGAAATATGAGTGGGCTCTCTTTGAGTAGAGGGAGATAAGGACAAACCAAAAGACTGTGCAATGTGTCAGACACTGGCACTTTCTAACAGGCTGTCAGCCTATGGTGAGGTTGTTTCCCAGAAAGTCACTGTTCTGTCCCAATTTGTCACCTACTCCAGCTCTAGGTGAGTGCTGTGCCTACTGCTGCAACTCCTCGAGGAACTGCTAGGGCTGACTCTGGGAAAGAGCAATTAAAGAATTGCTCCAAGTGGAACAAAGGAAAAGATACACAGCCGTGCTGAAAAGCATGTGTTATCAGGGTGTCCTTCTCACACATGTAAGGAGCAAATCTCTGTTGTAGTTTCTTTATCAAACAGATCTGACACCCATATCTCTTCTGCATACCAGATATTCTCCTGGGCCCGGACACAAACACTGTGGTGGTCTGTGTAGTCTATTTAAGAGGCAGAAGGCTTTGGTTTAAGTCTACCCACTGCTGCATGTAAGCTTTTCCTCACTTTGAAGGTTTAATTAGGAAAATAGAATGGCTCTGGGAGGTATATTGGTTGATACACTGAGCTTCCAAAGAGCATTTTATGGCAGCAATATAAGAAAGTTTTGCTTTTCATCTGTCTTTCACAGAAACTTGTCTTAACTATGTCTGCTTTTCTTGGGGATATGCTAGTTGCAAAACAGTATTTGATAGCAGTCTTAATGCTGCCAAAGCAAATAGCCTCTGTCTTCCAGTCTTAGTCTCTGCCATATAGTCTTTGCTGATGTCCACCTCCAGACTTATTTTTTGGTGAGCAAAACTCAGCAAAAGCCAGTTGTCCTGAAAGCTGACTGAGCACTACAGATCACTGCAGGCAGGCTGGGATTTCCCAAGCCAGCCAGGGGTATTGCTGGGCATCACACTGATGTCCTAGCTCAGGACCTTAGGTAGGTGCTGGAGGTTGCACAGGGAGGCACTGATACAGCCTCTTGACAACACAAAATGACAGCCTAATTACATGTTTCCAACACAGGCCAGGATGGAAGGAACTGTGGTCAAAAGCTTTGTTTGACAGGACAGACAAGTAGAAAATGTCACCTACATGCAACAAATTACAGTCAGAGCCATACTCTGCACAGACCCTGACAGCTCTTGAAAGCCAGAATCATGTACCCTCCCACCTGTACCAATTCAAGCAAGCTGCTTCTGCTGTGCCACCAGCAGACAAGTGTTCTCTCCAGAACTAAGGATTTTAATGTGGGCAGTGAAAATGGTGAAAGTTACCCCTGTCTGCCCTGCTTGTTCCTTATCTTTGAGACAACAAGAAGCACAAATCCTACCAAGGCAGAGGATTTCTCAGCTAGACGAAATGATTTACAGAAGGAATAACCACATAATGATAGGCATGAGACAAATGCTAAATTTACTACAGCTCTGTACAGGCTAATCTTGCATAAAATGAAAACATTCAGTAATAGCTGTCACTTCTCATCCTGCTTCTGGATTACTGCAAAACATCCCTGTTGTTCCTTAGTTCTTACAAAATCCACCATATAGCTTTGGCAACGTACTCAAAAACACTGACATCTCCCAGCAGACTGGAAATATCAGTTGTTTATACCAGAAACAGCTCCCTGGGGGGGTCACACAGAGACTCTGCTGGGAGACAAGAGTTCCAGGTTCTTACAAAACATTTGCCTTGAGGTGTCTGTAATAATTGACCTGTACAGGAATGTCTGTAACAAACTGCAGGAAGGCTCTCTTTCTAATGGCTCCATCATAACTGATAACTGCTGCTGAACTTGGTGAAACATGTTGTTTACATGATACATATTTTTCTGATGGTCTGATACACAGTAATACACCATTATGCAGATTGCAAGTGTTGGTTTTGGCCAGACAGCAGCTCTAGAGGATCTCTGAGCATAATGTTGTTTTTCAGTTCTGTGCCTCTTGATGAATGGTTTGTAGGGAAAGTAGGTTTTTCAGGCTTAAAATTTAATCCAGGGTGTGGACAGGAGAGCAGGACACAGCACACCCAGTCCCACATCCAGTGGTGTGAGCCACTGGCTTCACTCCGTCTCCAGTTTTGCTCTGTCAGATGGAAGTAGTTTTTTACTCATGGTCAGAACTGGTGTTTGGGATCAAATTTACTTAGCTTCCTAAGGGCCTGGCTTGGGGTTCCCTGGAGTCAACAGCAGTGGGCTTTTGATAACTAGTAACTAAGTAAGTGTCAGCTACCGCGTGATGCTCAAACCAACACTTCGAAAGAGCACCCACTTCCAGCTGGAGTCCTGGATCTGCATCCAAGGCCTTCAGCAAACTGGTCTCCAGCAGCACTGAGCTGCAGATACAATGGGAGATGGCAAATCTGTCTAAATCTGTGTAAGATCCTGATGCCGAAATCCTAGTTGCTGAAGGCTTTTTTGGTTGAAAAGTCTTTCCTGAGTTACCATATAACAGTGGTCACATAGCTTGGAAAATAAAAGCTAGGATAGTCTTCACTCAGGTGGATCCTTACAATAAGAACTACTAATGATATACTATCTGCCATGTTTTTTATCCAGTTCTCCTGCTGGGATATTAGAACACACTCTTAAGTATACTAAGATGAACTTCTAGCTGTTGCTGATCTCAGCTCAAAAATATAATCAGCTAAGTCTGTGTGATGATGATGTGACGGGCAGGTGCTGAGCTAAGGTGGGTATGTTACTCCTGATGTCTCTAAACATGCCCCAGAAGTGTCAGTAAGCACAGGATAACTGGTAACAGGAGCTGGTACAAACAGCTCTCCCTTGTCTGCTTGACTAAGGACACAGCAAACATCAGCTGCGTGTCACAAACGAGAAGCAAAATAACCACCTCGAAACAGTTACAAATATTCCACCTTCTGAGAGGGCTGTTTGGAATGTTTTCCTGTGTTTGAATGACACCTCATTGTTCTTTTAAACAAACACCACATGGAAGAGTGTCTGAGAGTCCTCCAGCACATCCCAGCTGATGCAGAATCAGTCCAAAGCTACGGACATCCAAGAGAGGTCACAATAGATCTGTCTGGTCCCTGAAAAGGGTTCTGAAATGGATTTGGTGCATGACACAGCTGTAACAGATGACTTGACCAAACCACCTGAGAAAGGAGCCAGAAGGAACATAAATGAAGAGAACAGGAGGGAGAATTCCTCATAAGGCTGCACCAATCTTCTCTAATTAGACCACTGGCTCTTGTACACCTTTACAAAAAAGCTTCTGGATGCAGAATGCCCACTGAGACAACTAGTACCACTAATTTATTTTTTTTTACCCAATTCAGACCAAAAAATGCAAAAGGCCATATTCTGCAACATCTTTGCAATTCCTGTTGCACCCTGCATGCCCTGGAGAACAAGTCTACAACTTTGTGGAAAGATTAACACCTCTTTGGTGAATTTTATATTCAGATTTATTTCTTCCAGCACACATTAGATATTCCTACCCCCTGCAGAACAGGGCACAAAAGATTTCTGGGAAGCTGGGCTCTGGCTTTTCACAAAAGTAGAACAGATATGCCCTGAAGCCCTCCTACACTATACCAAACACTGTGCATTCAACAGACCTGCTGGTTAATGATCTCGCCCATAAGTAATGTTTTAACCTCAGAATGGTTTTTGTTTGCTTCAAAAGCCACAAAGCCAAAGAGGAAGTGTAGGAGAACGTGGGCAGGACAGTGGCCAGGAGCCTCATGACCTCATCTTTTTCCGCCTCGTGGGGATTGGTGGCCGTGCTTGGGACAGGGTTTAAATTCCCAGAGCTCGGAGATGTCAGGCAGCAGGGGACGAGGGGAGAAACCAGAGCTGCTGGGAGCCAACTGGCTGGAGCTGCGGCTGGGATCACTACCAGTGCTCTTGTCGTGGCTGATTCCTCCAGCACCAGAACAGGTAATTTTTATTTGCTTTTTTACCTGACATGTGCCAATCCATCCGCAGCTTTAGCCTAGGAAACACTGAGCAGATCTTTGAAAACTGCTTCACTGGGAAGGGATGTTTGATATTTCTCTGTGGAAAAAGGTGTGCCTTTATAGGAGCAAGGTCACTTTAGCAACGCCAGGTATTACACATAATCACAATTTTGAATTTGTGTGCTGATGGAGGTTGGGAGAAGGTTACTGGAAACCCTGCCACTGAATCATGCACTAGAAACTCAGAGCTGGTGCTTGAACACAGAAAGCTTTCTTCCTCACGTAACCACTGCCTGGCAGTGTCCTTGTTTCTCCTGGCAGGCTCACGGTTTGTGCTGCACAATCATGAGTGGATGGGGCAGTCACACTTCTCTGTGAAACTTGAAATTGCAGTACCTCTATCAGAGTGTCCTGTCTCAGGGCCAGCCTTACTAAATGCATTTTAAATGTCCCAAGCAGCTTTCTTTCCTGCTGTGACTTACCAAAGTTTTGAATGACTCTTGTTCATCAGTAAATTGGTTTAAAGTCTCAGGAATGTTCCTTTTTCTGGGTACTGGTCAGTAAGCACTGAAATTTACTGTAGCTCTCCTAATTTCAGCAGGAATCAGTTATTTATTACATTGCTAAAGCTGACATGTGAGCAGCTATGGGAGCAGCTATTTCACTTAATCTCTTGTTTGGGAACAGGTTATTTTGTTCAAACTTATGGAGGGGGAAATGCAGGTCTATCAATAAGAGCAGTTTATGTTCATATAAACTGACTTTACTCAGCAACTCAAGTTAATAACCCTAAAAACTAGTTTTAAAATAGCTGACAAGAGAGTACAAATTGTTTGCCTTTACCTGGCTCTTTTTAAAACAATTGTGTTAAATGAATGAAAATAAACCAAAGCTGATATTTAAAACAGTTTTTTACAGAGCTTTCCCTTTGCCTATGAAAGTCAGTAGACAACAGGAGGCCATGCATGTTTTCGGTGTCGGTTTTCTCATCACTGCTCAGCTCTTGTCAGCATTCAGTTTAAAAATTCTTGTAGCTTTTTGAGCTCCTAAGTCATTGCACGGTGGGTGGGAGGTGGAGGATAGAAGAAATAAAATGAGAATGGGCAAGTTGAATCCATAGCAGGGACCTGGTCTTGGCACGGTGAAGCACATCAGGATAAAGAAAAGGCCTATAGCACTTTTGTGGTATTTTACATTATGGACTTACTGTTCCAAAATATTTTCTAGGTAAAATATCGCAATGAAGGTGGCAGTGCTGTGTTTATGCCTTATCAGCATCACCTCTGCATGGCCTGTGAGTAAATCACAACCACCATCCCCAGCACTTGCATTATTTCCTTTGCACATCAGCGAGAAGTTCTGATAAATATTTTTTCTCTTTTCTCCCTTCAAGGTGATTCAATCCAAGCAGCATGCCATTTCTGCCAGCTCTGAAGAAAAATATGTAAGCTCATTTTGTCTTTCTGTTAATTTTCTTTGATAAGTACTTTTTAATTTTTGGTTGTTTGTTATCCTCCAAAACACATTTTCTGGTACTTGTTCTATGATTGTAGATGCTTGCAGAACGTGTCCTCATCTGGCCATTATGAGCCAGTTTCAAAGCAGAGAGTCACTGATGTCCACAGACTTTTTCCTGTGTCATGAGTCCTGGTTGTGGACTTTCATTAGTTCTATCTCTGGACCAGCACTTGAAATCTTTTCTCTTAATGAAAAATGTGTTAGCTGTTAATTAAAAAGATAAAGGGACTGCAGAATGGCAAAATTACTATAACCCATATTCATTAGTGTGGATCAGATGACAAGTTGGAGGAGCACCTTAATCCAACATCCTATTGTTTGGTTTTGTTTGATTTTTTAGTGATGTAAACAAACTGCATTCAGTCTTCTATATAGCTCTTTATTTTTTTTCCCCATTGCCAGCTGTTACCCTTGTAAAATCAATCCTTGGCTCTGAGAACCAGCTATTGCATTTAGTTTAGAGTCTTCATGATGTGGGAGATAAATCACCCTCCAGAAAGGGCCTAAGAATTAGCAGAAGCAATGATTGTTAGATATAACTCCAAATTCCACTCAATAAAAACAAGCTGTAGAAACTGAATCTGAATTTGCCCAGGCTCTGCCAGTGAGGGAGGCACATCTATCTATCTTTTGTGTACAATGTTCATCTGGGATCACGGCTTGTTCTGAGTCCTCTTCCTACTGCAATGAATAGCTGAGGGCACATCCTATACAGAAGGGCTGTGTACAGCAGATGCTACATCTACCTGAAAATACAGCTGGGGATGCAGCAGCTTTGCCTGCATCTTTGAGGATTAACCTCTCCCTTTTTATTTTCCCTTGAAGGACCCCAGAGGCCACCACTTGCGCAGATATCACAATGACCACGTGAATTCTCAGTCTCAGGAGAGCCAGCAGCACCCACAGAGTGACCTGGCATCATCTCAGCAGGTACAGGCACCTAACTGGAAGAGAAAGCAGAGCATCTTTCCACGCCAAGATTTGCCAGTTATGATTAAGTGCTTAAAGAATAGTCAACATGCTGATCAGCTCCACTGCATGTGCCTTTGTATACTAACATTGAGCTTCGTGTTGCTTTCAGACCCTTTACTCTTCAGAAGAAAGCATGGATGTCCCAGAACAACTGGTAAGTGTTTTGAAGGACAACATGTCAGTTGAGTGCTGCAGGGCAGCCAGTGTGTAGCAGCTCTCATTTTCCTCACTCAAGGGTGGTTCTTGCAGTAACAGCTCTCCCAAAATAAAACAAAGCTCCAGGCAGGGTGAAGTGAACTCAGTGCAATGCATGTAGCTCCTGAGCAGTGCCTGAGCCCTGGGTGAATGGGACAGATACCAATCTGCAACTCTCACATCCGTGTTCATTTGCCTGATACGTAATAAATGTTTTCCAGCACTTTCCTGATGTGTCAAGCAAGAGCCATGAAGATGTGGATGATGATGATGACGACGACAATGATTCCAATGACACAGATGAATCTGAAGAGGTTGCCACGAGTTCTCCCACAGACATTCCAGTAACTAAACCATTCCCCACTTTCCCTTTCACCCGAGGAGACAATGCTGGCAGAGGTGACAGTGTGGCCTACAGGATGAGGGCAAAAGCTGCACTGTTGCAGGCAAAAGCCACACTGTTGAAGTCTATCAAACTCCACAAAGCTGCCAAAAAGGTAAATGGCACTGAGAAGTGATGCCCATGTTCTTGGAAATGGGGAGTGAGCTTGAAAATGGACATGGCATTTTACGGGAGTTGGTTTTGAAAACTGGTCTGGGGAAAGTAGGCATAAGAGAAGGAATGCATTTCCTTTCTGTGGATACCACAGATCAGGGAGTCTCGATGGCTGCCCATGCACTGCGGCAGGAGGGTAGCCTGCTGCAGCAAGCTGCGCAAAACTGCGGCTTGCACTGTCACAATATACTTGCACACATGAAATCTGAGGCCAGGAGCAAATGAGAGTTTCTCATAATGTGAAAGGTTCATGTAACTCCATAAAACACCAGAGTATCTTCAGGTAAGGGCTCATCATGCAGGCTTTAAGCAGCCCCGCAGCCCGAGCAGCCTGCGTTAGTGCAGCACTTGGCAGAGCGGTTCCCCAGGAGTGACAAGGGCTCTTGTTCTGCTCTCTAACACAGCTCATCTATGATGCCACGGAGGAGGATGATAGCTACATGGATGCAGACAGCCAGCGCTCTGTCTCCCGGGAGGATTCTGCTTCCCGCAGCTCCCTGAAGAAGCACGCCAGCAGCGCGGTATGGTCTGACCAGAGCCACGGGCGGGACAGCAGCGAGCAGGACAGCGATCCGCGGGACCGGAGCTTGGAAAACGACAGCTGGCACAAATCCGACAGCCACGAGGCAGAAGGCGACAGTAGCAAGTCTGGTGTCAGAGGGGACAGCCTCTCGAGTGTGGAAAGCAGGGAGAGCCGGGACAGCCACCCCAGTGTGGAAAGCAGGGAGAGCCGGGACAGCCTCTCGAGTGTGGAAAGCAAGGAGAGAGGGGACAGCCACCCGAGTGTGGAAAGCAAGGAGAGCCGGGACCGCGTGTCAGCCGAGCTCTCTGACGATATCAGCAACCAAACCCTGGAAAGTGCCGAGGATTCTCAAGATCGTCACAGCATCGAAAATAACGAAGTCATCCTTTAAAGGGGGACAGAAATAATATTTCACTTCTTTTTCAATCCCTACCTAAGGGAAGCGGGGAGTAGCTTCATTTCGGGGAACTGTTTGTTAACGTAGTTCGCGTGGTGACTTTTGGGGTTCGGGGCGGTCCATGCCCCGTGTGGTTGTGCCGGCAGAGGCTGTGGGACACGGCGGGCGAGCGTCGCCCCTCGGGCACGCTGCTCTCTGCGCTGCCGGGCGGTGTTTTGCTGTAACGGGAATTAAATAAAACCTCAACCCTCTATACCTGCGTTATTGTTCACTGGGGCTTGGACCGAGCAGGGGGAGCTTTAATGCTTCTTCTTCAAATGATGTGAAATCGCTGTTCCCCACAAATTTAACCAGTACAGCCTCTTGGCGAGGCCTCCTCGTACTTTCTCCGAGGATGAGCGGGACTCCACACACCCAGCGCCGGGCCCTGCACCGCTACCGCAGGGGCGGTCCACGGTTGCCGCGGAGAGGGGAGGGAGGAGTGGGAGGAGTAGGAGGGCGGGAAGGAGGTCCGGCCGCCGCTCCCGCCGGGGGCCAGGGCGACTACATCTCCCTCCGTACCCCGGGCTTTCCGCCGGAGGGCGGGGAAGGGGCGGCGGCGGCGGCAGGGCCGATGGCGGGCGGCGGCGGCTGCCGGCGCGGGCCGGAGCAGCTGGAGCTGGAGCGGCTGGGCCAGGCGGCGCGGGCCGGCTCCTGCCCGCCGTCACCGCCGCTCTCCGCCTGCTCGCGGCAGGCCTGGAGCCGGGACAACCCGGGCTTCGAGCCTGAGGAGGACGCGGCTGCGGCGGCGGGGCCGGTGCTGGAGATGGACGTGGAGTGGGGCAGCCGAGCCGCGTCGTCGCTGGGCAGCGGCGCGGGGGGCGCGGCGGGCGGCG
>WAAE01021440.1:114702-216561 GCA_013400495.1 Nicator chloris
CCCCGCGGGGCGCGGCGGGGCCGAGGGGCCGGGCCGCCTCCCGGGCCCGCCCGACGGAGCCGCGCCCCGCAGAGCGGCCTGGGCAAAGCGCCTGGCGCGGAGACTGCGAGGTGAGAGAGCCCCGGCCGCGCACCCCACACCCCGACCCGGCTGCCCGGGCGCGAGTGCCGCTTCCTGCGCGATGTAGAGTTGTTTGTAGTCCCTCCTCTGTAGGGACTGTAGTCCTTTTCCTCTGCCCCTGTCCTTTTCCATCCATCCTTGCCTGTGTCTCTGTGTCCTCATCTCTTCGTGCACATCCATCTTCCGGTCCCCGTCCCGGTTTTGTCCCCCAGCAGACGCAGATGCACCCACACCTCGCTCCTTCCTTTCCTCACCTCTCTGCCTCCCAGGTCTTACTCCTGGCTGCTTTCCGTGTAAGACAGTCCCGCGTAGGGGAGGTTTAGGTTGGACATTAGGAGGAATTTCTTCACAGAAAAGATGACATTGGAGCGGACTGCCCAGGGAGGTGTTGGAGTCACCATCTCTGGAGGTGTGCAAGGAAAGACTGGATATGGTACTCGGTACACCATGGTCAAGTCGACATGGTGATGTTGGGTCATAGGTTGGACGTGATGGTCTCCAGAGGTCTCTTCCAGCCTTGCTTTCAGCCACAGCACCAGGTCTTTGGAGAGTTGGAGCAGAATGCTTGTGCATTCTCTTTCTCAGCATCCCACATTCTATAGAAGAGGGGGTTAGGATGGCATGGAATACTTGGAGTGGGTTGCCAGGAGGGTGTTTGAATCACTTTTCTGTGGTCTTGTGCGGTGCCTTGGTGCTGCTCTTGACAGTCGAGAGCTGCCTTTTGTCACTCAGCTGGTGACCAGGGACAGAGCTGGAAGCAAAACTGGGCACACATCAGGTGCACATTTGGGATGTCATTCAAAGCTTACTGCATTTAACTCCCTACTGAGCTGGCCTTGTACAGGTTGATTTGACAACAGCAGAGAGAATGCTGGATGGGGAGTCCTTTGGATTTCAGATTGTGGGAGCACGTTGAAAAACCCTCCTTTCTTTTCAGAAAGGCTCAAAATGTCAGCTTCAAACTGCAAGGATTTTAAACAGAACATTGGTTTAAGTGTCGGGCAAAATCTTTATAGTTATACAACTGCAGAAAAAGCAAACCATATTTAGAAAATGAAGATTCATCTTCTGAAATGTGGGTTTTCTGACGTGGTAGATGGTGCTGTTACTGGCTGCGATGGCATCCATGGAACTATCAAAACAAACTTGACTTTAAGCAAGGATTTGTACCTTCTCTGGTTTCCATGTGCATTCAAAGATTCTTTGCTGTAATGATTTCTGTGACTTCAGCCGTGTTGCACCAAAATAAATCCCTCTTGAACATTGCAATATCCTAGTGGTATGCAATTCAGACTTGCAGAGATTATGGAATAGAGCATGTTTTCTTTTTAGCAGATTTTATTGGGACCATGTTCAATGACCCAAGTCACCTCATAACAAGAAACCAGAATAGCCAGGAAAAACTACCAGTAATAATTGTGTTGTGCATGAATTGGCACTGCTCTGTTTGGAGTCTCCAGTGGTGCGTTTGCTTTTGCCTGTGGCTGAGATGTGTAATTGCCTAGGAAAAGAGCTGCTTCACATGGAGAAAGCTAAGTCCTTTTATAAAAGCTTTTATCTACATTCAGATGCCCCCTTCATCTCAGTTGTTGCCGAGAAGGAACCTCCTGTGTATGTTTTTAACTGTGGTGAAAAACAGCAGTGTTTGTACCTGAGGCGAGTGTAAGAGTGACTTAGCGGTGACCCGGCACGTGTCGCTCCTGTTCCATCTCTGTCGTGATTTGTGCAGTAGTACTCAAAACAGCTTCTCTTGATTCCTGACCTCCTTCTATAGGCAAGTGGAGCTAAAGTTACTGAAGTCGACAGATCTTTTTCTGGCTCTATGATGAGAATGTTGCCATAAATTCCTGGTTGCAGTAAATGTCTGGGTGAGACTTGGGTGCTGTGGAGGTGCTGCAGGGCGCTGTGCTTGCTTTGAAATAGGTAACACCTTCTCTGAGGAATGTGATCCCTGTGCTGCACAGTTTAAAGGGCTGATGGCAAGCCTGACATTATTATAGGGCACTTGAAGGATAACTGAGGGTTTACTATTGGAAAGAATACTCCATAGTTCTTTTGACGTGGATATCCACGAGGATCTTTGAAGACTGGAAAATGGTGCATTCAGTTTTATTTCAAGGAAAGTTGGCATAGATTTATGTAATGAAATTCCATCTCACTAGACAGAATTCAACAAGAGGGAATAATCCTTTGCATACCACAAGTGACAGTGTCACCATGCCAAAAAGGTGCCACTCAGTATTGAAGGACATTCAATGACAGCTCGCACTTCACTTGCTGTGAGTTATGAAAGAAAAATGCAGAGAGGATTTAAAGTATTGGGATTTTGGTACTTGCAGCTGTTGGGGAAACTGTCACAGGAGTTACTAAGTGAATAGAAAGTCATCTCCCTCAGACTATCAGTATTTTAGGTTCTTCTTTGTGTGGATTCTGTTAAGATTCTAACAGGAGTGTCTCTGAAGTGCCTTTAGTTCCTCTAGTTTTACAGATCTCTTCAGCAAATATCCCAGATGGTGAGAAGAGGGGCTGACTATGCTGCTCTGTTAAGGAGGAAGTTACCAGGAGTTTGGATGGGTAAAAACAAGGTGTGTTTCCAGAGCCAGCCTGGCAAGGTAATCCTGCCCTGTACAGCTCTACTTGGTCACCCAGTGCTGCCATGTCCTCATGTGTGTCATCACTGGTGTGTGTTGGGCATTTCTTGAAAGGTTTTCTTAGTTATTGTTAAATGAAAGTACAAAATACCCTTCCCAGTCACTCATTAGTTGTTACTTCCATGAAGACTGCTGCATACAGAATGAGTATGAGCAACTGTTAGTTGTGGATTTATTTGATAAAAGTACACAGATTCTGTCAAAAAGTTGATGAATAGCAAATGTGTATAAGGAAACAAAACAGTTTTGTTGCTTGCAGCAGATGTCATATCCAGCACTGCTTACCTCCACTATGTTTGATGCATCTAAATCAATATTCTAATAAGGGAAAAAGGGGAATAATACATGTATATTGCAAAAAATGTAACAGCTAATGAAAGCTCCAAGCTAGCTGATGGGCAAATTCATTGTTCATTTAGCACAAAGATCGTTGTATGATCCCTGGTGCTGTGTGGTTGGGTTTTTTCTTTGCTGTAACTTTCTGTTCTTTGCTGACTTGACTCCTAACAAGAGTCTAAAATGACAGAGTTTGAGTTTGGAAGCTTTCTGCTTCTGCTCACCACATTTCTTATTGGTGAGTAATGTGCTGACAGCCGGGACTTGGCTTTCTGGCCAGCTTAGCTCTCTGGCTTTTCCAGCCTTTTCTTCCTCTCTTCCATGATGTTTTCCTGCCTTTATTATGAGGGTTGCTAGTGCAACGTAGTGCTGTGCTAGAGGCTGAATTCGTTGAGTTATTATTATTAGTGACTCTGTAAATGTTCTTGGATTTGTGTTTTTGTCTTCAGGAATGACCTAATGGGGAGGATCTGGAGTTCAGTGTAGTAAAGTTGCAGTCTTTATCTGCACATTTTCAAACTTGGCCTTAAAGAACAGCTTTGGGAAAGCTCTCTTATTTGGGGGCTGGCACTAGGGAAGGTGCTAAGTTACTAATTAAGCCATGTGAACAGAGATTAATGCTAAAACTGTTAGTGCTTGCTGTGCCTATAAAGGAGAAGTTTCCAGGTTTATGTCACAACTTAAAAATGTGGTAGCTGAAAGGCTTCAAGAAACATCTAACACATTATTTTTGTTTTCTCATTTATGCAGGTAGAGGAAAGAGCTTCCTTATTCCTATCTCTGTTAGCAAACAAAGGTCTGCAGCAGGCAGCTTAGCCCTTTGTCTTAGTCTTACAGCAGTGGTTGCAGATTGACTGAACTCATTCTTCATTGTCAGCTTTATAATGTGTTTTGGCTATCCCTTGTTACTGTTCCATTTCAAATTACTGTGGTATGTTTGATGGATCCAAGATTTTTCCTAGGGAGTTTGAGGTTACTACATTTCCATCTCCTGAGAATGTAAAGGATGTTTTGAAAGGTTGGCTATTTAAAACACCTGAAACGGATGGAAGTTTCCTGCAGTTCTGTAGGAGTGAATTTTTAGTTTTAAATGCTTTTTCTTTCATCAGAAACTAAGGTCAAATGCCTTGCTTAGGTTTAAATGAAGAGAAGCTCCATGAAGGGAACAGTCTGAGCATCAGCAGCTGTTCCCAGCTTTTTTTCTGTTCTGTACTAGGCATAGGAAATAAGGGTGGTGGTTGCTAACTGCATTTTGCTTCAAGGTGGTTGTTCCTTTTAGAGACTTCACTTCAAAGATCCTTTTGCTTTTCTGTTACCCATTTGGAAGGGATCACCAAAATTCAGTACCTTCTCTCCCTGTCTTTTTGGGAATGTTAAGCATTATATGAAGTGAGGAACAGGCAAAAACAGTTCAACTGAGGCAGTTGCTCAAGTTGACAGCTAGACTGGACAACAGTTGCTCATTTAGGCTGCTACTGATGCTTAATAGTAAGTCTTTGTTGTGCAGGGAAAGAAACCATGCAGAAATGCTCACCAACATCCCTGCTGTGTCTCTGGCTGATCTGGGAAGGGAAGTTCATGATTGGGTGCTTTGAAAATATGTTTGACTCAAGTATCCTCCCTTCATGTAGAAAATTAAGACTGCTCCTAAAGGCTCAATAATGAATGTGCATTTTCATTCATGGAACAATGATTTTCATGTTTAAAAGAAAAAATACCAAAGCACTGCACTTCCATTTCTTGAAGGATGGCTGTCTGTGCATGTCGCTGTATCCTTGTATCTTTTATACCATGTGGTTCTAAGTGACAGTGCTTCTGCTGATCTTCCACAGATTCTGTTAGAGTTCTGCTGAGCTGATCCTAAATTATTACAGGATCTCATTGATAGTTGATGCTGCCTCAGGCCCCATTCTGTCTACCAATGAAGCTCCTCTTGCTTAAACTTAGATCAGTTTAAAATCCATAGAAGAACCTGCAGCAATGACAAAGGTCGAGCTTTTAACACCACTTACTATGTCACTTGTGTATCTGTACCAGACACCTGTGCCCATCATTATGTATATCTTTTTCCTTTTTAAGGTCTGTGGGGGACAAGACTCATGGAAGAGAGCAACACCAGCAGAGAGCGGTACTTGAAAAGTGTTTTACGGGAGCTGATCACGTACATGGTTTTCCTCGTGGTCCTGTGTGTCTGTAAGTACTGCTCAGCACCTGTGCATCCAGGTCTGTACCACCTGCTTGTTGTGATTCCAGCAGGAAGGTTGTTTGATGTGGGGGAAGAATTCATGGCCAGGTGTATACTTGGAAATCAAATATTTCTCTTTTTTCTGCATGTGGACTGTTGCCTGAGACTCAAAATACTACAGCTTTCTGCTCCTTAGCAAGTTTAGAGTCCTTAAGCAGGATGATACTACACTTTCTTTGTTTTTAGAGAGCATTTTTTTATTGTAGGGCCATATTGCAGTGTAGTACTTCCGCTATACTTTTTGAAATCACTGAGCAGAAATGGTAAAGAGGAGGAGTTAGTCCTCTAGGACAAATAATTGAACTAAATCACCACATTTGAAGTTCATGGGCAAGGTTATGTACAGATCACAGCGGGAGACCTCTGTGGTTTGTGCTGTTTGTTGTCTTGATACCATCTGAAGTATCGTAACGCTAAAGAACACAGAACAGAGGAGCATTCAGTCTACAAGAAAGAACTTCTTGTGAAGTTACAAAATACCTGTTTTATTTGTTTGCTAGGGAGAAAACCAACAAAATGTGTACCTTAGGTTAGTGTATCTTTAGAAAGCCAGTATGTTTCAAGTCTCCAGTTTTTAGTGTGGGCAGTTCTGCCCTGAAGGGCTGAAGTGTTGGTGACATTTGAGTTGCCATTTGTGATCAGTTGTAATAGAACAACTTTTAAATTTTTGGGAGTGGGAATCTCGGTGTGGAAAAGCAAAAGCAAAATTACTTTGGTAGACTGTCTCTAAGAGCAAGTCTGCTCTGCTTGAATGTAGCAGAATTACTAAAAAGCCCAAATTTTATACCATTGACACAACTGTTTTGAAGTTGTACTGCAGGCGTGTTTATCCATTAAATATCATGGGTTTTTTCCTTCCTAAGTCATTTAAGAAAGCTTGGAGCAGGTTTATGAACAAAGCAGTGCAAGGCTGCTGGTGGCTGGCACACTGTACCACCAGGAGAAGTGTAGCAGTGAGGGGCCTGCCCTAAAGTGAAATTTGTTTCAGCAGAAGTTTGACTCTTAACTAGCTGTTAACTATTTGTTCTGCTACAGAAAAAGATTTTTGCTAACAGAATAAAGGAGAAATGTAACGTGTTAAAAATCTAGAGACATTGCTAACTTATTAATATATTTTAAGTATTCTTTTTATTTTTAAGCAGTAACTGTTTGTCAGTCTGGTCTGTGGCTTGGCATGCCCTAGCAGAGTGCTTCCCAGTGCAGGCTAAATGCTATGGGCATTTCTTGTTCTCTTGTGGTTTGGAGAGTACACATTTAGAGAGAGTCCAGGTATTGCACAGTCATGTGATACATTCCATGTGCTCAGCAGCAGTCTATCAAAAATAGTTCTTGCTCTCTGGTTGTTAAGGGAAACAAAAAATTTATGAATGTTATAAAATCGCCAAAACTGACAGTGACTGTGCAGTGTAGGCCTAATCTTTCAGACTCCTCTGAATTTTAGCCACAGAATAGTTCAAATATTTGCAGGTGGTAACAATACCCATGCCAGAGACTATTTCCTCAACCCATCTTAGTTTTGCACATGATTTTATAATTTATGCTCGGTGGCCCTCAGCCCTATCTTTGGCCCTGTGTGAGGAAAAGGAGTAACACAGTCATTTATTTTCTGTGGGGAGTTTCTCTTAAAGGCAATGCACATCTGTGCTAGAGGTTCATTGCCTGATCCATGTCATTCCCAGTGCCCTGCAGCATCCTGGCTGGCTGTCATTATCTGCTCAAGCACAGACAGCATGGTTGTCCTGAGGTCTTAGTGCCATCTGTGCCAGTTCTCCATGCATGCCTTGGGTAGCACAAGCCACCTAAAAAGGCACTGCCTGCTTCTCTTCAGGCTGCTGAATTGTGCCTTTGTTTTCCTTGAGGTTAACTTCAGTAGAAGCATTAATAATAGAATGAGGTGTGGGAAGGAGAAGCGAGCATTTCAGATTGATTGATCAGTCTACCTTCACGGCTTATTGTACTTTAATCACACAGCTTGGTGTGGATTTTGTTTTGGAGCTTAATAGTTCCACTACAAAATCTGTACAAATACAACCTGATGTATTAAAAAAAAATAAAGTACTTTCTTTTTTCTTTTTTCTTTTTTTCTTCTCTTTCCCTCATTCCTTTATCTCTCACTCCTTACCAAATCTGCTGCAGTGACTTATGGCACAGTGAGTTCCAGTATGTACTATTATACAAGGGTTATGTCACAGCTCTTCCTGGAAACACCTGTGTCAAAAACTGAGAGAACTGATTTCAAAACTCTGTCCACAATGGATGACTTCTGGAAGGTAATCTAAATCCAAGTTTTTATATCTCTTTTGCTGTAGTTCACTGGTTCTGTCATGAATTGTAAATTTAACCTTCAGGATCTTATTTCCTAATGTGTTCAGGCTTGTGCATGAAGATCTATGTCCACAATGTCAAAGCTATGGAACAAAGTAGGCATTTAATACCTGAACATTTAGAAATCAAATAATGTTGGTGGGGCAGGGTAGGGCCAGTTTGTGGGATGTCTTTGGAGAACAGGTAATAGTAAAGTCTTATGTCAGAAAAATTATTAACTGCAATTTTAACACTTCTGCGGAATGAAATCTACAAAAACAGTGCTGGCAACACGCAAGCTAAAATTCTGTCATCCTCCCCAGTTCACAGAAGGCCCTTTGCTGGATGGTCTCTACTGGGAGATGTGGTACAACAACAAAACCATGGCAGAAAACAAAAGCTTCATTTATTATGAGAACCTGCTCCTGGGGGTGCCTCGCATTCGGCAGCTGAAAGTCCGAAATGGTTCGTGCTCCATACCTGAAGATTTAAAGGATGAAATCAAAGACTGTTATGATGTCTATTCTGTAGCTAATGAAGATACCGCTCCTTTTGGACTCCGGAATGGAACGGCGTACGTAGCATTCCTGTAGATACACACTCCTTTTTCATGGACTTGTGACTCGTCTTGCTATCTTAATTTTGTGGTGCTATTCAAAGGAGCTTTGTAACTTCTTTCTCAGGGGTTCCATCAAAACTTTGTAGCAAAACTTTGTAGCATAAAACTTTGTTTTGTGCCTTGAATTAAAGCATGTTTAAGTAACTAATACATGATTTTTGGTCAGGTTTTGTTGGTGTCTGTTTTGTTAATTGTCAGTTGGAGGTGGAAAGACCAGTGTGCTCTCTTTCTCTTCTGAACTAGCTGGACATACACCAATGAGAAGGATTTGAATGGGAGTAGCCACTGGGGCTTGATTGCCACATACAGCGGGGCTGGTTATTATCAAGACCTCTCGAGGACCAGAGAAGTGACAGCTCTGCAGATTGCAAGCCTGAAGAAGAACCTGTGGCTGGACAGAGGGACCAGAGCAGCCTTCATTGATTTCTCTGTGTACAATGCCAACATCAACCTATTCTGCGTGGTCAGGTATGAACAGAACCACAACACTGTTCAGTTGCACACTGTGGGTTGTAGACTTGAGGTTTTCTTGTGATGGCTTTGTTTTGGGGACGTAGGTAAGTGTATGTTTTGTGTAAAGGGGACAGACAACTGAAGTGCCATGCTTCCCTGTCAAAGCAGTGAGACTCCTCATGGAGCCTGTCCTGGCTTTCCTGGTGCCACAATGCCTTGGGTGCAGTTTGCAGGAGACCTCTCTAGAGACTTGGCTTATTCAAGTAAATACATGGGTATAGAGCATCAGCCTTTGGTTTAGGCAGAATGAAACAGGCACAGGTGAAAACAAATCTTTCTGTCTCTGTTTCCTCACTGTTCCTGAAAGACTTTGAGTTTTGGTCAAAATTGAGTGTGGTCACATTAACAACTTCTGTGTGGTGTCTTCTCTGAATCATATGTGGGTTTGTTTCTATTATTTAGATAATTATATATATAAACCCAAGTGTCTTTTAGTAGTGCTTTTAATCTGTTCTGGTTAAATTAAATTCTTTTTTGCTTTGCCTTTTTTAAAATGCAGGTTGCTAGTGGAGTTTCCAGCCACTGGAGGCCTGGTTACATCTTGGCAGTTTCAGCCTGTGAGGCTGATTCATTACATCTCCACTTTTGATTTTTTCCTGGCAGCGTGTGAAATGTCCTTCTGTCTTTTTGTTCTGTATTATATGGTGGAAGAGGTCTTAGAAATTCGCATTCATAGACTGCACTACTTCAGAAGTCTTTGGAATTGCCTTGATATCCTTATCATTGTGGTAAGTAACCTGTGTAATCAGGTTAAAATTGCTTTCTAAAGTGCACTTTGTGGGAGGCACGAATTACTTGGTGTTCCTATTGTGGTTTTAAGGTAAAGGACCATCATTAGGAAGGATACTTATAGACTGTTAGGCTATTCAGTCTGGATAAGACAATTTTAGTCTGTGTTGCAATGCTGGTATGTTTTGTAAAGTTGGTTATTCTGTCTTCAGTGGTTTCAACCCAGTGCAAAGTTAGAGTATTTGTCCATCATGCTTTTTCACAGTTTTTGGTTACACAGACTTAGCTTTTATTGGAGGTGACAAACTTGCCCTCTCTTCTACATATCTAGTACAGACTATTGCACTGGCTTTCAAGCAAGAAAATCATCTGCTTTAAAGAAGTGATTTGCATTTCAAGGAGTGGGACTGGGATTTGAATATGTTTGCAAAGAACCACAAGGAGATTTATTGTGGTATTAAATACTCACCAGCTAATACCAAGTTTGAAGAAGTGCCTCGGAATTGCAGAGTGCTAGCAGCTGTCTGGGTTAAGTGGACAGTGTTGCACGTCAGCAATCTTAGTGCACAGGAAAATATGAACTTTGGATATAAAGCTGCAAAATATAATTCTCCCTGGACTCAGATCAAGCTGTGCTTACCGAAAGTATACAAAGCCAGAAATGCTGAAAGAGTTCCAGTCCCACACTTGTTTTGTATCTTCAGGCTTGGATGAATCAAAAGTTTCAACTCTTGAAGCCAGTATTTGTAATCCAGGGAAATAATATTTGCATCACAGTACTTTGTAAATGAAGGGCTGCTTAGGAGGATGTTTACATGAACTGTGTGCTGTTTTTTACACTTAATGGTTTGGCAGGGATAAGGTGCTTTGCTGTTACAGTCAGTGAAGAGTATTCAAATGTGAGTGTAAAATTCAGTTCACACAAGAGGTCAGAATTCTATGTTTCTGCCTTGCCTGAGGGGCATTGTTTAATGTAGGATTATGTACTTATGACTCTGTCTGTGTAGTGAAGTGTTCACTTACAGTAATGAACAGCACATTTGCAGAAGTCAAAGCAAGAAACCTCTGTGGTAAAACCGGAGCTTCTCTGTTGTTGCTTGTTCTGGGTAATACTGCTCAGTCTGCGCTCTGGAGAAACTGTAGTACCTTTTGGCTACTGCTGTCTTTCTGCTCTGTGTTCCTTTTCACCTTTGTCTGTTTGAGTTGTCATATTCCCTTCCTTATATTTTCTTCTCTGTGTCAGCATCACTTCTCTAATCCTGCTAGGTGTCACTGTCGTCTTGTTCTGCACCTGTGGCGAGGAAATGACTTCTAAATCTTCTTACTCCCAGATTATTGGTCTCTAGTCCAGGGCTATAATGGTTTTACTGTGAAATGCATGAAGTTCCTCATATCTTAACTTTATCTGACATAAATGTCTCAAACAAGTCGTTATAAAACCCTAATCACCTTTTGTAAATTTGTGTGTTTCTTTTGTCCTCAGCTGTCTGTGGTAGCTATAGGAATTAGCATCTATAGGACATCTACTGTTGATATGCTCCTGAAGAAGCTGCTGGAAGATCAGAACTCATTCCCCAATTTTGAACCCTTGGCATATTGGCAAATGCAGTTCAACAACATTACTGCAGTTACTGTGTTTTTTGTCTGGATTAAGGTAATTCCAGGACACACATCCTTACTCTAACATTAGAATGTAACCAGTATTCTGAGTTTTGTGGGATACCTTATTTGAGGTTTACTCATGTTTCTCTCAAAGTCAATTGTGAGAAAGTCAGAACAGTGATTACTTCTTGCAGGTGAAAAGCAAAGATGTAATTTACCACAGGTTTAGTCAGCTCTTGTTTAGGTCTAGAAGATGTAGTCAGTGCTTGTGTTTTGTCAGCACACGCGTTAAGAAACGTTTTTATTATTCGTCAATTGATAAGTCAGTAATTCTTACTGGGTACTGCTTTGTCTCCAGTCATGTTCAGTAAGACATCTCATGTAACAGAGTGGAGAGCAACTATGTTAAAATTGTCTTCCTTCTCTTTTCAGCTTTTTTCTTTTCTTTTTTTCTGTTAACAGCTTTTCAAATTTGTCAACTTCAACAGAACGATGAGCCAGTTATCTACCACGATGTCTCGCTGCGTCAAAGATGTCATTGGCTTTGCCATCATGTTTTTTATTATTTTCTTAGCATATGCCCAGTTGGCCTATCTTGTCTTTGGCAGTCAAATTGATGACTTCAGCACTTTCCAGGACTGCATGTAAGTACAGGTATAAAAAATGCAAAGAAGATTTTGGTGCATTGGTGAATTGGTTACTTTATCAGAGGCAAATCCTGTGACATCCCTGTAAGTGGATAAGCTGCAGGCACACTGCTGTTGATATAACCTGGTGGCAAACACATTTTTATAACATCTTTTTCTCAATGTTATTGCTGTGAGATTAAAGAGCAGTGAGCTGAAAATGACAGGGTTGGTGTGATATGATTTTTACAGCAGTTGGTTACATTCAAAGCAATGTCTCCATGTTCAGTGGTTAAATGCTCACTGAAATGTTAGATGCATAATAAGGCTGTGTTCCTGATAGTGTTCATAGTTGCTTGACTCAGAGTCCATCTTAGCCAACCACAAAATTTATAACTATCTGGAATCCAGGAGAGAGAGAGGACTTACTATAAGACTGCTAATCAATTTTTCCGTGGTTGATTTGGTGCAACAGAATCTGATTGTGACTGAGGCAATTAACAGGTTGTTCAGTGACTGATCTCCCCTGCTCCCTTACACTGGGGCACTGTTGCAGAGAAGTGAAGGAACTGGAAATATGCTGATGGTGCTGTAAATTGCCAAGCTTCTTCCAGCTTAGAGGGAGAGGGTTGGAGTTGTATGTGTGTGAGAGAGATGGGAGTGGGTCTCAGAGCATCACAGTAGTAATTGTTAGTTTGCTGTTCTTCCTGTTGTGACCAAAAGGGAGAAGTAACCACCATGGTTTTGTTCTGTGTGTGGCACCTGGCTGTGAGTTTGGTTATGCCTATAGATGTGCTTGACAAATTGTTTTTGCAGTCCCTGATAAAGTGTTACAACAGTGCAGACCTCTCTGCAGCCCATCAGTCACACTGCTAGAATAAAATAGTTTGAGACTCCTTGCACAGCTCCAATAGTATTTTCTTCAACTCCTGGATGTGTTTTGTTTTTTAAGATTTACTCAATTCCGCATCATTTTGGGAGACTTCAACTTCACAGAGGTTGAAGAAGCTAATCGAATTTTGGGACCCATTTATTTCACTACATTTGTGTTCTTTATGTTCTTCATTCTTTTGGTATGTACGTTTTGTTTATGTGGGGTGGGTCAGTGTCTGGTTTTGCATCACTTGTCCTTTGGTTCCTCCTGCTATTTTGGGGCTTTTTCTGATAATGGTGAATGTACGGCCCATGAAGGGGCCTGACTGCTACATGGCTGGTCACTACACTCTGGCCTTTTTTCCCTCATTTAAAATTGATTTGCATTGTATGTTTGTTGCCATTCTCATGTAGTGCTCCACACTGTGATTTTAAATTCATTATTGTTATTATTAATTTTGTTTCTAAAATCTGAATAGTGGCTGGTTGGCATACACAGCAAGGCTGTCTCTTTTGGTGAAAAGTGGCTGCTCCGTGCTGTCTCTTGGTTCATAAAGTGCTATCATGTGGGGCTGGCTGAGTTTACAACAGCCTTGTTCTTGCATGCCACACACAGCTTTGCCTGCTGCAAGAGCTTGCTTCTGAAGTAGTCCTGTATCATCATAATTTTTAATGTTATTTAGTGACCCTCTACTTAGTGCAGCTTTTTATTACTATTTGAGATGAGGGGGAATGGCATTCAGATTTTGTTTGTGGGAAAAGACTTCGTCTTGGGTGTTCACTAGTAAGGAATCAGAGAATTTTAAGTGTTTTGTGAGAAATGTGTGTGTTTGGTGAGATGGACAAGGATTCAATGGGAAAATAACATATGTGTCACTATGTGCCAAAGGTTCACATAAAGCAGGTTTCCTGTTTGCTTTGTAGCACCTCACACATTCCAGAGGAACAGTCTAGTGTCCAGCAAGGGAAGGAAATACCTTTTTTTCTAAGGGGCAGCAGAAAAGCACTGGAAGGTGAAGTCAGAGCAGGTTGTCCAAAATATTCACTGTAATTTGTGGGTTTTTTAATATCTGTACAGCCTCTCATTTAGCCTAAATGAAGTGTTGATGCAAGTCCCTTGAAACCAGTCGGAGACCTGGAAATTAAGTTAGGGAAAGCACCAATTCTTAAAGTTGGGCAAAATAGCAGCAAAAAAATAGCACAACAGTGAGTCTCCAAGTTACCTCTTACTCCTCTGGTGTTGGGCATGAATGCATAAAGATACAGCACAGCAAGATTGTTCCAAAGCACTTTTTTTAAGTCCATGAGGAAACAGAGGATACTGCTTCTGTCACTGCCTTTCTACATTGAACAGGCCAGTAAATTTAGTAACTGTTTTTGAACGTGAATATGCAGTTTGCAATTCAGTCACATTTACTCCATGTCCAGCAGGAACCTTTCAGTAATGACAACATAGTTTGATAAAGTTACGTGCTTGGCACAGGGTGTGTGAGACCAACATTTTCTCCTTTCTCTGAACAAGAAAGAGCTCTTTTCAGAGTTGATGCCATCAGTGCCAAGTGCCTGATTTTAAGCTTTTTGATTTTATCTTTAGTTTGAAATGCAAGCAGAGCTGTAACTAGATAAGAACCTTTTGTTCGTGCTGGTTATTACAGGATGAAGAGTTAACTTGAATCCTGAAGCATTTTTGTTGCCAGCTGTGTTGCCTGGATTAATTCACAGCTGTTACCTGTATAATTTGGCCTTGCAGGGTGTACTGCCACTGCTGTGTGTAGCTGTAAACCCTCTCTGGAAAGTAATTCTCCAGTTACGTGAATAACCAGAGATGTTGATTAAAATTTGCTATACTGCAGCACATCATATTTCAATATCAAGCTCTGGATGTTAGTTTCTTTTTAAAAAGACCACCATTTTCTTCTGGCCTTTTAAAAGAAATTCATGTAAAGGTCTGCACCAGAAAGTCACAGGAGTAGTAGGGCTCAGTCTTGTTGAAATTTGAAATTTCAACATTTTTGTTTTCTCTTATGAACAGAACATGTTTTTGGCCATTATCAATGATACCTACTCTGAAGTCAAATCAGATATGGCACAACAGAAGGCAGAAATGGAATTATCTGACCTTATCAGGAAGGTAAATGTAATTATTTTATTTGTTTGACATCTTATTCCTCACATCTGAACTTATTTCATAAAATACTATATAAACTGTGCAAAGTAAAGCTAGCAGCAGCTGGTGACAATACACATCTCAGTTAAATTAATCTGAGCTGAGTGTAAATTAAATGAGTGAAAACTTCCATCACAATGTATTTGAGTCATCTGAGACTGCCTTGAATGATCACACTGAACACACTGAAAGAGACTGTACAGTAGCTGATTTCTGTAATCAATAAAGTTATTAGAAATCTCATTTCATCAGAAACAACAAAATTTCACTCTCTCTTTTAGGGCTACAACAAGGCCATGATCAAACTTAAATTGAAGAAAACTACTGTTGATGACATTTCAGAAAGTCTGAGACAAGGTGGAGGAAAACTCAATTTTGATGAACTTCGGCAGGATCTCAAAGGGTAAGGGAGTTGCTACTTCTTACCTTGGATAGTATCCCCAGAGACATGTGATGTTAACTTTTTGATGTGATTTTCCTCTAGCAGAAGTACACTAATGTGGATAAAGACACACACCAGAGTGTTTTTCTCTGCACTATGGCTGGTGTTGGCATCCCACACCAGAGAAAGGTTTTGGAGCTCTGGGGCCCAACCTCCTTGAATTTCTGTGTTTTGTGGAGAAAAACACAGAAATCTCTGAGGAAGCAGAGACCTAAGGCCTTTGAGGAAATGGTAATATTTCTGTCAGACCACTACAGGAGTTTGTGGACAGTCAGGAGTGCAAGGCAAGGGTACAAATCAAGGAGATATAGCAGGGAGTTGTGAAGGAGAAGGGTTCAATGCAGAGAAGATTGGTGCTTTAACTAAGGGAGGGTAAGGACTAAGGGGTTTTTGTCAGTGTTGTGAATTTATAGGCAATGCTAGAATGTCTTTGTCTTGAGGATGAAAGTCTGTCTGAAGTGAAACGTTTTCTAATACATAGAGTTCTTTCAGTATCTGAAAAATGGAAAGTAAGGGAACTGCTTTTACTGCCTTTTCAGGAAGGGGCACACGGATGCAGAGATTGAAGCAATATTTACCAAATATGATCAGGATGGGGACCAGGAATTGACAGAGCACGAACATCAGCAGATGAGAGATGACCTGGAGAAAGAGAGGGTGAGCTCAGCATTAGCAGTGGGATGCCACCAGCACTGTCTGCCAGTCTGCTCCCTGTGCTGGTTTCCTGCCTCAGGAAAATCCTCTTGTCTCCCTTCACTTTTGCTGTCATTCCTGGCTGTCTGAGCAGAACTGTAAAAAGGCACAGGAGAGCTGATAGAGGACAGGAGCTCTTTGGCCTTGACACCACCATCCCCCATGTACAGGTGAAAGTTTTTACATCTCCTCTCTCTCTCTCTGGCTTGTGTTTTCAAAAAGGAGGATCTGGACCTGGATAGGAGCTCTCTGCCACGTCCTCTGAGCAGCCGCAGCTTTCCCCGGAGCTTGGACGACTCCGAGGAGGATGAGGATGAAGACAGCGGGCACAGCTCCAGGAGGAGGGGCAGCAGCTCTAGTGGTGTTTCCTATGAAGAGTTCCAAGTGTAAGTTTATCCTTCTGAGGAGGACAAATCTGCATGTTGTGTTTTGGTTGGGTTTTTTTTTTTTGTTTCATTGTGGATTTTCTTCTTTGGGTTATATCGTATTCTCTCCTTGATATTAATCAAATTATTAATAAAAGCAAGTGTTAGGATTTTGTTGTGCATAAATCACTCCTTTTAGTAGCTTTCAAATAATATCTGAACTGGAAGTGCCTTAGAGAGCCTCATGGGAGTTGTTTAGAATATAAACAAAAAAAACCAGCAACAAAACCTCGTCATTGAAAAGTCAGAGAAAAGGGTCATGTTACAATAATGCCAGAAAAGACTTTTCTGCTTTTTTGAGTAGTAAACCCTTGAGTTTATTTTAGGTTCAGTGAGAACTTTAATGGTTGTTTTTAATATGATTAAGTTACTCGTGAGTGTGTATTTTGTCCAAAGTGATAGATCTCCATATTAATTAATTACAGCAACACTAGCTGAAGAAAGAATTGTGTCACTGAAACCAACAACTTTTCATGAAGATGCCCTAAAAGCAGTGAAAACAGAGTGCAAGACTTTTTCCCCATGTGCTTTGCCCCTGTTTTACTTTCTTGCTCCGGTGTACCTTGTCCCTCCTGGACAGTAGGGCTGGTTTGTGGGAGGTCAGAGGCGTGCTGGGGTAACAGTGGTGTCTCATCCTTGTCTGCTCTGTGTGTTGACATGCTAGAACGGTGCTGACTGGGCAATGGCCCGGTCACTGCAGCTCCCACTTGTTGCCCTCAGACTCATGAGGCGGGTGGATCGCATGGAGCACTCCATCGGCAGTATCGTCTCCAAGATCGACGCCGTTATCGTCAAGCTGGAAGCCATGGAGAGGGCCAAGCTGAAAAGGAGAGATGTGTTGGGAAGGCTGTTAGATGGAGTGACAGAGGTGAGAATCTCACTCTCGGTGGTCTGGCCACAACCTGCACGTCTTCCTTTCTGTTGGCACTTCTTCCTCCTGCCTGACGTGGCAGGATTGAAGGAGGGGCAGTAAAGAGGAGGTGGGTGCTTTGGCAGTGGGTGAGTGATTTCAGTTAGGTGTCAGGAAAATGTGAAATTTAAAACATGAAATTTTGGGAACATGGTTCAAGATTCAGATATGACAATATGTCTTACAATAGGCCTGTGTCACCATTTAAACCTGTGATCTGGACAGCAGTGGTGTTCAGTAGTTGCAGAAGCAGGTCCTCCATCCCTTGGTGTCTGTTGGGATTAATCCAATATTTTCTGTGGGCTAGTCTGTTAGAGTCCGTGGGATCCAGCCCAGTCTCCTCTTATTCTCCTTTGCTGTTTCTGGGGCTGTGTGTGGCAGGTGGGAGTCGGTCACTTCTGTCACCAGGGTTACCTGACTTCTACTGCATCCCCTTTCACTCTCTCTTGCCCGAGGGCCCTTTGGAAGTGGCCAGTGGGAGAAATGTCTGATTTCTGTAGATGCTAAAATCTGTCAGGTAGAATACAAGTTGTGCTTCCCTACGTGGCAACCTGGGCATTTCATCCCTGGAAATAAAACAATTTGCTGTGGGAGCTGTTTCCCCATTAGCCTGTGGAAATACCCGAGTGGTATAAGAATTTCCTGTGGTTGTATAGGGTTTTGCCTAGACTGCAGCTTGGAAACTGCACTTCCAGCTTGTGTCTTTTAATGTGTTCAGGATGAGAGACTGGGCCGGGACAGCGAAACGCACAGGGAGCAGATGGAGCGGCTGGTGCGAGAGGAGCTGGAGCGCTGGGAGTCGGACGACACGGCCTCGCAGATGAGCCATCGGCTGGGAACGCCCCTGGGCCTGAACGGCCAGCCTCGCTCCAGGAGCTCCCGGCCCTCCTCTTCCCAGTCAGACGGCGTTGATGCAGGAGCAGGAAACGGAGGGAACAACATCCATGTGTAGCCTGATCTTTCTAGGTGATCCCAAATGTTCCAGGTCAGTATTCAGCCGGCAAATACCCCAGCGCTGTTCCCCAGCCTGAGGCGGTCGTTCTGGGCAGACCGCTGAGGACACCTTGCGCTGGTGGGAAGAAGTAAATATTGGCTCCATAAATCATTTTCAGGCCCGTGTAGGCCGTGTGCAATGCCAGCAGTGAGAGTGTCACCCTTGGAAACAAAAATCCAGGAAACTGAATGGATGTCAGGTGGGACAAAATCTACCAGAAATCCGATTCCATAAAAATATTGTTGGGAACACTTGCACAAGGGCAGCAAGCTTCAGACAAAATAATGTGCAGTGGCTGGCACACTAAAAGGCTGTTAATTTTCTGCTTCCTCTTGGAAAGTACAATTTTTAAAGGCTTTTAAAAGCAAATTTTAAAATAATATGGCATCAGTTTGTCTTATCCATTATAACAGCTGACAGATAAAACAGCACTTTTTTTTTTAAATACGAGTTTCTACTTGTCTTTCTGAGTTATTCATGGTATACTAATATTTTACTTAATTTAAAATATTCTTTTATCCTGTTTTGAGAGGTACATTTCTTTAAGCAGAAGCAAGTGCACTTAGTTTGTACAACTGTAAATTACATATTTTTGTGGTAGAAACTGAATGCATTATAGTTAGCATTTTAGAAAAAATATTTGAGAACTGCCTCTTCACACCCAACTAACAATAATTTTCAGCTATGTTGCAGAGTGCCCTTTTTTTAATGCTATGTTTTAATGATTTAAGTGTTCCTGGGATAAACATTCCAGAGGTTCTTAGATAAATACAGCTACTTTGCATAAAATACATTATTTTAAAGCACGCAAAATTGAAAAACAACAAGTTTTCCCTGGGTGTGACGGGGAATGGGGCAGAGAAGTTTCTGAAAGCTGGGAAAATTTGATCTTGTGCCACATGAAGGTCTAATCACAACTATGTGGTCTGTATTTACATTTAACTGAACTGCTTGTAAAATTATTAGGTACGTTTCTACATAGACTTTTCTGCTGAGGTGCAACACAGGATTCCTTTGGGAAGGTGTTTGTAGTATAATCACTGATTTTTAGTATTTAATTCCCTCTGCTTTGTGTCATAGAAGCTTTATTTTTGAAAGGACATGCAACATTGAAATTTTGTTGGTTGGTTTCCAGAGAGCACTGAGGCAGTGTTTGCAGTTTTACCCAGCAATATGTTTCCATATGTGGACTGCTGGTTTAGGAGGGAGGCTGTCAATGGTGCTTTTTTCCTGAAGATGGCAGTTGTCTGGTGTTTAAAGACTGAGAGCTGGTGAAAAAGATAATGGAAAGCTACATAATCAACCACACCTCAGTTATTAGTAGGGTATATAGAGGAAAAAAGGCCAGTTTAACAAAGTATAAGTAGCATGTGTTGTGTTGGTGCCTTCAGTTTCAACAAGCAATTGTTATCTCCTCATTCTTGTGGGAGTGCTGCTTAGGCAGAGCTTCCCATGTTCCATATATTCTTGCAAAGGCATTGCCTGGATGAGCAGTGGCTCAGAATGCCTTTCCTCTAACCAGGGAACTTGCCAAAACTAAATAGAATTCACGCCTTTCCATTTTTAATTTTATGAGACCGTACGCACAGAAACCTAATTAATGTAACGTGGAAGAGGAGGAAATTCAGTGTTGGAATTTCATAGCAGCTGTGTCTCGGGAACAGTATTATGTAGGAGAACAGGTTGTGGTTCTTGTGTGGGTTATTTTGTCCTGTGTGGGGAAGAAATTCATACCCTTTCACAAAGAGTCCTCATGAACTTGCCAAAACAGTGCACAGCACAGTGGGTAGGGCATTTGTGTGGGATGAGCATTCAGATTAAGCACTCTCTTGCCTTGATTGAAGGGTTTTACACCTCAGAAACCTTTCTGAGGAAAGCTTTTCAGTGTAGAACTGCATTTCTGACTGTAGACAAACAGACCAAAAAGAAACGCCAGCTGTACACAAGGCCAGCTGGTGCGCAAGGAAAATAGAAAATATGATACCAAAGCAATTGAAATATACAGAGCCTTGTCTTTATATTCATATCCAAAATATGTCTCTGGAAATATAAATTCAGTCCCTCGGTTCACCTTTCATTTGTACATATATGTTTATGATGAGAATGTTTGCATTAATAGCTGTATTTGTTGGGGTGTATTTCTGTAACGTGTCGTTACTTGATAACAAACTTCATCTTGAAGTGCACTGAGTTTCCATGGGGTACCCCTGTGTGTTGACAGTGGGCCTTGCAGTACGTGCATTGCCACTTGACAAATGTCACAAACATTTTATTGATGCGTTTTTTCAGTTTTAGATTGTAGTGCCATTTGTCACTTACTACAAAGGTACAGTTTTTCGCACGGTAATGCACAGTGTTTGGTCTTACTGGGAAGCTGTTAATTATGCAAGCCTTCTACAATGATCAAGAATGTATTGATCTGTAAAACTGAGCACTTTACTTCCTAATAAACATTTTATATCATCTACAAAGCAAACATTGTGCCTACACTTGGTTTGTTTATAATGGAACATGGAGAATCCTACTTTTTGTGTTACTTTTATCTAATACCTTATTGTCAGATTACCTAATGAAGAGAGTAGAGGGTGTAAATGACCACAGAGGACTGGGCTGATCCTACTGTTTCATTGCCCAAAGAGTCCTTTTTTAACACTTTATTTCAGATTTGTGTTTCTGCAAATACACAGGTCTGCTTTCTGCTATTTCAGGTAGCAGCTCCCTCTGCTAACAACTGTCTCTTCCTTACTTGCTGTGCAATTTAAGTCTTTTTTTTTTTTTTTTTCTCTATTCCCCTTAATTTTTTTCCTTGTTTCAGGAGAGCATACTACAGTATCCAGAGGGTTTGAATAGAGCTTGGAAAGCCCAGGCTCCCATGAAAGACCCATAGTTCTCTCTGGACAGCTGTATTAATGAAAACGGAATGATGAATGTAAACACATCTCAATCTTTAATGAAATACATACGTACTGAATTTATTAAGTATATTAAACCTTTAGTCAGTGCACTATAAAAGTCACAGTGTGGGGGAAGTTGGAACTTTATTTATTTGTTTGCTTAATACTGTGCTGTAACATTGCTGATATTGGAAAGTTTCTTCAGGAAGTGCAGTTTGAGATGCATATTTGGAGTAAGAGCTTTTTGGAGAAGTTCTTCCATGTCCACAGGCATTACACGGATGCCTTGTATATTCCAAGATTCTTCTCCAGTAAATCTAAACAAGAAGAAAAACTTCATCAACAAACTGAGGAAAAGGATTTAAAAGGTTATGATAAAAGGTCTGCAAGCAATTGTCACTTGTGTAACAAGGACTTCCAGGATTTAAGCACTGATCATGCAAAATAGGTACAGAAAGGTGGAGTGACAGCTTGATGGTTCAGGTGACAGACTGACATTTTTTCAAAGGAGTTGTGTTTTATTTGTGTCACTTCACACTGATGCCTTAACACACACTCAGCTGCTTCCAGCTTGGATCAAAGGGCTGCTACAAACATGCTGCTTAAGCACCAGTAATGTTAAAACAGCAGTGGCATCACAAGGTTTCCCTGCACTGGGGATTCTGGCAACTCTTCTGTTTTGTTTCTACTCCAAGGAATGCTCAGGGAGACTGAAACTGCATCTCAGGAGGCAAAAAGCAGCAAACTTGTGTCTTCTGTAACAGGCCTGAATTTGGATGAAGTGTGGGAGCAGATTGCCTCCAGCCAAGTGTTCAGGTGTTTTGGAGCAGGCCTACCAGCAGTGGGGTGCCAGGAAGGGAGCAAGAAGGGTTTTGAGATGTGAGAAGTGTACTGGGTTTGTGTGGCTCTCAAAAAGTCATTAGTACTATTGCATAAATGCAATAAGATTGCCAAAAGACCAATCATGACAGTTTGCATCAGCCACAGTTTTGCTGGTGACATTTTGACAAAAGTTGAGACCGGTAATTTCAGTAATTTGCGAAGTCGTGGAATGAGTTAAAGAATAGCAGAGACTCATAGGGGACAAAATGCTCATTAAGGAATTATTCATAAGAAACAAATCAACAATATTCAACTCTTACAGAGTTATAAATTGTTCTACCTCCTGTTCAGTTTTTAAGACTTCTGGTTTTCAAAAAAATAATTTCCAGTGAGAAGAGTTAGGCTTTGTTTTCTGGGAAGTCTCATTTTAGGTATTTTTGAAATAAAAAACACTGCCAAAAATGCCTCTGTGCTGCTCGAGTTGATGCTTTTCACTGTTGCATGGAGAGTGGTGTGATGTAAACTCTGAGAAACACTCAAAGGAAAAGAATGCTCCTTTCAGGCAAACCTGAAATTACCAGATCATTCCAAAGTCTGAAGTAAACACATTTCTGTACTGCCATCAGCTTTTCCTGGAGCCGAGGTGGATGCTGTCAGGCTGAGTTCCCCAACTCCCCAGTTTCGGATGTCTGTGTGCAGGAAGATGCAGCCATGAGAAACCTTGTGCTGCAGAAAGGCAGAGCTGGCAAACACTGGAAAGAAATTTCCATTTCTCTCAGTGTTCCTGTGATGCCACAGCTGTGTAATAAAGGCCAGCTGTGTTTCCTGGCTTAGTGATTTGAAACAGTTAAGTGAAGAAACAGGTTTGACAAGGGCTTTAACTGTCTTAACTGGTTGTAATTTCATGCCCAGCAAGAAGAGGAGGGAGATGTGGACTGGGAGAGGAAAGGCATTTAAGTTCAGGAGACTTCTCCCTCTTTTTCTGGCACAGGAAGATGAAAATAAAGTAGATAAGAGGAGAACCAATTTTGAAAATGGAGGGAAATATTTAGGTTGAAAGAAGTTGTTCATATCTGTAAGAACCATAATCACAGATTATTTAGCAAATAGAAGTGAGTCACATGGCAGACCCAGGGGAACAACTCCAGGAGTCTTTGTTGGCATTGCTGTTATTTACATTATCAGATTATACTCTCTCCTCCTGCTATGTACCTTTTGTGTAAAAAGACACAGCTGAGGACAAAGTGAGCACTTGCACTTCCATGGATGTTCAAGGGGCAGCAAGATGATGCTTATAAAAATGGCATTTGCCAGTTAATATGAGAAAACTATTCACTTTATTTAAAATTTTCCAAATTATGGTGTTCTCTTTTAGAAGACCATTTGTATAAAGAAAACGTTGCACTGTAGCAAGGAATACTGAAATTTTTCATCCAGCAAATAAGAGTTTGAATACTTCTAGTGTTCATCAGTATCCCAGAGAAAAATTTGCATTGAAAATATGTAACTACAAATCCACAACAGGGATCATTTGAGGACGTTTGACTCACCTTGGACTGATGCTGGTGTGTGTCCAGAAACAATCTCCATCACATTACCTGCAGTGCCTGTCTGCAGCCAGACACAGCAGGGTATTGCATCCTCAGCACTGACTCTCTGCCCACTGGGTCAGTGGAAAAGCAATCAGAAGGCAGGTGGCTTTTTCATAACACTGGGGAGTGAGGGAGTAATTGCAGTGTTGTGTTCTTGAAGAAGCAGGGTGACTAAGATTTTGGCAATGCAGCTTCCTTGAGAATGAACCAGACGTGACTCAAAACCTTATGGAGGCAAAGATTGTTTCTCTTGAAATTTGAAGGAAATACATGAAACTGGAGAAGCAGAGTTTACTTATTTTAGCAGGCTAGGTTAGGCTGCCCTTGAGCCTATCCATCTGTTTCCACATGTAAAGAAACTGTTGTTTTGAGCTCTTAATCTATTCAGTCTGAAGACAAGAGATAGAAATAGGTAATTTTAATTTTTTTGTGATGTTGCTATCTTAATTGTTTTCTTTCTTCCTTCTCTCGTGGATATATTCATTATCATTATTGTTTGTCAGCTTCCAGTGTCCTCCTGACATAAATTCTTTCTGTCTTTTATGGTATTTTTTTTCAATCCTTCTTCTCTGCTGGAACAACATAAAACTGCAAACCTTTTTATTGATTTATTCTCTGCTTTAGTGGGATGCTACTCTACAAGCACTCTTCTCAATGCTTCCTGGAAAACCCAAACTACACAAATAGCTTTCCTCACAGGTGGTTAGTGTACAGCCTACAAGGCTCTTATTTTATCTAGCAGCACAGAAGTCAAGAAAGATGATGACTTTTTTTACGCAGCCCAAAGCATCCAGCCAGTGGTAGTGGCTTCGTCAGTAAAACATGCAGGCCCATGGTGAGAGCTAGAGGGTCAGCAAGCACTCAGGCACTTGTTAAATCTTTGCTTGGACAAATACAATTTATAAACACTTGGTACACTGTGAAAAATAAGTCACAATCCCCAAGTCAGTGTCATGGGCCTTTTACATGTGTCATTTAAAAAGTCAGCAGCCTATGTCATGCAGTTGTCCATGTGTAAATGTGTTACAGAATTAATTAAAAAACCCAGTATCAGTTTTGAAAATAAGGCAATAATTCTGAAGATGAAATTTGCTTTCCATGCTATCTAGTCTTCTGCCTCCTGCCTCCGCATCAAAAGCCTTTCATACTGCTCTGCCACCAGACTTACTAACCTGCTTCACATTCCACTGAAATAATTTTTTATTCCAGAAGAATTGCTCCAACAATTGATATTATTGATTATTAAATATTTTTAGCACAAAGAAGAAGCTGAAAGAGTAAAACTGAATACCAGTGATTTGAGTTTTGGCAGTGCCCTTCTGCATATTAGAAGCTCTCAATTAATACAGGTTTACTCCTTAGGCTGCTCTTAGCATTAGGTTGCCTTTTACTTTTTGCTTCTCCTTAAAAAATAAATATAAAGCTTTCTCAGGCTCCTCTGAATTCTGGCATTCCAAACCTGTATAAGTTTTAAATATTCTTCCTAGGATATGACCACTTCAACTGGGTGATGTATTAGCTGTATCTAGCCAGTTTCCTATGTTTTTGTCTTCATGAACATTCACTACAAGGAAAAAGCAATTCCTTTCAGTTTTTGGCACAGAAAATATCACAACTTTAGTTTCTGTACTGAAAGCAATAAAATTTAAAAGTGGTATCTTATAAGATTATTATCATAAGGTTTCATTCAAACTAATATGAGTTTAATAACTCTTTAGAAAGCAATGACCCTCAGCTTGTGACTTATTTTAATTCAAGTCCTTCAGACGGAGGATGTAAAGAAATATCTTCAACTAGATTAAATACTCTAAAACCTAACTAAAAGTAAGTCTTTTAAGTTTCCAAGAGTCGAGATTAAAGCACTTGCTGTCAAAGAGTAAGCAAACCAAAGAGGAATTTTCATACATGAAAACACGTTTTCAGTCAAGTTAGAGATAGAATCATTAAGTTCTGTACATAACACTTTTTAAATGCTAAATGCAAGTGACAAAAAGCTCAGGAAAACAATGGTATCAGGCAGTTCTGTCATTTTTAAGCCTGAGCAATGCATGAGTCTTAACACCATAAACTACTTGATCCTGGTACCCTCTCGCTAAGATCCTGCCGAAAGGAGCAAATGTCAGGGATAATTCAGCTCCTAAGCCCGTTGCACTGGAAAGCAGGGATCATTTCAAGACCAATTTGGAACAGATTAATGAAAAAAAGGCTTAACGAGCCATGTACCCCTCCAAGAATGCTGGACAAATCCACCTCTAATGAGGGTGGGGAGATAAAAAAGATTGTGAGAAACCAGTCAGGACCATTAACCTTGGGCTATGAAGGAGGTTCTTGAGAGCCTAATTCTTGTCACAAGGTCAAGCTTTTACCAAGCAATTATTAAGGATCTCCATAGTATCAACATACAGGCACACACACGTACTCAAAGCCTTTTAACCTCGGGGATTCTGGACTCATTTCCCTTCTAATAATCTTTTCCCCCCTGCTTACACTGCTTGTAAAAGTACACGTTAGTGTTATTGTAGGGATGATGTGTCTCCTGGCTTGTACAAGCAGTGTACTTGTATTAACCTGCCCCAAACTAAAGGGGGGAACCAGATATGGAATAATAGAATTTGGGGGTTAGAAGGGACTTTAAAGATCACCTAGTGCCAAACCCCCTGCCATGGGCAGGGGCACCTTTCACTAGAACATGTAAAGTGCTGTGCTGGACAAAAAGAGAAAAATAAAATCTTAATTTAAAGCCTATCGTGTGACAGAGAAGTCTGACGTGACTACTACTGTAATTCATGCAAATGAGGTATAGAATTTTAAAAGTCTACAGGGTTAAGTGTTGGACAGTACTGAAAGAAACATTTCTTTTACGTAAATATGTTCTTAGAAATGACCAGCTGCTTAAATAAATAGTAGAAAGCAAGAAAAGTTCATGAGTTTTGTGGTAAATATTATCTGTGCAATACAGTGTCAAGGCCTGTTCAAAATGTGAGTAATTTGACTTAGTTTGATGATTTACTTTCTCAGAAACCACTGCTGTATACTGAAATTATTTTCTTTCACAACTGGAACACAGTCTGTGTGATCACAGATCTGTTTATAACTTGTTGAAATTATAAGGACCAGATGCAATTCAATGGACTGTAGATTTCTATATCTTAAAATCTGGGATGATTTTCTTTTCTCCCAAAGGCAAAAATTCCACTTTCATTTCTTTGTTGTACCAGGACCTGGAGTTCCTATCAGTTTTTTTGGAATAGCCACATAACTGTTACCTCCTCACTGTTTCCTTCTGGTTAAAAAGGGCTAAGCTAAAGGTACAGAACAGTCTCTGCCAACTTTTTGTGCTCTGGAGCTTTTTTTCCCCAGGAGCGTGACATCTTACCAACAGAACAATATAATAATTAGTGATCAGATCAACATGAATCCTAACGTCATACGTATGAAGATGTTAAATTTACAACTTATATCAGCTGCCCAACAGACGGAACTACAGCCATTCTTGAGGAGTGGTGTTGTAGGTGAAGGCAGAGGCCTTGAGAAGGTGGAGGGCCTGGAGGGGAAGGATGTGAGGAGTGGCTGAGGTCACTTGGTCTGTTCAGCCTGGAAAAGAGGAGACTGAGGGGAGGCCTCAACTCAGTCTACAACTCCCTCGTGAGGGGAAGAGGAGGGGCAGGCACTGAGCTCTTCTCTGTGGAGGCTGTGACAGAACCCAGAGGGAATGGCCTGCAGCTGCATCAGGGAAGTTTTAGCCTGGGTAGTAGGAAAAGGTTCTTCACCCACAGGGTGGTTGAGCACTGGAACAGGCTCCCCAGGGAAGTGATCACAGCACCAGGCCCAACAGAGCTCAAGAAGTCTTTGGACAATTCTCTCAGGCACAGGGTGTGGCTCTTGGGGGTGTCCTGTGCAGGGGCAGGAGCTGGGCTCGAGGATCCTTGTGTGTCCCTTCCAGTTCAGACTGTTCTATGTTTCTAAATCTCTTACAGATATAAGGTCTTGTAAGTCTTTTTTTATGACACACACAAACCAGGGCAAACACTGCAGGTGCAACAAGATCAATAGTAACAACCTAAGAAAGAGCTTTAAAGTTGTCTTTGTGCATTTTTATGCATTTATTATGCATAACTCTGCACATAAAGGAGATGAGCTAGCATTGCTGCACATGGCCAGGGAAAACTGGCCTGCCAGGAGGGGATTGCTGCAATCTATGGACCCTTACAAAGGTCCTGATTAAACCATCCTGTTTAGTCATGCACTTGAAATTGGTGACCATAAAAATGACTGAGAACTACTCATGACAACAGCACGAATGGGACAGTGAAGATGACTCATGGTTATGCAGAGGAAATACAAATTTCAGGACAAGATTATGGGAAGCAGCTGTACTGTAAGTAAGAACACACTTATTTTAAAAAAACCAGTGCTTCTACCACTTGAGTGAGGCAAGAAAGGGTTGATGGCATCAGTAAGTGTATTCTAGAGCAGTAATGATTCCCAAATAGAAAAGGGCACTGGGATGGAAGGGATTTTGTCCCAGTCTCACATATCCTGTGACCACATAAGCACCTGAGACAGTGTTGGTGTCCTGATAAGCATCACTTTGGACTGAATTACTTCCTGGTGAAGGTAGGTGCTAATTAAAGTACAGAACTACTATTTTTTCAGGTTAAGCCACTAAATATTAGATATAGTGTTTGACAAGTTCATAGCTACAATATGCAGAAAGACTGAATAGTATCTTGAAGAAATGAATAGCTGCACACTTTTTTGTGGCAGAGAGGAGTGAGCCGTGCTAGACGTTTTGGCAGAGTAAATTAACAGTAAGCATTTTATATACAAGGATGGCATTCATGTTGTTGACTTGGGTAATAATATAAGTACAAAGAAAGGTCACTTCAGAAGTAATCAAGTCAGTTGCACAATCAGTTCAGCAAACCACTGAAGAGTGGGAATTGCATCTTTCCCTCTGGTTTCAAGAGAACTTCTTCATGAAGTGCAGTTTGAGGTAGGCAATGGTAAGGAAGATCAGTGTCATGCAGGCCAACGCCACGTGGTTCTGCCACAGCCCCCAGGGGCTCGCATCGATGCCTTGGCTCTTCAGGTAATCCTCTCCAGTACATCCCCTACAGACAAATGCACACCCATTGATGAGCTCAGTCACTTTATGAACCAGTCAGCAGGGTCTAGGAAGAACTCTAGAAGCTGTAGTGTGGTTGCATGTGTGTAGCAGGCCGGGCAAACACCAGCTATATGTCAGTGGTTCATTTTCCACTTGTAAATTTGCTTGTC
Source organism: Nicator chloris (assembly GCA_013400495.1). NCBI lineage: Eukaryota > Metazoa > Chordata > Aves > Passeriformes > Pycnonotidae > Nicator > Nicator chloris. The sequence continues at coordinate 143,540 of WAAE01021440.1, forward strand.
TTGTAGCTCCAGCTTCACATAGGAAGCTGAAATGGATTTTGTGAGGCTGTACAATTGTGTGTGTGTGCACAGCTCTCAATAAATACAGTTTGAAGAAAACTAAGAAGCAGAATATCAGATATTTCTAGTATTATAAATACTAAATACGGCAACAAGCAGAATGTTCCATGCAGTCAGAATGCAAAAACCCAGTCAAAGGTTTCTTTTCCATGTAAAAACTCACAGGTTCTCTGGTCATCAGCGAGTATCTCTGATACTCAGACTGATGTTCTAGGACTTCTAAAGTTACAGATGGTGGGATTCATTTCGGTGTACCAAAATACTTACGTCTGGCCTATCTGCCGATATCTACTGTCACTGCTTAAAACTGTGTTGTTACTGCTGCCACAGAAGTTCAGACCTGTCAACTCATTGATCTGTAAAGCCTTTTAAAATAAAAGAAACAGTAACAACGGAAATTAGTAGGTAAATTAGTGATACATTAACAAGATGAGATATAATGCCATTAAATTAATTCTAAAAATGTGCCGGTATCACTATTATATTTGCCAAATCCCCATTTTTTAGCAGAGTTCTTTTTTCTTTCGGAGAGGAATGTATACAGCCTGTACACACCTGGTAAAGCATGCACCACTACAGGCTTTACCACCTCCCCTCAGCCAGACTATTTCTGCACAGGCATATTAAAGCCCAAATTTCTCTGCAGAGCATCACTCTGGCTTAAATTTCCACCAATTAGGAGAAAAGCTTTAGCCTGACAAGTTTTTGTTTGATTGATGGAAAAGACAAATAGAAGATTTTTACTTTTTTGGGTGGGGATAATATTGTTCTTTACTTTGAAACATTTCTGTCCAGCTGAAGTCCAGTGGATGTAGTAGTTGTGTCTCTCATATGAGGTGTTTCCAAATCACAGAAGTGAGCTCATCTAAACAGTGGTGGGTACTGGTTGATGAGAAGCCCTCCTTGTTTCAAGGTACTGCACAACACTCTGAGGTTGTACTTAATTAGCTTTCCTTTTGCTCATTAGGCCTTCAAGTTTGAAGACTTATCATGATTAAAGACATTCCTCTCCATCAAACCACTTCCAGGTTTGTACACAGGAAATTAGAGCACTTACTGTCATTCCATATCGAGGGATGCTAAAGTATTTGAGCCAGGAGAGCCAGGACATGACACTTGTGAGATTGACCAGCAACCCAGAGAAAATCTAGAGGCAATAATTACAAAAAAAAAGCCACAACAAACAAAACCAGATTACAAATTACATGCTTTTATCATGTGTTCTTCTCTAGCTCTTGACTTTGCTTGTTCAGATTAAAAGGAATGGGAAAGCATTCCTAGAGGAAGAAACTCTTCCAGCAGCAGAGCAAAAGGGGAGGATTTATGTGTTACCAAGCTTTGGGCCATAACCTCAGATCCTTCCCCCAAAACAAGGAATGCTTTCCCCTGTGCAGTAAACCCATGTGCTTCCTGTCTGGGGGTCCCACATGAGCTCACACCAACTCTGTGCTGCTCCTCAGCGTGGGACTGCTCTGGGTTTTGCCTGTGTGCCCTGAGTCTGAGGCAACATGGATTTTGGCTGTGGGTTCAGCTCTGCCTCATCTAAGGTGCCTGTCTCCTGACTGTGGCTGTGTGATGTCCAGTATAACATGCCCAAGGCGGGCCCTGCAGCTGAGGAGGACAGCTGGGCTAGTGGTCTCAGAAAGCAGGGGGCTGCAGGTCCTGTTCTCAGCCAGACACATTTGCCTTTCACAAAGTTCAGGGAATTAAATGTAGCCCTAAGTGGCTTCTCTACTTTCCAGGCAGTTTTCTGTCTGCCAGAGCCACGGAGATGAGGTCAGAGGAACCACTCTCTCTTCACACCCAACCCTCCAGCCCCCCACTTCTTGTTCATTCAAAGGACAAATCAGAATATTCCACCCCACAGTATCAGGAAACTCAAATCAGACAAATCAGGATATGTTGATCCCAACAGACTTTTTGAAGAATTCAGCCAAACACTGTGCTAGTAGGGTTTCTGGATTTCAGCATTTCTGGGATTTCATGGGCCAGTCTAGAGAAGTGAACAGTGCTACTCACAATCATAAAAACAAATGTGACAGTCATGAGTAGGTTTGCTATAGCGACCACGCTCTGTCCTGCTGCAATGGCAAGTGCCATGGAGGTGGCTGTGTAGGACACCATCATAAGGGTGAACATCATTGTGAAGAAGGCTTCTACTGTTGGTTTCAAACCTTAAAGATCAGAACAAGAAGGGTTTCAGAATGATCTTCCCAAAAGCTCTTCCATAACCTGAACACTATCCTGACTTTCCTAGTGTGTCCTGCTTAAAAAATTACACCTTGCATGCCAGCACAGGCTGTGTCACTGAGACCCAAGACTGCTGTGGTGCTTGTGACAGCCCTCGTGTCTCTGTCCTAACAGTGGAAGTCAGGATGAATAAGTAGTATGCCCAAAACTGCAGTGACTCAAGAGAGTAGAACGTGTAGAAGTACTGCACTTCACACATCCAAAGTGGCTGCAAGTTGTCCATCAAAGGAGAAACTTCTAGTGCACTTCCATGAGCAGCAGCTGTACAGCATTTCACTAGTTTCCAGCAGAGAGCTCTCCTAAAGGACCTAGCAGCCGTGAGGTGGCTGTGGATTCAGTAGCAAGGTCTGTTTCATTCCACTCTCACAGTTTGAGAGCCTCTTGCTGATGTGGCCTTGTTTCCTATTCCTTAGGGAAAAAACTCAGATCAAAGCCAACAAGCTGGTATTAATTCATGTAGTATTAAGATCTTAAAACAAAACCTTTTCTTTTAGGTGTTCTTGCAAGGCTCAGAAAAGCATCTTGTAAAAGTCATCAGAAGCCAAGAAGGCCGTAGATGAAAAGGAATAAATCAAAACTATGTAGTAATGGTTATGGCTTCCTGCTAGGGACAGTGGAGATGAGACATGTCACAGATTCTCTGATGAACGCTAAATCTTTGTGTCTTTTCTGTAGAAAAGAACATGGTGTGCTAAAAGTAAGCTCAGTAGCCACTGCCACACCAGTGTAGGGCTTTAGCCTATACAAATACCCATGTATGCACACACATCTATATGCACGTGCCATGATTTATTGAGGGGGTTGGAATGAGACTGTAGGAGATCATACTTGCCTAGCATGAAGTAAACGATGCAGGTGAAGATGATGCTGGGCATAGTCCTTATGGGTATTAAATCAGCCATGAGCTTTGCTATAAAGTAGGCAGACGTTCTGTAGTACCCACTGATATATTCATGTCTGGAACAGAGATAGGTACAGCACATTACAAATTTAACCACTAAAAGCCAGTTTGATTTTCGACTCTTGAGAAACGAATTCTAGCTGAAACAGGAAGAAATCTTTCCTGCTTAGGGTATAATGCAACTTTCCAGTAAACCTACACACTATAGAACTGGTGACATTTCTGTATGCAAATGAACATGGGTATTTGTGCACATAATTTTTAGTACATTTATGTGTCATGTCATCGAGACAGAGAGGGTAAAGTTTGAAAAATTTTCTTATTTTATACAGCATAATATGCATAGCTTTAAAGAATCCAGTTAAATGATAATTATTGCCCTCACTAGCAAGTCACAAACTTATTAATCAATGCCAAAACTGAGTATTGAAGGAGTTTTCTCCTACTGTTTCAATAACCTTAAACTCTGAGCCATTTGTAATCACAGGTATCTTTTTGGGGGTTGGCAGACAACTCACCAGCAGACTAACAGAGTACATTTGCAATGAGCACTATCAGTGAAATAACTTGAAAATTCTGCACTAGCTGTACTTAAATGACATTTTCAGCACATCAGACAAACTCACAATCTGACAGCAGAGCCTCCAGGTAACCTTTTTGTATGTTTTACTTACGTAAATATCTTTTTTTCCACAACAAAGAGTTCAATAGCTGAGACGCTGCTGAAACACTGGTTGGTGGTCAGAAAGAACATTGCACCCACTCTGCAAAATAGCAAAACAGTGAGCTGTTATTTAAAATGGGATGCAAATGTAGTGCTTCCACAACAGAGTACATAAATCCACCTGCAGTGCCTGAAGTTTTGCAGTGTTTGACCTCTCATCCCAAAATCCATGGGACAAGTCTTGGCTATGAGTCTGAGTCTGTAACAACTGTGACATAGATGTGGTACAGTCATTATTTGGTTTTGGCATGCAATGATACCACATTCTCTGATGCAGTCAAAAGGTAGAAAATCAACAGGTTTTTTTGAGGGGCTGTGGTTTGTTTTTTTTCTTAATGTAATTTCCTGACATGTTAAAGATTCTCGGATTGTGAGGCATTCGTGTGCTGCAAACTGTGAGGAACCAAATAAACAGTGTGAAAAGTAGTTTTCACCTTTTCCACAAAAACTTAAGGCACTTCCTACTCAATTTAAAACTGGGTTGTTTTTAAACAAACACTGTGAAGTGTTTCAGGATTAAGAACCTAGAGGTTTCATAGTGGAAATCTCATTCGTCAGGTCAGGTACATACAGCTGTCAAAATGATACACAGAGCAGCAAAATTTGAAAATGTCTTACTGCTGGTAAATTCAAGTGTGTGAATAGAAACAGTTGCAAGATTACAACTTTAGTAATCTACCTGTATGTAGCCACAGGTCTGCATATTTTAACCCTCTCAGTTCTGCAGGGACTTTGCTAGAGGAACAAAATCAAATCCTCACTTCCAAGTCACACAGGCTTGGCCTTACTGATGTGAAGGGAAGCATTTGCTTTAAAGAGGTATTAAGCTCCTTTAAAGGGAGCCTAATCAAAATTTTGAATATCCATTACCTAGACTGACTGACCTGTTCTGTAGTCCAGCAGAGTTGTCTTCAAGTCCAAAGTAAATGGCACCTACAACCAGGCCCAGAAGAGCTGTAACACAAAGCTAAATGGGAAAAAGAGAAAAGAGGAGGGAAAGTATCATTCTCATTGTTTCAAAGGTTTTCCTGACTGCCAGGATGAGGATGACAGTTTGTTTTCATGCTTCACAGTGCATAATAACTGGTCTCTATCATACATCTTCCTCCTGGGATTGTTTTCAATGAGATGCTACAGCAAGGGTACAGATAAGCTGATATTTGCAGTCTGTAGCTATTTAAATAGCAGAGATAACAGCTGCCTCAAGGATGTCACTTAAAAGACTGAAGTGTGTGCACAACACTTTTTAAATGCTAAATGCAAGTGAGAAAAAGCTCAGGAAAACAATGGTATCAGGCAGTTCTGTCATTTTTAAGCCTGAGCAATGCATGAGTCTTAACACCATAAACTACTTGATCCTGGTACCCTCTCGCTAAGATCCTGCCGAAAGGAGCAAATGTCAGGGATAATTCAGCTCCTAAGCCCGTTGCACTGGAAAGCAGGGATCATTTCAAGACCAATTTGGAACAGATTAATGAAAAAAAGGCTTAACGAGCCATGTACCCCTCCAAGAATGCTGGACAAATCCACCTCTAATGAGGGTGGGGAGATAAAAAAGATTGTGAGAAACAAGTCAGGACCATTAACCTTGGGCTATGAAGGAGGTTCTTGAGAGCCTAATTCTTGTCACAAGGTCAAGCTTTTACCAAGCAATTATTAAGGATCTCCATAGTATCAACATACAGGCACACACACGTACTCAAAGCCTTTTAACCTCGGGGATTCTGGACTTGTTTTACCTCCATGCCAGCCATTTATTCACTCATTATATAAAACATGATGAAGATAATTTATACCCCTGGCTACAGGCCAATTTTCCTATTGGTCTCTCTAGAACTGCTGAGAATTGCAGTGGGAGTTTTGGTGGTGCTGTGTCCGCAGAGTTTGGGCCATGAATTAGGGGATTCCCCAGGATTAGTCACTCTGCAGAGGTGAGCCAGACATTCTTCATTTTTGAAAGCAATGTGCAGCTCTGAAGGAGTCAACATTTTGGTGCTGATCCTTCAGAAAAAGCAGCACTAACAGGGCCAGGTAGGTGTTGGACCTCATGACTGTGGACTTCATGACACCTTATCCAGAAGACATCATCACCAATGTGAACAGTCAAATGACCAAACAGCACACATATTATGAGACTGCAAAAATATTTTTGCACCTGAGCCAACTTCCAGCACTTCATGTTGTGCTGAAGTTGAATTAAGTACAGAAATGCAGTCTGTTAACTTTTCCTGACGGGGAGAGGATTTGAGGCCAAACCCCACAGTTCCAACCCTGGACAATTAGAGTCAAATCTAAAGAATGTTCTTGAGGAAATGTGTGAAACTACTTGGGACATAATGTGCTCCTGGCTGGGAGCAGCAGAATGCCCTGCTGGGACAGATCTTGCCTCTCAAAATCTTTCAGTAGTCCAAAATTAATTGCTGAACAGTCTCACATTTGGGAGCATTCAGGACACCTTCTACCCCCAGATTCCTAGACCTTGAGCACTCTTTCTTCAGATTCTTACTGCAGTCAAAATATCAAGAGGCAAAACCATCCCAGAGACTTATCTAATAATCCAGGAGCCAAATAAATTCAACCTGTACCCCAAAATTATAGGTACAAACAGCCTTACCTGAGCTATGGAAGCCTGAGGGTTTCCTATCAGGTTTTTAAATGTGCGCCTGGACACCCATTTCAGCTGGTGGAGGAAGGAATTGGCGTATGTGATTTGCCTGAAAAGTCCTTTGGTTTTCTTTTTATTTCCTGAAGAAATGCTCTCTAAATGTGCTTTTGTTTCTCGATAGTAGGCAGAGTTGGAGTATTTTTCTGCTAATTGCTCAGCCAAGGTTTTACCATATTCAGAGCATTCTTCAGTGCTCTCTGCTGGAAAGATTAAAAAACCAGAAGAATTAAGATGCAGACGTAGTTCCAGTGATTCACTGCACTCAGTCCCACAGCAGACAGTTCAAAAGAGTCGGTATAGATAAGACCAAACCTCTGTGTTTGTCTGTGCAACCGGTCCCACAGGCAGCAGCCTCTCAGCTCTCTGACCAGGCAAAGCCTTGTCTGCCCAGGGAGTTGCAACCTGGCAGCAACACGGCTTTTAATCAAAAAGCGATTTTTACATCCCCTTTTCCCCTAAAGGTTTCTCTAAGTGATCTGCTTCACAGATCTGATGACATAATCCTGGACTTCCCAGACTTTTAGATGCAGGTAATCCTGCATGTGTCCACTTTGGTCATAAATAAATTTCAGCTGGATCTTTTTTTTTTTCTTAACTATAGTACAGTATGAGTTTTCAATGACAGATATGGTGTGTGTTGCCAGCTATAATATTTGCCAGACCCTGATCAGAGCATTTTTGTAAAATGATGGCTGCTCCTTTGGTAAAGGTATAGTGAAACTGTTCGGGCACTCAGCATATTCATTACTTCATTTGCTTTTCACTCTTATGAAAAGAGAGTAAGCTATTAATGAGTGGCCCCAGAAAAGTATGAGAAAGCATGCTCCAAAAAATAGGTGAGAGCTGATTCGTTAGTTTGGGGGATAATTTCTGCCTTAGCATAACTTCAGGGAAACACCAGCTGAGCAGTGGTTTCCTGTCTCTACCCCTTCCCACCCTGCTCAGAGGAAGAAAACAGCAATTTCCTAACAGAAAAACTGTTCCATTAGGTAAAACAGTCTAGTCATAACTGCATCAAACAATGCCCTTAACAGGAACAATTGTCCTGGTTTATCATCTCTGCTTCTGCAAGATTTCAGCTGGTTCGCCTTGAAGATGAAAGAAGACCTTTCTGTGTGCTGAGAGCTACCAAAACAGTTTCTTGAATTCCCATTCCCACACATGTTAGGATAACTTGACTCAGCTCTGGGTTTCATACCTGTGTTACTTTCATCAGCCTTGTTTGTTGCCACGGCAGTGGAGTCTCCATTGATGACGTCCAGGAAAAAGTCGGCGGGATTGTTGTAGGGCTCGCACTGGTAGCCTGTGGTGACAGTCACACTGTGGTGATAGTGTTATGAGCCCTGGGTGGAGTTATGTGACTGGCCAAGGGCTGTGCTTGGCTGTCAGGAGCACAGCCACACATCCTGCCCACAGGGCAGCCTGCACCAAAGGCATGGCAGCCTTTGGAAAGTCCATGCTTTCCCGAGGGATGAGTGGCACTGCCAGGCAGCACTGTCAGCAAAAGCGCGGTGACAGCTGGCAGCGTGCTCTTCCCAGCCCTAGCCCCAGCTTTCTCTAATTAAGATGCTCACCCAAATCCACATGTGGGCCAGGAGGAGAAACACCCAGAGAAATGCTCAGCCTGTTAAAATGCTGGGCTTGCTTGGACACGCTGTGTCCAATTCTGGCCCAGAGCAACTGGCATTTCGCTCGAGTTGGTGCCAACCAAAGGCTGGCCCTGCTGGAAGCTGTGCTCACCAATGGACTGGAAGTGCGCAATGGCATGCTGGGCCGGCCCGTGGTACAGCACTCTCCCTGCAGCCAGCAGTGTCAGGCTGTCAAAGAGTCGGAATATGGAGTACCGAGGCTGGTGGATGGAGAAGATGATTGTCTTTCCTTGTTTTGACATCCTGAATGTGAAGAATGACAGACATGTCAGCTTTGCAAGTTGATTCAGCGTTTAGATAAGAGCATTGGAAAGTACAGTTAAGTCTTGGTGATGTCTGATTAACTTGGTGTGCCAGAGAAGGGGGAAGAAAGGAAAAAAAAAAGAAAAAGAAAATATTTAGGTCATATTTACAGTGTCTGTCTGAGAAAAGAATTCTCACTTTGGAGAGAGAGAATTCATACAGTTTTTTCCTACCCCATTCGCATCCTTGGCTCACTGGTAAATAATTACGTGTCTGAATTCCCTGTTTGCTCATTCGAACTGTAATTCAAGTCAAATACAACTGAAGTGTAGCAGAGTGGAGTGCTGAAAATGGGAAGCTGTTTCCAAGGCCACCACCTTTTCAGTAGCAGTAGGACAGCATTAGCAGTGCTGGCATCAAGTCCCGTGGTTGGCTCATCCAAAAACAAGATGGCAGGATCCGTGATGATCTCCATCCCAATATTGGTCCTTTTCCGCTCTCCTCCAGACACCCCACGAGAGAACTGGGTACCAACCTGATAAAAAACAAGACACTTGTCTTGTTTGGCCCAAAGAGAAATCCTTGAGCAAACAGCACCCTACCCGCATGGCAGTATCTGGGGACAGTTGTAAGGAATTCCGGCCCTACTCTCAGAAACAGATGTAAATGTTATCTCACATACAGCCTTGTTCTTAACATTAATATTACTTGAGGTCTTGTCTTTTTCTCCAACCACTAACTTTCCCTTTCACCTTTCCCTTTCCTTTTCCCTGCAATGTAATACCATACGGCAGCATTAGCACCGTCTGTACAGGTCTCCATACAGAAATGTCACTAATTATTTTATTACTGAAACAGACTGTTGAAGTTTACCTTTTATTTTTAATCTGCCACGATGAGTCATTTGGTTAATTAATAAATCACTTACTGTGGTTTTAGTACCATGTTTTCAGGCCTTACCTTGGAATCTGCCACTTTGCTCAAACCCAGTTCCTTGATGATCTGATTCACTCGTTCATCTTTTTCCTGTTCCTTCACTGACTTTGGCAAGCGGAGTGCTGCTGAGAACTTCAGATTTTCTCTTACAGTCAGGGTTCCCATCACCACATCATCCTGCATTTAAAAAAAGGGGTAAATACTTGGTGGTTGCTCAGCAATTTCTATTTATTCCCCTGAAAACTGTATCTATGTATGTTTTATGCTGTCCTTGCATGCAGAGGGACAGTAGCAGCAGCCAGAACATGCAGTAAGGTGCATCTTCAATGCCTGTGTCATAGCAGAGTGTGGATTTCATGCACATAATTATATATGCCTTAATTCATAAAGCAACGCCATATAGGAACAGCCTCTAGCATGCATGATACCAAAATGTATAAACAGCAAAGTATTAGCAACAGTCCCTTATGTATTCTTACCTTATTCCACTTTTTGTAGGTGGTGAGGGAGAGACTGAAGGGCTGAAGGGACCTAAGGAGCAGCTACAGCTCAGGTCATTATCACAGTGCGTTTGCCAGTGCAGCCTCAGCCCACCATAGGTGAGAGCAGGGAGAAAAGAGGGAAGGTAAAGACAGGTTGGGACCATGTGGGTTAGGATGAAGGTTTTCCCAACTTGTTTTGTCAAAGGAGGAAGGAGGGGAGGTTTTTTAGATGTCATCTACTTGTCTCTTGCAAAGGGAATCTGTCAGTTGTGGGCAGTTGCGCTTTACGTGTGGTTTGAGAGACCACCTTTCTGTAACATGCTGACTGTAATTTTAAGGAATTTTCCTAGACTCTTGGATCAAGGCAAAGTATTTGCAACACAGCAGCAACTTCTTACAATAGAATCCATGGTGATAAAAATTACTTACCTGTACTACGTACCCAGAGGTACATTTAAAGTTGGCAGGCTGAGGAGCTCCATTGATCAAAATGTCACCAGAGAGCCCATGGGGATCCTTCCTTGCAGCCAAAATGTCCAGTAGCCTAAAGGAAAAGTTGGTTACTTTGTCAGATGAACATGCAGGAGGCAAAGCTCTCTGAACCACAAGCCCAGCTCATGGAACAAACAGCTACATAAAAGCAGATCTCACAAAATATTTGCAGTCTAGAAAACCCCCAACAGCTTTCATGGACTGAGTTTCTTTTGTCCTGGTTTCCTCAGGAAATGAGATCTGTGCTGGTCCACGTCCATTTTTTCAATAACTTGAGTTTAACCTCTAATTGGTTACACATTACCAGAATGGTGTGTGAGGAGCAACTGTCAGCAAAGTGTGGACCAGAACTAAATTTCACCTCTCTCATATGAAGTGATTGTCTTTTTGAATTCAAGTGTTTCTCAGAAAATAGTGAAACTGGCACACACCTAAATAAAACTTCAATCTTTCTCTGAAAGGGAAGTCCCTTACTGCTAAATGTGTACAGTTTCATTTTCCCCGTGGTGTAATTTCTGTGGAGGGCTAAGGAGGCACTTACGAAGATTTACCGCTGCCAGTGGGTCCCAAAATTGCATTCAGTCCTGGTTTCATGATGCCACTGTAAGACAAAACAGATAAGTTTCACAGAATAGTTAGGGTGGGGTTATTTCTTTGCCTTTTTCAACTGGTACACCAGTGTAACTAACCTGTACAACTACTTTCGGCATCCCATTAATTTTGGAATTAATTAAGCTGCCTAATCACAAGCAATATTTATGATCAGACTTCATCTTAACTTTTATTCCTAATTCAAGAAAAATTAATCATCATATAATGAAGACAGGACAGAAACATGACTGAAATGTAGCAAAAGCTGTACATGTATTTTTACCACATGGATGTCTACAAGAGAAGCACACACTTGCTTTAACCACACTCAGTTCTAAAAGTATTCTCTCAACAGAGAGAATAATAGTCCCTGTAGGCAGAATAAAGTAAGGATTTTTCTGTACTTAAAATGCAGTTGATAGTTTACCTGTATCTGACATTAAAGCCCCATAAAACTCAAAAACCAGATGGAAAATGTCACAAATTACTCGTGTGAGTCAACTGAGGTATCACAACACATGGCTTTTGAGGACAGCAACAAAGCCTTTAAGAGCTCATGTTTAGCAGGTGTGGAAATTCCCTGGGCAAAGAGCAGGATAGACAGAGCTACACAAAAGGGTGATATTTATGACAGAAATTGGAGTTAGGGAGCTGAAAGTCATGGGTGACTTGGAATGGCATATTGTATGAGTGTTTGCCACTGAGTTTAACTACTGAACTGTGAATGGGCAAGTTTTAGTCACTGATTATTGAACAAAGGCCAGAATGATACGACTGCTTTACTGCAGTAGTACTCACTGTTGGGGAAAAAAAATACAAAACAACTCAACAAGAAACCGCCAAAACCCCAGAAACCTTTACATCTCTTCAAAGTTAATCTAACCCTCACTTATATTAATGTGTTCAACATTTTAAGTTAAACCCCCCCAAAAATTAACCCTTCCCAATGCCGCTTGAGGGAAGGAGACAGCCATGGAAGACAGGCCGTTGGTATCTCAGCTAAACACCCTGGCTCAGTGGGAGGATTGCCAGGGAGGGTAGAGCGAGCAGAGCTGGCTGGTGTGCCCCATGCTGATAGCAGCCAGGAGGGCTGTACCCCCAGGGCCGAGGGAAGGGAGCTCTCTGATGTTCAGCCTCAGCCCAGGGACTGAGAACCTGGGCTGAGGCACAGCTGACAGCAAACATGAAGCAACCACACATGCAGATGATTTTTCTAAATTTTGGTCTGCGCGTTGTGCTGAATGGTTCAGTGACGTGAGGGAAGTCAACTCTCCGGACAGAAATAAAACTTACGCATACTCTAAAGAGATGCTTAAATACATACTTGACGTCTCTCAAAACTTCTTTCTCGGTGGTTTTTCGGAAACACAAAAACCCAGTCTTTGTCTTCACATGGTAGCAGATGTTGTGAAAGGTGAGGACGCTTCCTGCCCTGCCAGCCAAGTCTGGCGGGGACTGCATTCTACTGGGAATGCCATTTGTACCAAGTTCTGACATCTGAATGCGTAGGTGTGGCTGGGCCTTTGCCATCTTTCCTCTGGAAAGGACAAGGGAGTAGGAAAGGGAAGACTTGATTAGGCATGAAGAGGAAAGGTGTGTCTTTTGGGCCTAGTGTTTGGCACGGGGCCCACGGTGGGCCTGGAAGAGGCCTATCTAGGAGTCTGCCTTTTGGACAGGAAGGTTGGGTCCTGTGGGCTCAGGCCTGGAGATGGCACAAAGCTGATGAGGAGCTGGGTCTGCCAGAGGTAGAGAGATAGAAGAGTTTCCCTCCACCCTGATGGTCTGCTGGGGTGGGCTAACCTTGGGGGGCCACAGCGGCCCACCCAGCCACCCTCTGAGGTGAACATGTACTCTGGCACCCGGACTTCCTTCTCTGGGGTCTGTTTCTCCCACATTTTCTCACTCCTCTCTCACAGTTGCTGGACAACATCTTTTGCCCTTTCTTACACATTTCCAGAGAGGCTCTATCAGCATCACTGACACACTCAGCTTTGCCTCAGCACCCAGAAGTGGCTGTGTCTGACACAGCACAACCCCAGAATCTTTCCCACAGAATCATCCCACTCCAACTACCCCTCAGCAGCAGCACCTGGCCACAGGCAGCAACTGTTCTATTAATCTAAATTATATTGCCAAGGGTATAGCAACATGGAAACTGACACTGCTGCCAAGTAATTCTCTGCCTTGGGTTTGATTTCCATGTGAAAACTAGAAGGTAGTTGTGGAATAGTTAAAGTTATTTCACCTTCCTCATCAGCCAGGCTTCTGCCATCCACCTGCACAGTGGACCATCCCTGGCTGTCCCTGTGCATGCAGACCTTTGTCCCCTTTGTGCTTCCTTAAGGGTCATCCAGGTGAGAGGTAGGCTCTGGCCTCTCTATATAATGTGTTGACTCATCAGAGTCTAATTACTTTAATTATCACTTGGGCAAGTGTTAACAATGCAATAGTTCATGGGAATCAAGAGGGTAGATGAGGACCTGGGAGCTCTGGAATGACCAGTCCCCTACCTCAGCATAGTTACACTGCTTACAGCAAGAAAGCAGGCAAATTATGACACTGTTTCAGACATGCTGAGTGAATCTGAGAGGCATTAAAAAAAAAAACAAAAGACATTTAATCCAACAGGCTCATATAGTCACAAAAAAACCCAAACCCAAGCCTTATCTTGTCAGTTTGCTATGGTTGCTTGATCACTTTTCTTTTTCTCAGCTTAATATTTCAGAATTACTGATACAACAATATGAGCAAATGAGAAAAAAAAAATGAGGTAGAGTTTGACCTAAGGTATAATCAACAGAATGGTTACATTTTTCTTTGTTTCACTTGATGTTGTTGGGTTTTTGGTCTTTTTTTTTTCCAAAGACCAGCATAAAAACCTAGCTCAACACTTGCACCGAAATTTCTGAGATGCTCTTCAGGAAACAAACTTTTTTTTAGGAATTAAAGAAATTCATTCTTCCAGACTGAACTAGACAGGTAGCCAGTAAGCAGAGAATCAGAAACTGTTTTCACAAGTAAAGGATCACACTGCTTTTACAGCATCGTTCTGAAGAACAGACAGTCCGTCATAGTCAAATTTAATCTATCAATCAAGTTATGATGAGATTGTACACTTCCTTGCAAAAATGTGTGTAGAGGCTATGTAATTAAATCAGGTATAGGAAGAATTACATATTTCAGATGTTACATTAATACTGAAAACAGCATTTCACACTTTCAGAGATACTAGAATTTCTTGCAGAAAGAAATTGCAGAATGCTCATTCGCTTAGAGCTGGAGTGGTTATTTCTGCTGTGTGAAATCTGTGTTGGCTGCTCTCTTCTGAAAGGGGCATAACCACTGCAAGGTCTCCACCACAGCAGCTCCTTGGGCTGGCAGAAGGACAGAGCTCTGAACCTGCTGGTAGGAATGGGCTTGGGGAAGTCCCAAAATCCAGCTTCTCCCTCGGAGCAGGGCCAGCACCAACACAAGATCTGGTCAGCCATGGCTTTGCCTGGGTGATCCGTGGCAGCCTCCAAGAGTGGCCATTTGGATCTCAGCTAACAGAAGAAGTGCTAACAGTAGAAACGATGCACATGTGCTAAAATTAGGCATTTGATTTGCTTTGCTTTTTTGGATGCCTTTTACTGCGGTGTAAAAAGTTGTGGTGAGACAATCAGTTCAGTATTTCACAAATCAACCTTCCCATTTCTGATCTAGCAATAAATTTCACCAGAGGAACAGAGGGTCCTGCCCCTTCACAGCTAATGTAATTGTCAACTGCTTGCAATTGCTCCTCAGATATGGAATTTTTAAAATATTGCAGATTTTATCTGTTTAAAAATAATTCATTAAGTTTAATGTGACATACAGCCATGAAACATTTTAAGTCAGAGCTTGTGCAGGACAAAGAAACAACCAAGATGAATGTTAATTGAATAACAATATTCTAATAATTCTATGCAAATTTTAAATGAAGCTTCTCAGATTTCATTGCCAATGGCTTACAAATATTTACTTTAGTTTGGAAATGAGCAGAAGATGCTATGACAGCATGTACTGCCTGCTGTATTCAGTAGTATTTGTTAATCTCAATGAAGTGTTTCATATCCTTATCATATCAGCCCTGAGTATACTACACTACACTTTGCATCAGCAGAATAAAAATTTATAAATTCTCTGGAAATTTTGCAAATTTTGTTTGTTTTGCCAAATAGTTCTGAAATATTTTATTGCCACTGATTTCAGCATAAATTCAGCTCAAGTCTAAAAGAAAATCCTTTTTTTTAGAGCTATTTAGTCTCAGAAAATTTTGTCAGGAGACAAAATACTGGATCTAGAGACTTAACCTTTTATTAATGGCAAAATGAAACAACTTTCTTTAAAACAACCAAGAAATCTCTTTCTCCACTGTTTCAATGTACATAAAATGAGGGTCTCCGTACAGTCAGTTTCCAGAGTTTTCTTCAGAGACTTGCAAAATACAAAGTCTCATTTTTCCTACACACACAAGGGAAGTAAACAAGACCATCAAACACGAACAAAATTCAGTTGATTCAAACATACTTGAACCACAACAATTCAAACAAAACTTGAACCACAACTCATACCAGGAGTCTTTCAGTTTCAGTAAACCTATTTGTGTGCTTCAAGATACATTGTTTATATAAAAAGCTAGGGAACACTTACTCCTGTAGTCTTCCTGCAAAGCTTTTGGCATCAGAGGGATTTGCAGTTCAAATAGGAAAAAACCCACAATACTAAAGAACAATACTATAGAAGGGGTAGTAAAATTATGAACACCAAAATTCAGACCGGCATTTTTGAAAATCCAGGCAGTTACTCAATAGATTTTATCTCTGTAGAGAAACGTTGAAGTTACTTAAGGAGGAAAAGTTTTAGAGACAAGAAGCAGCTTTCAGCATAATTTTCTACAGGGAGCTGCCCCAAACCCTTTTTAAAATCAGTAATTTTCTTTTTTCTGGATACTTGACCATGCCAGAGAAGCCACAATTAAGTGTGCTATTACTGCTCTTATTTTTAGTGGGTACAAAGTTAAGTCTTGTGGCCTGCAAGCTGAAATAGTACTGTATGTGCATTTTGGACTTTGATATATATAGATTCAGAAGTTGTAAGCACACCTTTTCTCCCCCCTTCTTTAGCCATTTCCAAGGATGTGGACTGACCAGAGAACGGCTGTGGGGATGCAACAGGGCCAGGACCATACATTCCTCTTTCTCAGGAACACGTGCAGGAAATTAAAACCGTTTGAGTAAATAAGGATAATTCGATTCCAGCAATCTGTAAGTTAATTGCCAGCCGATTTACCGGGGATTTGTAACCTATCTTCCATGAAAAGAGCCCTGTGTGTCAACTGGGGACCGAGCAATCGGCGGGTGGTGCATGCAGGCGTTTCCACGCGTGATAACACGCATGAGGGAACACTGAGACAGGCAGGTCCCACAAAATTTTCTCATTTTTCACCTTTATGTGGGTTTTAATTTATGCCTTGAAGCTTCCCCCCCCACCTTTTATAAAGCACATTTTCATTGATTTCTTGCCTCCCCAATAAAACCCCTGGAAAAGCTGGGAGAAGGCAGGCGAGCGTTTTGCTGGGGTTTCCTTGGCCGTTGGAGCCAAACAGCTGCGGAATATCACTCTACAGCAATGACAGAGCAAGAAATTAATGGACGAGGAAGGAAGCCACTACACCGAGCTAAATGTCTCAGTAAAAAGGCTGAACTGCTGCTACCGGCTCACTCACCAGCAGCAGGTCCGGGTCAGCGCTGCAGGGCTGCTGAGAAGGTGGCAGAGGCGCTGGATGCGGGATCCAGGGAAGGGAGGAGCGTGGCGTGTAGGAGCACAGCTCCGACGGCTCGCTCAGCTTGCAGGGCCGGGCAGTGCCACCCGGATCATCGCATCTGCTGCAAAACAAGCTGGCAGCTGGGTTCCCTGTGCTCCGTCACCCCGGGGAGTCTCCACCCTCTCCCTCTGTGGGGAGGGCAGGGCCAGGGCGAGCCACTGCTTTCAACTTTTCTCCTTCTAGCTGAACAAGCCGCCAGCTGCCACAACCCAACCACGCCGGCAGCGGTGACACTCCGAGTGAAGGAGAGCACCTCCACCTGCCCGAGGCTTGCAGCCACGGAAAGGGCTGGCAAAGCTGGCAGGGAAGGATGAATCCCAGCATGGCATGTCAGACAAGGCTCAGTTGGCTGTGATGTCTTCTCCCCCAGTGTCCTGGAGACGGGTACGTTTTCCTTCAGCTCCAAATACCTGCAAAAATGCAAAGGCTTTTCTGAGCCCATCAGAGCGGGGTTTTTACAGGGCAGTGTGTGGATATGACATTGATGCTGTGGAAGGAACCAAAGGTGAGGCAGCCTTTTTTATACAAAGTAGGAGCACTGGTCCCCAGCTGAGGTTACTGGACAGCATCAGCCACAGCTTCCCAGGAGCTGTGCTAACCAGGAGAAAGATCAATGACAGGCATGCCACTTCTCCTATGTGCTCCCTGATACGGTTTTTCTTTCCAGGACAGATGTAGCTTCCAATAACCCCAAAGATGAGGCTGGGCAAACTTTGGGGGATGCTGAAGGAACTCCTTCAATTCTGTTGGCACCATCTCACAGGAGGGCTCTGCCAGAGTTTTGACAAATGCATGAGCCCATGGATGGGCAGGTGACTGCCTCAGAAGAGCACATATTATGGATGGTTTCCATTTAAAATCATGATTTTTTAATCATCTCTTTTTCCCAGCAAGACTCATCACTAATTATTAAACATCAAGGATGCCTGTAAGAGCTCTCCTGGACCAAAGACTGCAGGGCCAGATTTTTTCGGTAGGTGTAACGTGGGATAGGTAAGTATATCATTGTTCATGAACCATGCTCCTGAGGGCTTGTTCTTTCCTTTATCAGTGATTTTATAATAATTAACTCTCTACTGTATTTATATGACACTTAGAAGCATGCCAGCAGCTAGTGAAAATCATTGCATAGTCCCAGTGGCATTTGAGAAGATGCACACGTGACCGAATAGGTGCAGAAATGCTGTTATCTCATTCAGGGAGCCTATCTGCAGCCTGGGACAGAAACCTCAGCAGGCAATTTGTAGTATCAGGTCTGGGCTATCCCCAGGCAGCTTGGATGCAGGACTCAAAGGTGTACTAAGTAAGTTACTACATTGGGATGAGCTGTTGACTCCCAGGAAGGCAGAGGCCCTACAGAGAGACCTTGACAAGTTGGAGGGCTGGGAAATGACCAACCACATGAACTTTAAACAAAGTGCTGTGTTTTTCACCTGGGCTGGGGCAGCCCTGGCTGTAGGGACAGACTGGGCACTGAGAGGCTGCAGAGCAGCGCTGTGCAAAGGGCCCTGGGGGTCCTGGGTCATGGAAAGGTGAATGTGAGCCAGCAGTGCCCTGGCAGCCAGGAGGGCCAACCCCATCCTGGGGGCATCAGGGACAGCATGGCCAGCCTGGCAAGGGAGGGGATTGTCCCCTCTGCTCTGCACTGGGGTGGCCTCACCTCCAGTGCCGGGGGCACTTTTAGGTGCCACAATATAAAAAAGTATGAAACTATAGAGAGCATCCAAAGGGGGGCAACAAAGATGGGGAAGGGCCTTGAGGGGCAGCTGTAACAGGAGGGGCTGAGGTCACTTGGTCTGTTCAGCCTGGACGAGACTGAGGGGAGATCTCATTGCAGCTACAGCTTTGTTGTGAGGGGAGGAGGAGGGGCAGGCATTGATCTCTTCTCTTTGGTGACAGTGACAGGACCCCAGGGAATGGCCTGAAGTTGTGTCACAGGAGGTTTAGGTTGGATATTAAAAAAAAAGTTTCTTCACCCAGAGGGTGTTTGGGCATTGGAACAGGCTCCCCAGGGAAGTGGTCACAGCACCAAGCCTGACAAGAGGTCAAGAAGATTTTGGACAATACTCTTGGGTACATGGTGTGGTTCTTGTGACTGTCCCTTGCCGGACCAGGAGTTGACTTTATGCTCCTTCTTGGGTCCCTTCCAACTCTGGCTATTCTTCTACGAGTTAGGAAAAAACAGAGCACTTGCACAGGATGCAGAGAGAGGTGGCTGTTGCTCTCAGCATGACTGGTGCTCAGGCTTCAACCAACCAAACAACAACAACAACAACAACAAAAGGAGAAGAAAAACTGTGGTTACTTTGTTTGTACAGATATTTGCTCTACTTTTAAGAGCCAATATCAATAGGGTTTTTTTAATTGTGGGCACAGGTATCCTTGAGATTGTTTCTGAATGCGTCAATTCACTGTTGTTCCTGTCCTCAGGCGTGGAGTGGACGGTCTGTAGGGAAGCCCTAGCTGATGCTTGCTTTAGAGTCTGAAACACTGAGTGAAAGGAATTCAGCCTGTCTTTCTGCAGTTTCAGGAGCTGGTCAGGAGCAATTTAATTTCACTGGGAGGTTTTTTCTCTTAGACACATGTATGGGACACATGTATAGACACAGTCTGAAGGGACTGTGTTATCAACTCTGATAGCTGCTGAGAGGTTTAGTGGTCCTGGACAAAGATAGTACAGAGCCATTCACATTCAAATCAGTAATAAAAGAAATGCCTTGTAGGAACATGTTTCCTCAGAGATAAGATTACAGATTTCATTGGGGAGAGACAATGCACTCTTTGGCATCTCATTGGCTTTGCTGCTGATCCAGGGGGATCAAGGTTCATGTACTGCTGCAGGGCTCAAAACCTGTGCCCTCAGGAGTGCAAAACTCAGTAATTAATTCCACCATAATAATTTTTTTTCTATCTTACTGTCTCCAAGGCCATGCTTGTCCTAGGTGCTTGTCAAATAAGAATGCATAACAAGTGTTCATAAATTTTTCCTCATGTATCTTTGGGCAAACCAGTGGTGTATCACAGGCTTACTTAATGTTAGTAACTGATTAAATATGGAGCTCAACCTTTCATGTTTCTGTTTTGTGTTTGGTCAGATGTGAGGCACACCCATAACATGCAGCTGACCTTTGGTCAGTTCACAACATATAAACTCTGAGATGTAAAACACACTGTAAGTGAGGTATCACCTTATCAGACAAGACTTCCAAGCAGCTTGCATGTGCTGTTTAAATATTAAATCTGGCAGAATGTCACCACCAGCTGCCCATTAACCAAAACAAAAGGTGAAATCTGTGCAGTGGCCACACCAGCCAAGGTGAGGTCCTGGGCTGTGCCCCTTCTTTATTTGGAGTTGAATGATGCTCTGCACTTTCACCTCAGGGCTGGGAGGCAATGTCTAAAAACATAATAAAATTTTATCACAAGGAGGAGAAGAAAACACATCTTGTATGAGTAATTGCTATTGAAAGACTCAAGGTGATGAATCTCAAGGAAGGGACGTGGACATTGAATCTAATGTTGCTCAACACGATGCTCACCAGGAATTCTCCTGAGCGGCAGATCAGGCTGGCATGGTACTGTGCAATACTTCCAGCTTGGTGTCACACCTGTCAGGAATCATTAGGTCTGTCTCATCAGCCCTGCAAATAACATGGGCCTTTACAAGGGCCTTTCCCTTGTAAGGCTTAAAATTCCCATAACAAATTACTTCAACTGTGACCAAGAAAAGTACCAATTAAATCACTATGATGTTAGCATCACACATTTTACTTGAGTGGGATGTTTCCTACCAAGTTCCCTGCTGCTCAGAGTGAGCTGCCTTTCACTGATGTGTTCCAGCCTGCTGAATTTAGGCTATCATCCTTCACAACCCCGCTTTGCCTTACAGGTGTTTTGACTCTGCCTTGCTTTGCAGGCCAAAACCTGGCTTACTTGAAAATTAACATACCTAGGAAATACCTAAGAGCTCTCTTTCCTCTCAGTGAACACAACAGGTCCCAAAGCTGCTAAGACCAGATTCTTCTAACACATTTCCATGTCTGCAGTCATGTTTTCCTCCCCAGCTCTCCGATTTCTTTGAGACAGCAAGTCCCAGGGAATGAGTTGAAGCACCCCAATGGCAAGCACTGCACTCTCTGTGAAATGTCCTGAACACAAACAAAGGGCAAGGACAACTTGATAGATGCCCTCAGACTTTTTATATCCATCCATGGCTGTTCTAATGTATACCAGCGATTGAGGTGTTTCCTTCTCACTGCTAAATTGCTGTCATCTTGTGCCAGAGCAGAAACGGGGGAATTGCCAGTGGACAAACAGCAGCAGCAGCAGCGCAGTGCTGAAGAGCTGTTCCCCCTTCATGTGCTGAACTGTGAAGCAGAGAAGCAAGCGGAGCCCTCAGCATCCTTCCCTGGTGCCCTCTAGTGACTGACATGCTCTCCCGGCTCACGCTGCACAGGTTGCTGAGACACAAAGCTGCTTAGGGGCCAGGCCCGGCGCAAGAAAAGAAATGGAATCGAGTTTGTCCACCAGTAGCAGAGTGGGACCTGAAACTTGGTGGTCTGGTTTACTTCCCTGTACTTCATGCAGGCAGCACCACCACTGCTCTGCAGTACACGGTGGCCACCCGTGACATCTGTCCCCACAGCAGGCACACTGCCAGCTCCCAGCTCCGGCTGACACCACAGCACAGCTGCTTTGTCCTGCTTCTCTGTGCACGTATTTATGTGTGTGAAAGTCGGCAGCAGCACAGCCTCACCCCTTCACACCGGGGACAACTGCAGCAGGAGTTGTGATGGTGAAAACACGCAAGTGGAAAAGGTATTTTTGAATAAATCCCCAACCTGTCTTACAGGTGCTAGCACAGAAGCACAGACAGGTCAGAGACTCCAGGCTCCCTGCAGCCCACTCTGGGCAAAATCCCACCTTTTTCTGTTCAAAGCAATAAACTTTAAATCAATCTGAGCCAGAGCAACCCTAGTCCCAGACTTGCCTCTTTGCCAACACAGCAGGCACTGGATAAACCCTTGCACCCCCAAGTCCCAGCTCTTCCACCACAGCATATTCCACCCACAAGCTGCAGGGGTCTGACCCACAGAGAAGCTGCTCCCATGTGATGGTGTCTTGACAACGTTTATGTGGGCAAAGCAGAATGACTGGAAATCCCACAGCATCACCATCACTCCCCACCTGTGTCTTGATGCTGGGGACAGTCCAGGCATCAATAGGGATGGGTTCAGTGCTCTTGGGCCTCTCTGAGAAGTGGGCAATGCTGTCACCAGATCTGCACATTGGTGGTGTGCACAGAGAAATTGTTCCCATAGCAGATTTGGCGCTTTATCTTCTCCTCACTGAATTTTGTGGTCTGGCCTCATTCCAGTGAGGGTGTGCAAGAGAAAGCCTCCTTTACCTGGCAACCTCATCATGCCTCCGGACACACAGCCTAGAAAAGTACAGCACTGATTCTGCTGCTGCAGAAAGACACAGAGACATAAAAAACAACACACAGGCAGGAAGACAGGCAGTGCTTTTATTGCTGGCTTTATCCCGGGAAGCGGGGATCGAGCACAGCGAAGGCAAACTCCTCATGGTGCATTTCCCAACATCCAGGGCAGCAGCAGCTCCTGCCCGCAGTGACTCCACAGAGTGCACTGAAGATGGCAGCATCTGCAACGGGATAGGAGAGCAGGGTCACCCTTTCCTCAGCCATTACTGCTCCGGCACTGCAGCAACCCTCTGCCTGGCGGTGTCAGAGGAAAGGGAGACCCCGGGAAGCCACTGGGTGCTGTGCAGCTGTGAGACAAAGCAGCGCCAGCACGCCCAGCTTACCAGAATATGCCCATCTCCCTCCTCCGGTTGATGTCTCTCTTCAGCTGGCAGAGTGCACACGGGCCGCACCACCAGAGGGAGCAAAAGTCTTCCAGGATGGAGCCCTGTGGAGTATGGGACGTGGCACGAATAACCCCTTCCCACACCAAACGTTTAGCCTTTCAGCCTTTCTATTTCGTATGGGCAGCACCCCACGGCAGCTCGCCCGGGCCCTGCAGCACCCGGCTGCTCATACCCAGCAAGGATTGGGATGAAGGGGTGCGTGCTGGGATCACCTCCAGCTCACAGGGGTGAGGCAGATGTGATGACTCCTGGCCTGCTGGGATGCCCATGCAGCTCCCCGGCAGCTCACTTCCCCTTGGGCACCCCCTTCTCCTTCCCTGAGCCCCCAGCCCAGCAGCCATGCCACTGTTGCCACTGTTGGGACAGGCCCTGGGCTGGTCACTGACCGGGATGTTGTATCGGGTGCGGTACAGGGTCCTCATGGCCACGCTGGAGCCGCACAGGCAGCACTCGTCCATGTCCCCGGCCACTCGGCAGCTCAGGCAGGTGAAGCAGAACGTCCCACAAAGACCTGTGGGACAGTGGGACATGGGCTTGGCTGAGGGGTGCAAAGACGGAGGAAAGGGGGGAAAACCAGCCGGAAGCTGTGGCTCTTATCAGGCAAGAGCTGCTCTGCCTGCAGTACCCGCAGCAGCGGGGTTTGCAGCAGCGGTAATGCTGCAGGAGGGGCAGGGTAAAGCACCAGGAACACATCGGGAGGAGCAGCGGAATGAGGGGTACGTGTGTACTCACACACGCCGCAGTCGGAGCAGCAGTCCAGCAGCCCCGTCTGCCACTCCCCCGGCTGCTGGGCCACTGAAAACTGGGGCTGGACCGTAATCACAGTTTGAGAGGCCATTGCCAGCCCGGAGTCAGGTCCCTGCAGGCAGTTTGTAGTCTGGAAAGAAAGTCAGAGGAAGATGCTGCAGGTGTTTCCGAAGTCGGCGCCTTGCTCAGGCTGCTGCACTCAAAGAGAGAGCTCCATAGGGTGTCCCCACTGCCAGGGTAATGCCACCCACACCACAAAGTGGGGGGCACAGCTCTGCCAGAAGCTGCCACTACCTGCTGAAGCAAAGTGTCCCCCAAAACCAGTCTCCCACCAAAGGCAGCAGCACATCATCCCTTGCCTATGCAAGTAAAATGCCTCCATGAAAACAGAGGTCCTTCTGCTTCAGAACTGCAGTGCTTCAACACCTCAAACCTGTCTTCTCATCTCCAGGTCAGCTTTCATCGTTGTCTGTGTAAAATTATGTAAAATTTTCTGTGTAAAATTTTCTGCATTTTGGGCTGGTTTATTTGGTTTGGTTTTTGTTGTTGTTTGGGAGGTTGTTTATGATCACAGTCTCCCAAAGTTACTATTGCTCAGTTCTAGCCTCCCCAAGCTCTCAGGAGTCACCTTAATCTTTGCATTGTTCTGTGGGAATCTCAGCCTATTTGCTTCCCCCCTCCCTTTCTTCTTCACTTGCCTTCTTAGTGTGCTTCAAGGCAGTGGGTTTTCCTTGTCTCTTTCCATCACCCTAAGCCCTGTCCACCATTCCTAAGCCTCCTCCACTTGACTCTCAGTGCCAGCACCTCATCCTCCTCTTCCTCAGTCCTGTGGGGTCACCATGGCCTGTGGAGTTCCTTTCCATCCCATCCTTTCTCAGAAAGGGGCTGCATCCTCTGAGAGTAGGAAAGCTCCTGCTTCACAGCACCATCCCCAAAATCACCTGACCAACGCAACAACTCACCTGGACCTGCACCTCCATCACTCCCTGCCACCCCTGCAAGGCACAGCACCAGCTTCTGCCTCTCTCACTTTTCTTTCTGGAGCTTTATTTAAAACAAACAATAGAGGATGCTCCCACAGGAGAAATCCCATGCAGACACATTCCCTGCCCTTTGCTCGAGCTCTGCACCACTTTATTAAGCACTCTAAGAGGATTGTTTTCACATCAGAATTGCATATTTACACGAAGTTAAGTATTAAACAACACAAGAAATGGGGTGGAACAATTACCATGCCCAGCACTCTGATGATGCCATTGAGCTTGTTACCCACATCAGAGTGGCACCGGCTGTGGCATTGCATTTGCAGTGACTAATGCCAGCAGGTGGCAAAGGGTTGATGGCTCTGCTGGCAGCTCTGTGACTCCCCAGCATTTACAGACACATCCCAGCTGTCAGACACAGCCTGTTGCTGTAGGGCCAGCCCTTGTTCCTGGCAGTCCCAGGAAGAGGAAAATATTGTTGAAATATGGTGTAAGAGGGAAGAAAGCTGGTAAAAATCTCCACATGGTTTGCTCCTGACTTTTTGTAGCTTTCTGCAGGCAGTGGAAGCATGGCTGGGCTGTCCCTACTTGCGACCCCTGTGAGTGCAGCAATGACTGCACTCTTTGTCCTGCTCCAGACACCTCCTGGCCCTGCCTTGGCCAGCTGTCCCTGTTTGTTCATCCATGAGATCCAGGTAATTCCAGCCACCTCTGCAGCCACTGTAAGACCTCCTGGCATGCCAAGACAGCAGCCCCTTCAGGCAACCTTGGCACACGATGATTTAAGAAGCAAGAACCAGAAGGGGCAGGGGAGGAGGCAGACCATGGACAGGCTGTGCTGTGATAAGCCCAGCACGGGGTTCCCACGCAGTGACAGGGATGTTCAGCAGCAGGCAGGACCACAGAGACCACAGGGAGAAGTGTGCACAGGACCAGCAGCAGCAAGAGAAATTTTAAGGGCAGGATCCCTCCAGTCAGGCTTCCCCTTCCCCTCCCCAGGTATGAGCACACCAATCCCTGCTCTCCAGTGCAGAGCAGGCAGCAGCCTGGAGAAGCCTCTGCCACACACTCACCTCCTGAGAGATGGCCCAGGCCCAGCACACCAAACCTATCACAATTCTACAATTCACAGCCTGATGGCATTACCAGCCATGCTGGAATGACTGATGGGGACAGAAGGATCCTGAGGTGCATGCAGCCACATTTCACCAACAGCCAAGGTCATAAAGCAGCATCTATAGGCACTGCATGTGCACAAATGAACAATACAGTGCAAAAACTGCTGTCCTCCACCTGCGTTCCCCACATCTGTCAAGATGCTGTCAGCAGCACCCACCACGCTGTGGTTAACCCCAAAGCAGTTTTCCAGGTAGAAAACCTCACCTTTGTTTCCAGCCCTTCCCCTTGCCCAGCATCACCACTTCAGCCACGAGCAGTTTCCATACCACAGACAAAGCTAATCCGTGCCATACGTACTTTCCAAGCAGTCCTTGTCCCAGCAGGAACGTGTCCTTTTCCTGGTTCTCATGCTTTATATGCACTCTGCCAAACGACCTCTGGTCCCTCTGACTAACAGAGCAAATGCCAGCTTAGGTGCAGCTTTGCACAATGACAGCTTCCCTGCTGCATACCTGCTGCCCGCCCTCGCCTTTCCCCACCCGAGCGTTCTCCAAGCCCAGAGCCCAAGTGGGAGAGGTTTCCAGAGAAGGGCAGTTTGTTTGCAGGCTCCTGTGCTGCTGGAGGTGCAGCACCTTTCCTTTGTCAAACCCGAGTATCTGCAAGAACTGCCTGTAACTGCACTGGGTGAAGGGGGGTGGCCCCTCTTAGGCTAAAAATGCATTTTTCTGCATTGCCTGGGATCATCCATAGGACCATCTGAGCCATCTGGGGTTTAGGCAGTGTGGAGTGCCATCAGACCCATCCACCCTGCAACACTACCTGCCATTCAAAAGTTCTGTGGTGAAGGTGAAGGCAGAGTGGAGACAAAAACCCAATCATGTTCTCCTTAAAGTACGAAGCTTGGAGATACTTGTAGGGATCAAAAGTCCTGTAGCATTTCTCCTGAGTGATGGAGAGAGGGTGGGTGCAACCTCTACCTTCTGGATGGGAATGCAGGGCTCACAGCTCAATGCAGGCGGGCTGTGCAATGCTATGCAGGAAGATGGCACTGTTTGTCCCTGGAGAGGACACAGATCACCCACAACCCAGCCAGGTTTTTTATTGCAGGTGGGGAGGCATTCATGCTTAGGGTCCATCTCTTCAACATCGAGGTGAGCTGGTGCCAGGCAGCCCCAAATCCCCATGCATTCTATTCAGAAAGGTGGCACTGACCAACAGCCCTGGACAGTCACCTGGGCCACCACAGCAGGGGCAATGCTGGGTGGCCTGCAGAAGTCACGTGCCTGCAGGAAGACCCAGCTCTGCCCTGCAGCAGTAGGCACTTCCCCAAAATTTACAACGTGGATGAGCAACACTGACTCCTTCAATGTATTAAATATCCTTTCTAAAAGCCGATCCATTAACAAAATACTAGTGAAAATCTCTCTGTGGAGCAGGCACAGGGATATCTCAGGGGCTGCTGAGATGGATGGAGCAGGAGAAGGATGGGTGCTCTCAGGTGGTGCAAGAGTGACATACACAGAGGTAGGAAGACAAACTCAAAACTTTATTTCTGCAGTTAATTAGGGAAAATCAAATGCAATCAGGGCAAGCCTCACAAGGTTCATTTCCCAACAGCCAGGTCAGCGGTGACTCCTGCCTGCAGCAACTCCAAGGATGCAGCGAGGATGGCAGCATCTGCAATAGGATGGGAGAGGAGTGTCATGGACTGGGGCTGTGCCTAACCACACTCTGTGTGTGCCCCCAGTCCTTCCCCCTCCACCCTGCACAAGGTCCCCGGTGACATTTTGCTTCAGGACAGTGACCTCTTGTCACCTGTCCATGACCATTTCCCCACTGCAGCAAACTTTGTCTGGTGTCAAGATGTTGGCAGGACAGGCTCTGGGAAGCCGCCTGGCTGCGTGTGACACCAGCTTCATGGACCAGCACCAGCAGCCCCAGCTTACCAGAATATGCCAAGCTCCCTCCTGCGGTTGATGTCTCTCTTCATTTGGCAAACAGAGCACACAAGGCACCACAGGGTGACACAGTAGTCAGAGCAAATGGATCCCTGGTTAGGGAGAAACTGGTTAGGGACAGAGGCTTCCCAGAAGCCACGTTCCAGCCAAGAAAATGTTAACCATGTTCCAGGTCAAGTACTCTTTTTTTCTTGGCAGGCTGCAGCATCCTGAGTAGAAAACACTGAAGCCTTGGGCTGGCAAACCAACCCCAAGCACCAAGGAAAGGAAGGAAGGAAGGAGGCCTTTGTGCAGGCTGCAGATTGTCTTATCTTTTGACTTCTGACGTTCAGACTGGGAAGAAAAATGCACACAGGAACAGACAATTTGGGCAAAGTGAACTTGGGCCCCCATGGTTTGCACTTGGGATGGCAGCCTCCACCTCCCCTGCAGGAAGATACACCCTCATGTATGTACTCTCCACCTTTCTCCCAAGCCTGATTATGGATCTTTATGCCCAGCTTCACCTATTCTTTAGTCAGCCCAGTTATCTCAAGTCTTTCCCATCTTTCAAAGCTCAAAGGAGGAAGCAGCAGCTGAGGTGGATACGAATGGGGAAAAAAGGGCAAGTGGAAATCACTGCTGCCCTGAGCCCCTTCCTGAAGTGCAGAGAGAGGGGCCTCGGGGCACCCCGTCTCTCAGGCTGGCAGCAGGGTGAGGGGGCAGGCTCAGCACTGACCGGGATGTTGTATCGGGTGCGGTACAGGGTCCTCATGGCCACGCTGGAGCCGCACAGGCAGCACTCGTCCATGTCCCCGGCCACTTGGCAGCTCAGGCAGGGGAAGCAGAACATCCCGCAGCAGCCTGGCAGGGGGAGAAACACAGAGCTGAGGCTCTGCCTGCCCGCCTGGAGCAGCTGGCAGAGCCAGGCTGCACGGTGGCAGCACCGGGCCGAGCAGCAGGGCAAGGAAAGCGTCTCGCAGGCACTCACAGACGCCACAGTCGGAGCAGCAGTCCATCAGGCCTGTCTGCCACGTGCACCTCGAGACAGAGGACATGGCCCCGCCGTACTGCGGCTGGATCGTCACCACGGTTGGGACAGCCATTCCCAGGCCCTCTTCTGAAAGAGAGAGGAAACTGGATAGTCAGTGAAAAAACTGGTCGGTCTGAACTTCCAACCAAACTGGTGGCTACCACCCTTCAGCAGGCTGCCTTTTGCCCAGCTCCCTAGCTGCCACTGGAGGTGATAGAGCATAATCATAATGCTTGCCTGCATTTCTATCTTTTCAAGGTTTTCACATTATCTGCCATTTTACCCATCCTTCAAAAAAGCATCAGGTCACTGATGTGCCCCACTCCACTCCATAAAGGCTTTGCTAGTGCTTAGGCACGGCTCATTCCCCTTGTGCTGAGCTGGGCTGGGCAGTGAACCCAGGCTAAAGGGAGTGACTTGGGCATTCCGGTTGTTGGACTTGGTGTATTTTACACAAGATAGCTTTGGCACGGGCACAGAGCATGTGGGAAGCACCTGTGGACTCATTTCCTCATAGCAAAGCCAGGCTACACACAAGAGAGATACTATAGAAAACTCGTATCTCTGGTTTCTTGACACAGGGAGCCAGAAAGGCAGAATATCAATGTCTGAAGTCTGACACCCTCTCCTTGCCTTCCTGTGGTTAAGCAATTAAGTATACCTTGAAAACTAGTAAGCCTCAGGTCTAAAATAATAATAATAATAAATGATGGTAATAGTAAGACTAGCAACAAGAACAATTCCTCTCTGCTTCTAATTCCCTAGTCAAGTAAAAAAGCACAAAGTATTTCTAGGTAACCATTCTAAGAAAGTTTGGGCTTGGGTGAGGTTCTCTGAGAGAAGATAAACTGCCTGCTCACTTTTGTTTAGACTTGTTTCGTTGTAAGTTGGGTTAGTTTATTTTATCTTTTAGAAGCAGCAATTCGACAAAGGCAGACCCACCTCGCTGGGAGGTCAGGCTCCTCCTCCTCCGTCTCTTGCTTCTGAGCTCAGCAGCCAGAATAGAAACTCAAATGAAGGAGTGATGCTGGGGGAGGGGGAGCACCTTCTTTCTCCATCCTTAGGAGTATCAACCAGTGCTTCTCCAGAAATCCCACTCCTGGCTTCAGGTGGCAGCACATGCCAGCCTGCAAGCCCAGTGGGAATGCAGCTGGAGGTGGTATCAGGTGTGTGTCCAGAGGGAAGTGCAATGCCTCTGCCTACCCAGAGCTTCCCTCTGCCTGCCCACAGCAGTGCCACCGACATCTGGTGAGTCTCTCTACACTTTTACAAAGGCACAGTGTTCTCTACACGAGTATTATTCACCTATTTTCTCCTCTCCTAGCTGCACACAAAAATGAAGAGTTTGAAGCATAGCTGCGCTTGCCACTGACAGCACACCCCACTGAAGGGACAAGCAAGCACACAGGGAGACCAGGTATCAAAAGGCATCAATATCCAGGCTTCTGGTAGGGCAGCCCAGTTTAAATAGGGTTAAGTACCAGTCAGATTCCTTCAACACATTTACACAATTGTGTTAGCATCATAAAGCAAGAAGCAAAGGTAAACTCTCCATAATCCAGCTTTTTAAAAGCCCCCTCCACTTCCCCAAGTAGGATTTGCCAGATAGTTTGATTTATATTTTGTGCTAAGCAGGAAAAAAAAGAAAAAAAAAATCCCTACTTTGACACTATTATCCCACTCTTCCCAGGCTAACAAATTACTAATATTTCCATGCTTTTAGAGAACTAACCTGGTGAGCAGCCTTGGTCAGTGCAGGCTTCCTCTCCAGCTGGGACCCTGCACAAAGAGGCTCTGGCGAAGATGAAACGAAACT
Source organism: Nicator chloris (assembly GCA_013400495.1). Taxonomy (NCBI): domain Eukaryota; kingdom Metazoa; phylum Chordata; class Aves; order Passeriformes; family Pycnonotidae; genus Nicator; species Nicator chloris. The sequence continues at coordinate 173,902 of WAAE01021440.1, forward strand.
TACTCCCTCGGATGTTCTCATTGGCAGCCAGCAATAAAAAAAGTACAGTAGGTGGGAGGTAACTTGAAGGGGGAAGTCAGGAGCTGTGTCCTTACAACCACGGGCATAACACATGCAGAACCCAGTAATTTATTTTTTCCTTTTCCCAGGATTAGTTAGTATTTAAAAAAAAGAAAAAAAGTTTGCACGTTTATTGTCTTATTCCCTTAACTTTGCCCACATGTTGTTGCTCTTCAGGGGATCACAGCTCTGAATGATGTACTTTCATCAGGACAGCCATTTAGGTTTTCATGTCTTAGAAAATACACCCCATACGGAAGCTTTCCAAAAAAATGAGGCTGATTGCCTAAGTGCTTGTCACAAGCCATGTAGCCCAGGCACTGTAAAATTAACTGAGCACTTACCATACACAAACAGATTTCCCTTTATGAGATACCAATATTTACACTTTCTACACTAACATGCCCCAAATACGCAACCATTCATGCCCTGTGCATGTCATGACAGTTTTGGATGCACTTCAACATTTTGTGGAGAATCTGTGGCACTGGGACAGCACTTTTTGTTTCCCCTGCAGGATGCACATGGCATGCAGAGATCCCAGAGAGGATCTGGGTGGCTGCTTTCTCAGGAGCAAGTCAAGTTCAGTGCATCCCACGGGAAGTGCTGATGGCGAGATTCCCTCCTCTCTTGCCCTCATGAAGAACGGGGAAAGGAGAAGTTCAGGCTAAACATCAATACGGCAGCTTTGTCAACAGGCTGGGATTTAGGGTGCTTTAAGTGAAGCCTTTTACCAGTAGTGCTGCTGAGAAAACAGGGAGCCATGCCTTGAAATGCTCCCAGCAGCTCCAAAGTCGAACTGTGTCTGCCCCTGCTTTCCAACGGGGCTGCCTAGCCACTCCCTGGCTGGATCATACACAGTTCGTGTTTTCTGTAAGAACACTGCAATCGGCTGAGGACGCTGAGGTTTGCAAAAAGTTGCAGATCAGCAGACTGTCCCTAGAGAAGGAGATGCTTGATATCCCACTGGCTGGCTAGATGGGAGCCTTGGAGTCTGCTGGGGAGGAGGGAAACAGGAAGCTGCAATACAGTCAGGTTTTTTAGGTGGTAAGAAGAAAAGGCTCCAGAGAGACCTCAGAACATCTCCCAGTACCTAAAGGGAGCTGCAAGAGAGCTGGAGAGGGACTTTTCACAAGGGCATGTAGTGACAGGGCAAAGGGGAACTGCTTTGAACTGAAGGAGGACAGGTTTAGATTATATTACAAAGAAATTCTTCATTGTTAGTGTGGTGAGGCACTGGAACAGGTTGCCCAGAGAAGCTGTGGATACCCTATCCCTGGAAGTGTTCAAGGTCAGATTGGATGGGGCTGCAAGTAACCTGGTCTAGTGAACAGCATCCCTGCCCACAGCACAGGGTTTGAAATTAGATGATCTTTAAAGTCCCTTCCAAACCAAGCCATTTGATGATTATTTCCAAGAAGACAATGGAAAAATTCCGCTGAAATCAATACTCACCAATTTAACATGTACTACAGTAAATGCAATACTGATGGACATTCAGGAGCACAGATGAAAAAAATCTCCCTTAACACCTTTTTGCTTTCTCTGCAAAGAACAAAGTATGGATTACACAGTCTACCACTGTATTTTGTGGAGCAGTTACAACCAGAAACTCATTTATTCCAGTTTGGGCTACTCGCACATAAATGTTCATGCCTGTTCTCTGTACCACTTAAGACCAACCTGCAGCTTCACACAACCACACAAACACAACCACAAATGAACAAAGCCACCTTCCCCAGCACGCTGCCTCGTGCTATTTACACAAACTAGGGTGTCTTGAGTCGTGAGAGGTGTGTTCATTCACAGAAGGTCCATGAATCCCATTGCTGTGCAGGTCAGGGGGGCTGCCTGGCACAGGCAGGTGGTGGGGGCCTCCCTCCAAAGCTCTGGTCCCAGCAGTCCTTTCCAGAGACAGAGTAACAGTCTCAGGGTTCTGTTTCAGACATGGAGAAGGGCTTCTGATTTAGAAACTTCCCCTTTTTTCTGGATGTCTCCACAACTTCAATGGAAGAACTCATTACCCACAAACCTTGCCTCCTTCCCACAGCTTGAAATGGCTCAGGCAAAAGGGAACTTCCTGCAACTGTAGAAGCTGCAGGAGAGTGGAGCTGAGTAAGTGAAAGGGGAAATTTTCACAGCCCTCAGAAATATAGCTCAGGGTTAGCCGCATATCTCACTGAAACTGAAGCCATTGCAGTTGGTACAAGCAGAGAGCTGCTCCCATGTCTGCACATCCCTCACCTCTCCAACACCAGGGACACTGCTCACAGTGGAGAGGGTCTGCTCGGGTGGCTGATCAGACAGAAAATGATGCTGTGGCTGGGAGCACCCAAGAACACCCACACATAAGGTCCAGCACACAGTGTAGAGCTCACAGTCAAGGCCAAGGGTACCAGCAACTTCACAGCAGCTCTTAGCCACAGCGGGTCAGACATAAACAGAAGCAGCAGCAGTAGTTTCAAATCCCTCTACAATGGCATGCTACTCCTGGAAATGGTTTGTCACAAGATACTTCACACATCTTGTGTGAGAAAGACATCACACATTTTCTGGCTGAGCTTCCGCTTCCTGTGGCTTGCTACCTTTCCGTGTTTTCAGTGATGCCACTCTTTCTCCAGCTCACTCAGATTTACAGGATAATGCCCTCTGGGAGTAAAGCTTTATCTCAGGAGCTCACAAAGTGAAAATCAACAAATCAACCCTCTTGTAACAAACAGACCAGTCCAACTAATACATTTTGTAGTCTGCTTCTTAATTTACTGCCTAACTCAAAAATTCACTGCGTTGCACCGGCACACAAGCAGAACTACCAGAGGGTGCAAGTGTGGATCCTCCTGTCTCCATCCCCATTGCCAGAGAGTGGTGGGAAGCAGGAGAACCTCAGCAGTTCAGCTGCTCTTGGGTCAGCTCCAGAGGCTTTCTAGACTAAGCTGACCCATGGCAAATTTCCAGCTCGGACATGTGCTCTGTGCCATTTCTATGGCAGTTTTATCCCAGGCTGACAGCTTCTGCCAGAACAATGCAGGGGATGATGGACCTTCCCTTCTGCTGTCCCTTGTGTCTGGCACACGTGGCATCCTTGCTTTAACACCTGAGCAGGGGCTGAGCGAACAGCCACACATGACATGTCATGAAGTTAATCCAGCATTAACCAAGGTACTGGCAGAAGGACATCCAACATGCTTTGCAACAGTATTTGATGGGTGAAAAGCATTTTTTTAATGTATTGATGTTATTTAGCAGAATAAGTTGTAATGTGGATTCAAAAGGGCCTTTACTACTCAATAACAATAATGATGTTTTTTAAGACAGATGGAAGAAGGTATTGAGAGAGTTGGACCAGGAGATGATGTGCAAGATAGGGAAGCTGTATGGCTCCACACCTGCTGCAGGTACATGACTACAAGTCTTCTTCAGAGGAGAGCTTTGCTTTTCCATGGCAGTCTCATGATCCAACATGCTCACCCTGATGGAAGGGTAGGTTATAACCTCTGATGGAAGCTCCCCAGCTGTTTAACCTCCATTTTTCTGACAACATAAGTCATAAATAAGTGGCATAAATAAATCAGCACTGTGCAGCTCAAATTCTTGAAGACAATTTTTTGCCTCCTGCTTCCCCTCTTGCCACTGATTTCTCAAGCAAAGCCTGAAGACAGCAGATACAACACTCATTGCCTTTGCACCTGCCCCATGTGGATGGTTTCCCTGTGTGCATATCCCAAGATCTCAGAGGACCCCTGGCAACAGAGCAGCTCATGGCTGGGCTGAGAAACACAGGAAGGAGTGAGAGAACACTTCCTCCATCCTACCCAGCCCATGAGAAAAAACCCACCAGTAGTGGTCCCCGGGTGGTGCTGGCAGCAGTCCTACTGTGGAGAGCACATCCATCAGGTGAAGACACAACAAGGGAGGAAACTCTGTAGGTGCCAGAGTCCTGCTTGGGGTTGAGCAACCAAATGTTTATCACCTGTCACCTGGGAGAGGAGGCATGCACTGCACACCAGACCTTCAGCCTGCTCTTTACCCAGCCAACAGCAACCTCAGCCCCACCAGCTCCAGGGACAACCTGTGCATACACAGCCTTGGCTTTCTGCCCTGGGTTTTCCTCCCAAGGAGGAGGGAGGCAAGAAACTCCCACCCCTCATCTAACAGATGAAGTGACACTTTACTGTGGTGGGCCAGATCCTTCTTCTATTGCCTTGCTGCACCCACGGTGTGGTGTCACGCACACAGAACTGTGGGGAAAGAAAGGATCATGCCAACTCTAAGGAAATAAATTCAAGGTGCCTTCCAGCAAATGCTTAAAAGCACAACAGTAATGCATGGTATGGTGTACATGAGGTCTGTGCTTTCCTCTATTCTCGTTTCAAGCACTTTTATTTATACATATTCCCTGAAAAAAGTGGTTAATAGCATGACAGAGTTTAGGGAAAATAAGCTCTGATGAAGCTGAAAATCTGTTGGACAAATACTTGGCTGTGCTGCAGCATGAGAGGCAACACAAAATGCACACAGGTTTTTCTAAGCAGCCACCTAACAGTGTTGAAGTTTCTCCCCAGAGCAGTCCCCTGGTGTTATGTAAGTGCTGCTGCTTGCGAGGCTGAGCACTGAACATCGATAACTTGAAGATAAAATTATTTACCTTCACCATCAAATCACAGAAAAAACATTTACTTTGGAAAATACCTTTGAGATCACTGAGTAAAGCAGCGCGCCGGAGAAACCAGCTCAGCTCACACACCCCGGCGTCGCTGCCAGAGGGGAGTCGCTCCTGTCTCTGCCGGGGTAGCGGCGGCAAGGCTGTTCTCACACGGCTATCGATGGCGCTGCTCCTTGGATCGGAGGAAAGGACAGAGTCTCCTCACCTGAACTTCAGGGCCATCACCCAAAGCGTGGCGTGGGGAACACTGGAAAAGCCGCGCTTTGCAGCCACTTATAAACAGGGGGATGTTACAATGCCTTAACCTATCAGGGGTATCACGGGGAGGGGACCAAGGAGGGACCCCTGACGTGACACGCTATAGGAAAGGCAAGGGGAGCGGGGAAAGTCACATGCACCAACCAGGCGTCGAGTATTTGGGGATTTCCCAGGCGGGGTTTGAGGATGGACACGGATTTCTCTGGAAAAGGGGTAGAAATTGGGGGAGATGGTAACAGGTGAAGAATAGCAACGGGTGTGTCTGGGGATAAGTGACAGTTTGGCATGGGTGGGGAAACTGAGGTAGAAACCAAACCTGTCAGGGGGGTGACAGAACAGACCCTTGGGAAGATAACTTATTAACTAAATAACTTAACAATAACTTATCAAAACCACCACACCACCACCACAATTGAATCCAACCATTAATACAGCACTGCTATGTTCACCACCATGTTCTCAAGTGCCACAACCTCATACCCTTTGAGCACTTCCAGGGCAGCCGATCCCGCCACTTCCCTGGGCAGTCTGTTCCAGGGTGTGACCACCATTTCAGCAAAGGAATTTATATCTAGTCTAAACCTCCCCTGGTGTAACTTGAGGCCATTTCCTCTCCTCCTGTCACTTGTTATCTGGGAGACAAGACCAACTCCCAGCCGGCCACAAGGTCATTTCAGGCAGTTGTAGAAAGTGAGGTACTTTACATTCAGAGCTGAACTCTCTGAATGCTTTAACATCACTGCAGGAAAAGATAAGGTCCCATGGAATGGGCAGGCCACTGCTTTCCCCCACCGTCCTTACAACCTGTTACAGGCTTGGTTCTGTTCTTTAAGCAGTTGATACAACTTATTTTATACTAGGTATATTTTATTTATTTATTTTGTATTAGGTATTTTCCTTGTTACTGTACCTGTCACAGACAAGAAGCTCTGCAATTTGGAGGAACTGTGTTTTGCAGGTATAAGAATTCAGGGATGGCTTTGAATTTTTTTTTTGCATTAGGATGGGAATTTCCACCCCATAAATTACAGCTGTATTGTTAGAAGCATTGAACTTGGCATGAACACTGTTCTTTTGTTGTTGGTTTTGTTTCGGTTTCTTTTAAGTCTATTAGACTTCTTTCTGCTTTGTTCAGACAAAATCACTTTTGTACAGCTGCCTGGAAGTGGTGTCTTTTGGTGTTTTTTTAAACACCATCAACCAGGAAAAGAAAAATGCTGTAAAACTAATTATGTTTTTTGCTATTTTCTTTGTAATCCTGGTACTGCATCTAGCACACTGTGTTAAAACTTGGTCTGGCCTTTTGCTTCCATCACAAAATGCAGGGAAGTGTTGCAGGAAAATCAAAATCACCTCTTCAGTATACCAGGAGCCTTCAGTTAGTACCTACACTTCTCATTATCCATGGCCAGCTGAGATGCACGTTTTTTCTTGGCAGCATCCTTTGAAGCTCAAACAGAGCCTCTCTTCTGGCATTTGCACTGTGAAGTGTTTAGAAATCAATTAATGTCCCTCTCCTAGCTTTTGCCGAAGTGGAAATAGAACAGGAGTGCCTTTTTTTTCCAGGTTGTGTCACCATTGGCTGGCGAGATGCCCGACCTACTGCCCTGGCATTGCCAGGCTCCCTGGCAGCCAGGCCAGCTGGCACGGGCACTCCGGCTGTTTGCACAGCACAGCTCCTGCAGCATGTACTTGGGAATAGAGGGAGGGAAAACCCTGACCCCCTCCCATTAACAACATCATATTTACCAAGAAATACTGAACCCACGCAGAGTTTGCCTTGGCTGACCCTCCTCTGACGAGTCTTCTCCCTGGGAAAGGGGAGTGTGAGAGCTCCTGTGTGCCACCGTGCAAAGCAGGCTTCTAAGGCAAAGATCCAGCCCCACCCTGCAGGCTTCCAATGCCTTGGCAACCTCTCCCTTTACTCCTGCAGGAGTAGCACCCTTACTTCTATAGGGCCAGTCTTGGACAAACAGCTGATGTTGCTTTGATACACCCTTCTACAAAGGGCAACACACAGGCAAGGGCTGGTGTTGGTACAGAGCTTTCTGTTTCACTGAGCAACTGGTAGAGTTTCAGTTTGCCATTGTCAGGCACGTTTGACCTTCCTGCTGCCGGAAAAAACATTTCTTATCTCAGCATCCTGTGGAGGAATACTTAGAAAAGAAGGTGAAGGAGAAAGGCAAGGTTTGATGGTCGAGAAGAAACTTCTAGAGGATGTTGTTCAGTTCTGTAAAAGCACACTAATAAAAAGCTGATGGTTAGAGACAGGAGTATTTGAAAACTTTTTAAGAAACTGTATCCAACTTCAGCAGAGGGTCTTAGTGAAGATTTGGAATAGAATACCTTGGGAATGAAGATAGGAGATGCACATATATCTGCCAGCAGATCCAAACAGGAAGGTTTTAGCCAGGAAGCAGCTCCGCCTTTATCCTTTTTGCACTTGAAAAATCATTCATTTCTGTGTATTAATCATAAAATGCTCATGCAATTAACACCCTCGGTAGCCTTTACCTCTTCTGCACTTTAAAAATTATTTATTTCCTTGTATTAATCGTAAAATGTTCAGGAATTTAATATCCTCAGTATTACAGCCTGGAACCTAAATCTTTCTGGTTTTTAGGCAATGAACCTAAAAATACAGCTATGTCTTATCTGTGTAAGATGAAATTAAGATGAATCTGAAAAAATCCCACAGAAAACATGAAATGATTTTTAAGTTCTGGACATGAGGACTGTTTTGAAACTTTAATTTATACTCTATTTAGCTACACCTTTTTCCTCCTCTCATTTTAAGACAAACACTTGTGACAAGCAGTCATCAGACAAAGGACACCAGAAGGTTCAAAAGCACTACAAAATGTGAGCTCTTGCCCAAATCTGAGCTACTTAAAGACACTTCAATATGTTAAAAACAGATTGATAACTTTTGCCACCACCTCACTGAAGTAACACTACTAGTACTGAGAAATTGATCCATATTAGTTACTTTACATGACTTTTTAATTACTAGTAAATGGCTAATAAACAAAGTAGAACTTCAAGTTGGATGCATCAAATTCTCCCTTTACAAAATGCAGCTCTGTCACATAACTCATCAGAAGCTTATTGGTTTTCATTATTAAACTGCTTTTCTTCAACTTAATACTTTCTCCACCCCAGAAATATAAACCCTATATAAGAACAGCTTCTGTGTAAGGGCCATTTAGTTAGCCTGCACTTGCTACTTTTACTGTTTCTAGGCATCCCCCTAGAAACAAGTTTTTCCTGTACAACTGAAATAAAACCGGTGGGTGTAAATCCAATGAAGAAGAATTAAGAAATAAAAAAGATGTCAACAGTTTGCATGGCGGATTTGTAGCCCAGGGTCAACCACTGCTCACACACACTTGGCAACAGCTCTGGGCTGCTCTGGTTTTGGTTTCAGTCCTTAGTCGGTGTTCAAATCACCCTCGACAAACAAGCTCCGCTCATTCTGTGCAGGCAACTTTGCAGAAGCCTGTCCTTTTCACATGGAGAGCACCTGCTGCAGCAATCACAGCAAGAGCAGAAAATGTTCTTAACTACTGCTTTATTGACTCCTTATTGTGGACCTCACACACTCAGAGTCCTGACTGCTCCTAGACATCCCAGGAGAAAAACACTTATTGCAACTCTTCCATGCAGCAAGCTCCAACTCAAACTGAATATTACTTTTGTAATAAACCAGACCATCAAACATGTACAGCCAGATTTTATTTACATCCAAAAATCACTTTGCATTTTTACCCGTGCTGTCACTCAGAGACACCTGCTTCATATAAAATCTTGGGTTCACAGTCTCCAGAGCTTGACAGAAGTTTGCTGCTACTACACAGGACCAGCAGAGCAGCTTCACTTTTTGGAGCTTCTATACAGATTGAAGTTATTCCCAGATAACCAAAACTTCCATTGTACAATTATCTCAATTGCATGATTTCAGAAACAAGAATGTTTCCACCAGCTTTTATAAATAAACAATATAAAGCAGCTATATTTATATTAAAAGTGTTTTCCTTCTTACAATACTTACACTTCAGTTAGACTAAAATATCAGTATAGTGATTTCAACTATCTGTTCTCTGAAGGCTCTTCTACATTTTTTAAGTCTTTTTGTTTCCACAGATTTCCAAGCACAATCCCTGTGAAGAGCAGAATTCCTACAGTACGATTTGAAGCAAATTTTTTCCAACAGTCTTCAGGCTTGTCTATGTCCAAAGTGTAAATCTGCAAAAGCACAGTATAACATTAGAGGATTACTATTCTACAGACTCATCAATATCTGACACGCGACAAAATGATCTGCAACTTCAAATAATTATTCTTAAGCTGTAAAGTCTACCCTTACCTCCACAAGAAACAGGAATACTCTGTGCTTAAAATCCTTTTTTGTATAACTGGCATCTGTGTTTGACAGATTTTTTCAACATACAGCAGAAAAGTCAAGGATCTCATATGAACATGATTCCCAGACCATCTCAATGGAAGACAATATAAACATCCCAGTTACTGATGTGTCTGGTTTGATGTTGAAAAGTGCAAAAATATCTGGGCATGTAAAGTCTCTTTGAGATTTTCCTCAGTAGGTTACCACCTAAGTCTTCAATGTAACTTTAAATAAAAATGAGTCCCCCCAGAACATGGACTTTCCCATCTCTGCTGCAAGGTGTTCCATGTTTCAGTATAGACAAGGTACTGGAGAGCCAGCAGTGAACCAGGGTAACTGGAAAGCACAGGGAAGTGCCAGACCCTGCCTTGCCACACAGGGCTGGTTTCAGTCCAGTTGCTCTTAGCCAAGTTCATGCAATTTCCTTCCAAACAAGAACCAGGACACATGCAACAGCAGCCAGAAGCAAGGCTTGGCTTACACAGCATGGCAGCTCTCTGCTCTGAGTCACAACTAAAAGTAAAAAAAAAAAACAAAAAAAAACACCCACCCCAAGAAAACCCCACAAGGTATAACAAGAGCAAATTTACTGAAAAATATTCCCAAACTCAAAATTTGGTGCAAAAGTCTTGAGAACGATAACAAGAGGAAATGTTGAGCAAAATGAGTGAAAGGATTAACAGAAAAGGAGCCTTTAAAAGCTCAAACCTTGCACTTCAGTCTTTGAAAAAGGTAAAACAAAGTATTTGACTGAGAGAAATGAAACCTTCCCCAGGAAACATGCTAATTTGTGGTTGTAGAGAGAAATCTGGGCTGGGTCCTGGTCAAATAATCAAAACACTCTTCACAAGCTTCTAAAATATGATGTGATCCACACCCTCAGGAAACTGTCAGCTCCTCAGACACTGGGAACTTGACACACCGAACTGACAAACTCAACAGCAGCCAAGCTATTCTTTCAGAAACACAAAGAAAGTAAAAGACGCTATTTTTTTATTGGAGCACTTCCTGAGAGGGATATAATTTGACACCGTCATGACCCAAATTCCTCTGCCCCAGGCAAAAATTCAGTAAATCAAGGAAATACTGGAAATCCTGGTCCTCAAGCATCTTACTAAGCTCTCTAAACTCAGTTAAGGACACAGTCAGAAATCTTGAACAAGAACATAAGCACGAAAACGCTTAAGCAGGACTAATATTAAAATAATTCCTCAGCAAGAAGCTACTCTGTGGTACACAGAACAGTTCTGTTCTTGTGACTTTAGTAGTCCACACAACAGTGAAGTCTCCATCACTTACACTCATTAGTCTGCATCCCCACTTATAAAGATCCTTAAAAGTGGTTTCCATTCATGCCAAAACTACAGCGTAAAGGCTTTCTGACAATTCAAACAATAAATGATCATGCAGTGGACGTAGAATTCTTTCCCTCTTACATTTCCAAGCACAGTCACTATGAAAACAGTGGCTGAATGCCACACTACATCACCACAAGAATTCTGTTACTCAGAGATATGTTTAATATCCATTACCTGCATGAGATCCACCCATTAAAATGCAATATTACAACCAAGGTGCTTTATAAAAAGTACCACATTATCACAGATTTAACTGCTCAGACTTGGTTTTACTACTTGAAATACACAAACCTCTGCCATCACTTACCTATCAAGACCAGCAATTAATTTTTGAGTAGACTGACTTGTAACTTACTACAAGACCCTGTAACACAGCTGTTAGGATTCAGAAAGAACAAGGTAGCAAGATCCTATCTGCATCCTTTACTGACAAAGCTAATTTCTTTCTGTTATTCATAAAAATTTCTAAACAAATGCACCTACAAGACTGAACTAGATTGTTCTCTGCTATAAAGAGAACTCTTTAGAACTGCCAATAACATAAAATTATAATATTAACATCTGCTATTATGTGTGCCAGACACTGCAAGAGCTGACTCAGAACAGTCAACACCACAGTATTTTGTAGCACATTGAGATGGATCTAGCAGCAGCTGCTGCTGGCAGTGAGGACAAAACCTTGAGATCACAGCTTAATGTGTGGCACTTCTGTTGGTTACGAACAGACTCAATGCTCCACTGTTTGTGGTCAGGACTGAAGGTCTCCTCAAGCAAAAGGTCTGCAAAAGGTAGTTAAGAAGACCAGGCTTATTGTCAGAAGACTTTAGTTCTCTTTACAGGAACTGTTTTTCACAGGTAGCTCATGAATTGATGGGGGTTGAAAAGCCCTCTGACTTCTTAGTAAGAACTTCCACATGGAAAAAGTATAAATAAATCCATCAAACCTGGTGTGCCAGGTGAGCCCCTACAGCAGCCACAGCCGAGTAATACGGGAAGGTTTGGTTGCAATTCACCCCTGCCATGCACAAACTTAGGAGCATGGCCAGGCTGAAGCCACTGAGCCACTGCTTCGTGTCCTCCTTGAACTGCAATGCAGTTGACTTCACACCGATCATGATGTCGTCCCTCTTATCCTGGAATGAAAAGATGAAGTACCATATGAAAATCCATAATCCAATGCCACTTCATAAGAAAAATAAAAAGGGGAGACTCGCTTAAATTTCCAATGCTTCTTACGGGGAACCCAATTTAAGGGCAGTTGTAGGTCCCCACATTTAAACTAGAAGGTTGGTCTTAGAGCTGCTTTAGCAGCCAGGAGTTAAGTCCAAAGTCAAAGTTATTTATACATAACAAAAGCATAAGAGCACAAAGGGCATTGTATTTCCAGCTTTCCACCTGATTTGTAAAACCTCGGCAAACAGCAATAAAACATCAAAAGGCAGGGACTTCTTTGGTGTTGCTTCAGCTCAAGAACTACAAGAGGTTAATTTTGCTGTTTGACAACAAATTTGTAAATGAAACACACAAAGTTGTGTGTTTAAACACAGCTAGCTGGAATGTCTCACTGTTACCCTACCTGATGTGCATAAATGGTGTCGTACACCAGTGTCCACATGACTCCAGCAAAGTACAAGGGCAAGCACACAGACCACTCACACGACCCTCTGATGGCAGACCAGCCAAGAAGGGCTCCCCAATTAAATGTAAGTCCTAAAAACATTAAGAGAATTGGAAAAAAAAAAGTTACAAGAATGCCAGGAGCAATTACATATGATTTATTTGAGAGTGTATCATATCAGCAGCTTTTTGGATAATACCAACATCTCTATTTTTCTACCACTTATTTTCAGGCAGGTAATAAATATAAACAAATTGACATTAAATACTCTGGACATGCAAGGAAAAAGACATATGCCACACATTTTTCCCTAATTTGAATTTGACTTCATTTGTGTAGGGAAACATTTGCACAGAACTATTCCAGAACACTCAAACAACAGGTCTGAAGGTACCATGCTCAGATGTCAGTGTAACAAAACATGTCAGCATAATTGGCTGCAAAACAGTACACAGCAGCCAACTGTGGTACTTCTAGGCTGAAAATTACAATTTTAGTAAAAAAAACCCAAAAAACCCTGAAGACAGCTGTAATGTGAGAGCAAATATACACAGGTATGTTTTAGTAGCTCAACCTAAAATACAAGCACCATCAGTATCTGTTCAGGGGTTATTTTAGAAGCTGAAGACTGAAATGCTATACAGACAAATCTGTATTTAAGAAGGGTTTTGAAATAACCACAAAACTATAGCTCATTCTCAAAAGACAAATATTTATTTCCTCCCTTCTCCCTGCTATCACTCCATCAAAATAAGGAACTGATTTCTAACAAAAAAAAAAACAACTCAAAGCCACACATCAATTCTGATGCTTGTCAAAAATTAAGAAGCTTGTGGCAAAACAGAGCTTTGTCTATAAGGTATTCCTATTTTGATGTAAAGTTATAAAAAGTCAGATTGCTAAAGCTCAAATACTAATTTGTAAAACACCCCGAAAACTACAGCTGAAATTAAAAAAAAAAATTAGAAAACATATTTCCATCTCACCCAAAACTAGCTGTGGCCAGTATGTTATTCTCTTCATCAGAGGGTAGGTGATCACAAGGGATAAAGAGGCTGCTCCCAGAATGATACTGTAAAAAGTACCAAGAGGATTATTGTTTGCCAGGCTAAAGATCACTAGATCTGTAGCTGCAAGAGCTGTACACACTAATGACCTAATCCTTTTCCTTTCAATTACAATTCCGTGACTAATAACCTCCTCCCTCTGACCCCAACACCTTTCCTACTCAAAATCTCTGTGCTTAACTCAGGACCCAGAACCAGACTTTAAAAACCAAAAGATAACTCATACATCACCTGTAGTAATTCAGACACAGAAGCACACAGAGCGCCAGGCTGAGCTGTCCTCCGAGAAAAACCAGGGACTGGAAAGTGGAGATATCTCCAGCTGCCAGGGGTCTGCTTGCTGTCCTTGCAACCTAAAAAACAGAAATAATATTACCACCAGGTACATCTGTAACTGATGGGAAATTTACAATGTTTGTTTCCTGTTTTCTGAAGAGAAATGAAAGGGCCCTGATTCTGTTGTTTACTTTTGTTTCTCTCTAATGACATTTTCAGAATCCAGTTCCATTGTGTGGAGTTAACAACTGTGAAAAGACAATTAATTCAATCCCAGCTGGGATACAGTGGAGTTTAGAAACTCTGTCTGGAACAAGAAATCATACAAGGTGAACTGAAGAAAGAAACAAGTATCAGAAAAAAGTTAAAATAAATGAATGGTGAGTTACTTGCCAAAGTTGACCAATGCCAATAAACCCCCAAATGACTGAATTTCACCTCAACATGAGGAAGAACTTCTCTACACTGAGGGTGGCAGAGCACTGGGACGGGCTGCCCATGGAGGTCGTGGACTCTCCCTCTCTGGAGGCATTCCAAACCCCACCTGGATGTGTTCCTGTGTCACCTGCTCCAGGTGACTGCCTTGGCAGGGGTTTGGACTGGATGATCTCCAGAGGTGCCTTTCAACCCTAACAATTCCATGAAATTCTACATGTTGATGAAAATGGTGTCAAAGCTACTCAAAGAGGGTCAAAAGCCAACTTTTTACAGAATGTTGTGTACATATAAAGTATCTTGCCTATGCTTGAATAATGTGAATTTAAATAAACTCTTTTAGCTTGTTCTCCTCCCTGTCATCAGGTTATGTTAACACCAAATACTGCTTTATGAGTTTAAACATGCACTTAACATACCTGGGACCAATTCCACTGCACAGTGCAACCAAATGTGGGATGCTTCACTTAAAGAAAACATGTCCCAAATAATCAGTAACACAAAATCTAAACCCCAAACCACCATCACCTACACCAGCCAACATCCTGCTGCTGGCCTGGCCTCTATGGCACTTGTGTTGAAGGCAGCCTTTTAATGTACCCCAGAAAAAGATGTGAAGGCAATTTTTAAAACTTGCCATCTGACCACATCACCTAATGCGTAAATTTAATCATTATATCGAAATTCCCTCTTACTTATCACATCCCCTTATCACATATGCTAAACAGATTTGATTATTTTAAACATCAAATCTGTTTCACATATGTAGTTTTTAACACCTTCCAAACCCTAAACCATCCAAAGCTGCCATAAACCCCATCCTGATTCCCCTGCCTTCCCAACAGCACAAATACAAGTGCCATACTAAGAACTTCACAGACTGGATTGGCTCATTATTCTGTGTCTTGCAGGGTGAAAACCCAACCCCCCAAAACCACAGGAGCAACACAGGAACAAAAACCAGGAGGAGCAAACAGGATGTTCCCCTCCAAGCCTGCACCTGTGCGTGTTTACAAATCTGACACTGGGCACTGCCTTTTGCTTATTTCCCTCTTCCGAACAAATGGGAGATGATAAAGGAAAAATGCATCATCATACACCTAATACCCAACATAATAGATGGGGATTAGCTCAGGGTTGGGCATGATACTCTGAACAGCCAAAATAACCAATACAAGGAAAGACTGCTCCTAAAATTAAGGAAAAAAAAAAAAGTTCTTGGATAGATTGTAACTAGCAAGTGTAGCACAAAAGCGTTACTTGGTTTGTTCTGTCACGCAAAACAAGGCTGAGAAATAAACCTGTTCAAGAACTGCCTACAGATGACAACAGCATGTATTTTATATTACACAGAGGTGAGTATTCTAGAAGACTTATTACAGTCCTGGACAGAGAAATGTCATATGAAATAAAATACTTTCTACTATTTTTGGAGGAAATGTAGACAAATTAATTGCGTACATCTCAGAAAGAAACATGGAGGAATTCCTTAACCTGGAACCTGCACTCAGCAAGGAATTACTGGTGATGTTCACATACTTCAGTGTCTTCAGGATCCTTGGTACTTGGCTGAGAACAAACAGCATCTGTTAAGTGGAGTCTCCGTCCCTGGAGACATTCCAGACCCACTTGGATGCATTCCTGTGTAACCTGCTCTAGGCAAGTTGGCCTTGGCAAGGGGGTTGAACTAGATCATCTCCCAAGGTCCCTTCCAACCCTAAAAACTCTGTTGATTCTGTGATGATGGAGGTGAATGGGCATGTGCTTGGTTCACTGAATCACAGAAGGGCTTCGGTTGGAAGGTGACCTTAAAGATCACCTCGTTCCAACCCTCGTGCTGTGGGCAGGGCCATTTTTCACTAGACCAGGTTACTCACAGCCCCACCCAACTTGGCCTTGAACACTTCCAGGGGTGGGCCACCTAAAACTTCTCTGGGCAACCTGTTCCAATGCCTCACCCTCAGAGTGAAAATTTTCTTCCTAATATCGAACCTAAACTAACTCTTTCAGTTCGAAGCCACGGCCCCTTGTCCTGCCACTGCACGCTCGTGTAAGCAGCCTTGCCCCACGGTTCTCTACCTGTCTGTCATAGTCGCGGTCCCACATGTCATTGATGGTGCAGCCGGCCCCTCGCATGAGCACGGCTCCCACGCCGAACAGGGACAGCATGCGCCAGTCCGGGAGGCAGCCGGGCGCGGCCGCCAGCCCGATGCTCCAGGTACACGGCAGNCGGAGCCCGGGGGTGCCCCGGCACAGCCGCGCCAGCAGCGCCGCCGCCATCTTAGCGCCGCCCCGCCACCGGCGGGACGAGGTCAGGCGGCGCTGCGCATGCGCTACGCCCTCAGGCGCCCTGAGGCGGCGCGGAGTGTGGGGCCGGGGTGTTATCGGTGAAATCCTCGTCCCGAAACTTAGTATCATCGTTCTTACCATACGTGTCATCTCCAAGACCTTTACTCACTGTAGGTAATTAAAAAAAAAAATCAGATTTCCCATGTGGTTTTTGTATCTCTTCTCCTCGCTCACTCAGGTCTCCCACCACCTGTGTGAGGGACTGAAATGCTGAAGGTTAATGACTCCAACAATCAACGAGTTGAAAAGCAGCGGGCGCTGGGCTGAGGCCGGGTTTGCGCTCCCCGAGCCGGAGGGGAGGAGGAGAGGGCTTAGGGTATNCTAACTCTTTCAGTTCGAAGCCACGGCCCCTTGTCCTGCCACTGCACGCTCGTGTAAGCAGCCTTGCCCCACGGTTCTCTACCTGTCTGTCATAGTCGCGGTCCCACATGTCATTGATGGTGCAGCCGGCCCCTCGCATGAGCACGGCTCCCACGCCGAACAGGGACAGCATGCGCCAGTCCGGGAGGCAGCCGGGCGCGGCCGCCAGCCCGATGCTCCAGGTACACGGCAGGTACAGCAGCCACGTCCCTGCGGGGAGACAAAACCCGCGGGCGGGCTCAGCGAGGAACGCGAGGCCTCGGGGGACACGGGGCCCCGAGCCTCCCGGCCGCGCTCACCGGCGGGCTGGTGCAGCCGCATGAGCCGCAGGTAGGGCTGCAGCGGGGCCGGCGCGGCGCGCACCAGCTCGGCCGCCGAGAAGCTGCGCGGCCCCACGGGTGCGGCGGGGCGGCGGAGCAGCAGCGGCGGGGCGGCGGCGAGGNAAAAAAAAATCAGATTTCCCATGTGGTTTTTGTATCTCTTCTCCTCGCTCACTCAGGTCTCCCACCACCTATGTGAGGGACTGAAATGCTGAAGGTTAATGACTCCAACAATCAACGAGTTGAAAAGCAGCGGGCGCTGGGCTGAGGCCGGGTTTGCGCTCCCCGAGCCGGAGGGGAGGAGGAGAGGGCTTAGGGTATGTGTTGGGAAATGTGAAAAACGAGGTTCACTTTCCTGGTAAAATTTAAAAAGTTTAATAAAAAGACAGTAAGAGATAGAAAGCAAGCATAGTGTTAATACAGTCGACCTGGTACCTTGGCCGACCGGGTGTCTTGGGCCTGAGCCAAGACCACACCTGAAAACCTCTGAGGGACCCTTTAAATACTTTTTCTGTTACATCTGCCTGTTGCATATGCATAGGGTATAATGCATATTCATCTTTTTCCAAGAACAGTTTTGCATGGCCACTCCTTGGGTCCGGCTTTTTAGAGCATGTGTGTTCCTTGGCAGTAGTTTCCTTATCCCCTCCAGTTTTGGGCTGTGTCCGTGCTTTCTTCACACGGCAGGTGCTGATAATTGGGCATATCAGTAGCAGGGTCCTCTTCACATGTTCATTGGATGTTATCCCAACCAAACAGACAGTTCAATTACAAGCATAACTATATGTCAGCTGTCCCACTACTGTGTCTAAGTAAAAAAGAACTATACAGCAGAGTCATTCCAACACTACACGTATAACATTCATCTCAATATTTGCGAAAAGCCACTAACATAACATGTATCTATAACAGAAACCTCAGACCTGCATAAGAGCAGCCCAGGTGGCCCCAACAACCCACCTTCATGTAGCAACAGGGGAGGTACCTGGGCATTCCCACCTGAACCAGATTGTGTATTAACCCATTGAACTTCATGTTTCAGGGGCTTCCCCCACCCCTGATGGATCACGACTGCGATCATCACACGTGAAAATTCAATGCATCAATCAAGTCTTGTTGCTGGGTCCACAGGTAATGTTATCTGTGCAGAAAAATTCACAGCACTAGAGGTTTATGTCCAAAAAGGAGACAGAGAAGTCCTTTATCTTTATTCGTATAAAGGAAGAGGCCATGGGGCATTCCTCTGGCATCTCTCAAGTTGTTGGAGGATGTAGCTTCCTTTTAATCCTATTTTCCCAGCCGCATGACCCTCTTCCTTTCCCCATTGACTGAGGTACTTGAGAGGTACAGGCTGCCTGAATCATGTAATAGGTATCCCCTTCTAATATGCACAACACCCTCTCTCCTCCCTTTCTTTGTATCTTTAAGTCCAGGAATATAACACGGTGTTGGATGAGCAAGTCTGTGTCCATTAGGAACATTCCTCTGAAATTTATGGTTACTCCCATTGCTTCTTTCACCTATCAGTATCTAGCTTTTCCTACAGGCAGACTCACCGTTTGTTTGTAAAGACACATTCTTCTCATTCCTTTTCACATCTTTCCTCCCCACTATCTTGTCCTTTCTTTTCCTTATATATTTTCTTAAATGATATCTTTATACTTTTCTATTGTTGTATTTCTATAGATAGTAACCAAAATGGCTGCATACCTCCTTTCCTCCATCCTAAACTAAACGTGCTGTGTATAAACACCGGTCATTCAAGTGTCATTTCACTCTTATCCACCCCAAGGGACCCATTAACAAGAACCTCAGTTACCTCACCTTCAGGGTCGTAACACCAACTTATGAGTTATTGCACAAACCAGAGAGCAGAGGACAGAGCCATAAAACCTTTGCTTTGGATGCCATGGTTTCAGTGTCAAAATGTCCCCAGATCTGCTGCTGAAAGATCTCTTCAGGAATTCATTGTCCCTGTAGAGTATAATTTTTTATTGCATTGAACACTTCCTTCAGCTTGAATGACACACACAGTGGTAGAAAACAATAGAAACCATTCTGAACTTTAATTTCCTGAGATGCTGACTAGCAGAAGGAAGTGAAATATAAATGCGATGGAGAAGTGCCTTTAATGTTTTGCCATTCATTGTTTTAATGAGCAGTACTTCATGGCAGTAAAACGATTTACACAGGACCATAAAGGAAAGAGTTGCTCAACTCTGATGAAGAGTAACTAATAATCTAGGCTCCATTTCATGTTGATAAGGTCATCAGGGACTTTATTCAGATACAGACAAATACCTGAAGTGTGTTGGAATAGTGAGTCCTGGCAATGAACCCCCACAGCCTCTCTGCCTGCCATGTCTGTAGGAACATGGATGCTCTGATTATCACCAGGTGGATGCTCCTCTACAGACACTGCTTTGGGGTTTTTTTATGTATTATGTGGCAAGGAAACCCTGCACTGTCTGCAGAAAATTTTTAGGAAGCTCGTGGAGGTAGAGCAGAAAAGTAAACTTTTACAGTTAATGCCACTGTATTTATATTCATAATAAAATGTCCTGGCCCTTCACTGAAAGCTAATCCGGGGAACAGCTCATTTCAGACTAATAAAGCCCAGCTGTCTTGTTGGCTCAAATCTGAGTTGTTGGTCAAAATGTCCCTGACTCTGAGGAGGTTATCAGTTTCCTTATTTTCATATACACCAAATGATCCCCTGTACCAAAGTGTGATGCATCTTACTCCACCTTCCAGGAACTGATTTTCAGCAGATCCAGTGTGAGTAATCTGCGTTCCAGAGTCAGAAGGGCAAAAGTGAATTGGAATGAGTGTGAAATATGATTCTTCCTGTTCTCAAATAAGTGTACACACACCTATTCCATGCCCCAAGGTTTACAACATTCACAGAGGAATAAGAGCCCCAGAGATAAGGGTGAGGCAGGCATTGGTCCTGTGAGGGTGAAGTTCATCTCTGTTTCAGACCATAGCTTCCTTGGAGTGCTGGGGTCCAGCATCTTTCCCGTTCCTGCACTTACGTCCCTCTTGCTCTGTATAGAGCTAACAGTAGCTATTAGCTTGATGTGCAACACTTTGTAAAGAGAAAAGTGGTTAGAGCTGTAAGTCAAACCTCCCCTCCCCACCATGAAGAGCAGGGCTCAGAGAAGGAGACATGGTTGGCAGCAGCCATCATTTGCATGTGCAAACATCCCCGGGCCCCTCCTGGCAGTTCCTGTGTGCCGGGCCCCAGCACATGTATCGGCTCTGAGTCACACTGGGTGGAGGGCTTCTGAACCGGTGGGTAAACACAATAGAAACACACCAACCTGCGTAGGATTTCTTTCATTTTTGTGTACTTGGGTACTCCTGTTGATAAAAAAAAGAAAGCACGGGTAGTTACGATCAAAAGAAAAGTAGGGAGTGTCCTGGTATCAGCATGTCAAAAAGGAGTCTTAAAAAAAATTGCCAAAAGTTGGTATAAATCGCTTTAATTAAAATCTTCAAATACAAAACTCACAAGCATTGGAGTAAACAATTTTTTTAGAAAAGTTTTAAAAAGAAGCTACCAGGCAAATAATTACTTTGATGTTTTAGTTGCAACTTACTTTTTAATAATAATAATAATAAATTAAATTTATGTTGACTGTATGTAAGACTTTCCATCTTACACTCTCTTTACTACTGTTACGGAACTTGGACAATGTAAACAAACCCAGCCTTCCTCATTTCTGATCTATGTTAACCCCTGATACATAGCTCTTCACAGAATGCATCTGCTCCGTGGATGCACACACTCCTTTGACACACTGAACTCAAGTATAACCTTTCTGGTGTGCTGGTTTTCATCACAGCTACAAAAGTACATCAGTTTTGAAAGTCCTCTCATTAAGAAAGGTTCCCTGCCCTGCGTTAAACCGCATGTAGCTGGTAGCATCTTTTTAAAGCTTAAAAAAGGGAAGTGCACTAGGGTGGGGTTGTTCTTCCCTGCTGTGCTCATAAATATTTCATAAGGCATTGAGAGTGGTGTGGGTTACATACCTTCAAGAAAAGTAGATGCAAATAAATATATGTAGGCAGCCACAGCTGCTGTCCAAGGCTTTTTGTTGCCCTGGGGGCCTGCAGCCTATGTGCCACAGCGAGCTATTGCTGGCACAGCCAACTGCAACAGAATGTGCACGGGGAAGGACTAGCTGGGGAGAAAAGCCACCATCAACACGGATTTCTGTCCAAAATCGCTGTTTTCCCAGTAGGAAGGATGTCAGCCTGGCTGGGCAGTTCTGTCCCCAGGATGCTCTAAGGCCACTCAAGTCCCCCTGGTGGTTGACGGCTGAGTGGTTTCCTCAGCCTCTTTCCTATCGCATTTCCCCGAGGACAGAAGAGACCTGAGTGCATTAGGGAGTGTAAAGCAGAGAGAGCTTTACATTTGCATAGGTTCAGGGAAGTCCTTTCCAGCTGAGTGCCTGCAGGGTGGTGCAGGTTGAGGAATCACAAGCACTCACTGTGCACATGAGGACTGAGGGTTATTGCCAGGGCCTGGGGGGCTCCTGTCCTTTCCTTGCAGGGATGAAGTGTGTGATGGCAGAGGCAGACCACGCTACAGGGACAGCCTGCATTTCCTGCACCAACAACTCCCTTGGGAAAGCACAGAGCCACAGCACCATCTTGTGACTGAACACTCCTAGCTTGAGAAAAATGTGTGTCGTTTCCCCCCCAAATCTGATACAGGATCGCGTTTCTCTGCAAGGCCTTTGCCCCTGGCCTTGGTTTGCTTTGCGTGTCCACACTTTCCACCCCAAGATACCCTCAGCAACCACAACCCCCTCTCAGGCTTCCCCACATGGTGCAAAGTCACAGCTGTACAGCTCAAAGAAAAATTCTGCTCATCCTTTCTGAAGGCAAGCTTTTGAAGAAAGTGCTTTAGGACCTGCGCTTGCAGAAACGAGAGGGAGAGGGGAGGTTGCAGTGCCTGGGCTGGCAGAGCCCCAAGCAGTGTGAGAAGCTCCCTACATGGTGTGGAGAAGGGTTCCATGCTCAAGCACAGTGACAGGCTGGATCAAGAGCAAAACCATCCCCTGCCTGGTCTTGTTCTACCTGGATAATTCATGTACCAGTTACTCAGTGGGACCTTATGTCTTCCCCAGCTCAGAGTTGTACTAGTGCTGCAACATTGCATCCCTTACCAGAATTAAATCCCGTGGTAGAAATGTGAATTTCTAGGATTAGAATTCCCTACTAGCCAAATGCTTTACATCTATCCTGAGTGTGTGCGTTGACCACTTAAATGCAAGCAATAGCTTTGGCGTTTTTGATAACATAAAAGCCGTAGGAGAAGGCTGGAAGGCCGAGCAGGCTGCCGGGACCAAGGGGCTTTTCCGTAAGCTCTGGCAGTGTTTCATCATCCAGCATCCGCAGCACACGGCCGTTCAGCTCAATGGACCTGGAGAGGGACAGAGAGACTGTTTGGGCAGCTGTGCTCTGTTTGCCATCAAGCACAAACTGCTCTGGGCCTGAGTGTAAACAATAACTCAGCCCAAAGCCAAACTACCCTTGAATGTGTGTGTACACACACGCACACAGACATCTGCAGCACTCCCACTGCAAGGACTCCTTCAGAGTGGTAGCACAAGCACATTAAAAAGTACATTTCTTTCTCTTCCAGTGAGGTCAACAGCTAAACAGGCTTTGAAAAGTACAAATTTCAATTTATTGTTCTCCTGAAAATATTAGTATTCTTTTACGCCCACAGAGCAGATCCTTTTCCTGTGGATGCATTAACAATGACAACAAAAAGACCCCACCAACATACAAAGCCTGAACACACTGCTGTAAATCAGGAGCCAGCACTTGGGAAAGCAACATACCTGTGCTTGTGCAAGAAAAAATCACCCAGGATTTTAGCAGCTGGTCCAGAACACTGAAGCCTGCTACAATAAACTTCCAAATTAACTTCAAGGAAATGTCCTTATAACTTAGCAAGCTTTCAGCAGCCTGGCATTAGGAGACCAGATTTAACACAAGTCAGATCTTACTGAAAAAACCCCAGATGACTGAATGGTAACCTCTTCTTTCCCCTTGAAAATTGAATAAGGTAAGGTTTTAAAGACCACCTAAGCCTATTCACAGTCTTTTCCACAGGGACTGGGGGAATTGCAACTTACCTGGAAAGAATATTCTCTTTGCCATGAGGCAGCAAGAGGTACTGATCCACGTGCTTGCTCAATAAGTAATCCGGTAGCTCCAAATGTTGGGTAACGTTGTAGAGGTTTAAGGCAAACAGCGTCACATCCCCTTCTCTGTACTTTGGGCTGCAAGGCAAGAGAGGGTGATGGTGGGGATCAGAATAATGTGTGACCTTGCACTGTCCCAAATGGCACTTGTTGGCCCAGGGGTGGCCCCAGGCTCAGTTTCTGGGATATTTTGCCCTTTCTGGAGGCTTACTTGAGGCTGTTCGTGCAGTGGAGGTAGACACGGAGCTTCCTCTTGTCGGCTCCTGCCAAGCCAACCTGCAGCACCTTGGTACCCACCAGCTTCTTGTAGAGCAGTGAGAGCCAGTAGTCCTGGGAAGCACAAAAACACATGGAAACATTTCTGTACGTGCCAGGTGCTCCACACAGTGCTTAATCTACCCTTCATTGTGAGGCTCATTTCAAGGGGTTTTCCCCCATAGCTTTTTGCTTTACCAAGCTTAACACCACATCTATTTAAATTCACACAAACACCATAGCTAAAAGGAAAGCCCTGCCTGTGAGCAGCTGTGTTTACAAGGTACCTTAGGGTCATTTTCCACTTCATACAGAACTCTCAGAGCTCTGTCAGGGAGAGATTGTTTGCATTTTGGAAACGCCCTTCTGCAGGGTACAGAGAACCTCGGGGCTGAATGCAGGGGTGTGAGTTGCCCTTCCTGCAGGAAAGCTTGTACCTAAGGCACGAGTGCAACACCAGGAAGAAGCTCCTAAACTTTAACCCCTTTCATTAATATTGTACTTTTGAACAGGTCTTAGGATTGATTTTTGAACCTGAGTCACAAGTGCATCCTCTGACACCCCAGGATGATGCCTTAGAGCAGGACAATGCCCAGTCCAGACTCATTTTTTCCAGGTCTTTCCAGGCTTTCAGAGAGCTTCTCCCAGTTCATCTGTTTGTCTTTGAGGTTTTCTTAGGAGGAAAACTGTTGTGTTTCTTTTCTGAGTCACCACAAGCCCAGGAAAGTACTTTCCCTATCAGCCTTCATGCTCAATCACTCTGCAAGGAAGAGCAGCCTTCTGACATTGCTGTGCTTCCTCATTTCTGTGGTAACTACAGCTGATGCACCTGGTTTTGAATTTCCCCACCTCTGAAGCGTTATTGGCTTGGTTAGTGCCTGTACTGCCAGCAGGTGAGGAACAAGGCACACAGTTTCAGTCCAAATTAAATCTATTTTAAATGAGGGAATGAAAAGCCCAAAGCCACAAGCCTGATGATGGAGCCTCTGGCATAGGAAGCAGCTGAGCAAGTAGGATGGAAAATCCCTGTATGCTGGGTTTTCTTTCAGGCTGGCTCTATGACCACCCGTGAAAATCACAATTTGGAAGCAGAAAAATGAGAGAAAAAGCTAAAAAGGAAGATGCCGTCCTCTCACCCAAATCTAAGTGCCAGTAGTACAAAGAAATGTGCCGTATGTGCAAGAACAATGTATAGTTCATATAATTAAGTTTCATCACAGCAAAACGTTATTTCCTAATAAATCAAACTATACTACATATATTTCAATTTAATTATCCTTCAGCCACCACTGTAGGATGAATATGCTCACAACCTATAATGCTTGAGTCTTGACTTCATGTTGGCCTGGTTTCCATGTGGAATATAATTGATTTTAATATCTCTTTTCAATTCTGTTTATAAACTACTCATCATTCAGCTGAGGAGTAGTCAAACCAAAACAGGCCATCCAGAAAAGCCTTGTGAGCTCCAGGAGCTCCTGTGTACAAACCAAAGCATCGTGTTCCACAAATCAGCGTCTGCTGTGCTGAAGACTGCCTGCACCCCTGCAGCTGGAGTAAATATCCTGTGTGTATACATATATATGTAATAATACATTACCCCGTAGTGGAACATGAGATAACCTTAGGTGCAAGGATACCTGTGACCCTCCAAGCAGAAAAGGTGTTGTTAAAACAGCTGACTTGTCCCTCCACACCCAGAGTTGCCTGTGCAGAGGTGCATTCAGGGGGTGTTACTTACATACCGGCAAAGGCTCAAAGTTGGCATCCACCAGGTGGTAGGTCCCAGCCCCGAAGAAAACCTGTCTCATCACCACATCAATCCCCTGCCTGGCTGAGAGCCCAAGTTTGTCCAACCACCTGCCAAAAAATGAGGCAAATGTCACACAAATGAAAGTGCTGACCTCAGCTGTACCCTGTTGCCCCTCTCCAACCAGCTTGGGAAGCAGGAAAACAAAAATTAGTGTGTGATGCTGACTTCCTTGAAAGCACACAACTAATTTCAAGTCTTGCATTGATGACATTAAAAAATCATTTCAGACCACCTCTTTAAGTCCAAGTTGGTGGGAACAGTTGCTCCATTTCCCTGTTTGTAGGTGGTGGAAACAAGGAGTGGCAGCAGATTCTCCTGAACTGGCCAAGTGTCTGAAGGCTGAGAGAAATCATCACACCAACAACAAGGTTGCCTGTCATTATCATACTTGGACTTCCTGGCCCACCAGGCCCTGATAAAAAGTCATCACATCTTATAGTATGGAAAAAAACTGCCCATGATCCCCAGGAAGCCTGAGGAAATCACATTCTTCCTGTGGGGTAGCCCCTGTGGGCATCAGCTGGCAAAATATGTAATTTCCCCACACCTGGGACACAGTACTCACATAAAGCCGGCAACATAAGTGTTAGATAGTTTGGGAGCTCCTCCTCCATAGGCAGAGCTTGTCTCTCCCAGCCACACCTTCTTGTCCGGCACAGTCTGACCAACAACCTGGCCAGTGTGGCATTAGGGAAGAAGAGAAAGAGACAACAGTTAGTTTTTTGGCTCCTGAAATAAACAAAATTTTGTGCTTCAGCCAAAGTCTTACTTAGGATATTTACATTTAAGGGATAATACCATGAGATGGGATGTCACAGAAATTTGGATCAAAAGGACCAGAAGTAGATTTACATCCCCCCCTGAAAAAAAGCAAACTTGCTACCCATGTAAAACAGGGCAATCATGAAAATCCAGGTCACATAATTCTTCTTGTGCTGAGTAGTGCTATATTCTAAGTTATAATGTTCTCAGGATCTCAAAATACAAAAACAAATGCATCAGGGGGATGGTATAACCATAAATTACATCCCTGAGTAATTACTGTATCAATATATGAGAGTGTTGTAGGTGTGATGCACCTGGCACCATGTTTGCTGCATGGCAAACTGCTGGAGCTCATTTATTGTTAGTATCGTTAATTTTAATTACATATTTTTTAATATACAATGTCAGCAGAACTCGAGCTTTGAGTGTCCCTGTTTATTGCTAGTAAGAAATGGTGCTTTATTTTGGATTCTCTGCTAAACCCCTGGAAAATGAACATGGGAATGATTGAACAGGACAAGGCACCTCCAGGACTTCATATATGTCTGTGGCAAAGGTATCCAGCACTTCAGGGCTCAAGAAATCCCTCCTCGTTGCACTCCGTCCATTCACGTAGTAACTGAAAATGGGGGAAAAAACAGAGTCAAAATTATGGAAAAATACCACCAGTACAAAACACCAATGAAAGTATTCAGTTGATTGGTACATTTATACATTTACATTAGCACAATTTTTCTGTCCAGTGCTTTTGAATTTCTTGTTTTCCAGATGTGTAGATCTGTCACTTGTACTTAAGGGACTTTCAGATATAATTACCTCAATGGAGGCAGGATATAATGGAAATTTCCACCAGCAGAAGTAATATGTTTGCTTGCCTCTATTCATTTAGAATAGGGAAAACATCGCCAAGAGCCAGCTTCTGTAAATCTTCTCTTGTTGAGGAGTCTGACACTCCCATGTGATTACTTGCTTTACTCCATCAAGTTATGTATTAAAAATATTGGATCACAGCATCTACCCATCTGCTGGAATATTTTGGCCACTTGGAGGGAGCTGGAATGTGGGCATCCCTATGGCATGAAGGTTGTCCTCCACCATGAGCAGAAGAGCTTTTGAGTCTGATTTGTCCAAATAAATTGGGATCCCTGTGGTTTTTGCATTTCATCCTGCTATCACTCAGTCCTACCAAAAATAACTGAAGCCTTCCAGCCACAAGAAGCTAAAACCTGATAACCCTAAGTTAGTAAAGAGCAGCCCAGGAAGGGGAAAAGATATGTGTCATGCCTTTCTAGCAGCTCAAAATACATTGATAATTGATGTATGTATACATATATATATATATATAAAATAAGTATGTGCATCTTTTCTCACTATTGTCTGACTGCTGCGTGTCAGTGTCCTGCTTTTGACTCTGGAAAGAAAACTGCCTTCACATGGAAATGACTTCCAAACATGGAGTTCATGGCCCTGGAGCCAGTTTACCCTACTGCCCCCGTGAGCACTTTAAATCTACAAATCAAAGTCACAGCACAGGAGCAAAGGGCCAGGTGCCAGTGCTGTTTGCACTCCGTGTGGGATCTGAGGATGTTACCCACACAGAGCCTGAAATGACTGAGAGAACAAACTCAAGGGAGCAGGAGGAGCTGCTGGCACTTCTCCATGGACAAGGGTCAGCCAGACATGTAGGGCTTTTACTTTATATCAACTAGACATAAATAGAGCAAACAAAATTATCGTCTTGCACATGTTGTATTCCCTGCTGCTATGCTTACGTAACAACACCCCACCACTGCTTTTGGGTCTCTGCACCAAGTAGACCCTTTGGAGGCTTCAGCATTTCTGTAACGTGCTCCCTCAATTCATGTCTTATTCTGAACAGAGAAATTTGTGGAGAGGCCCCTGAGAAATTGTCGAAAGGGGCATTTCACCCCCCTCTTCTCTGTTGAGACTGTTAATTCTGTTCAAATTGACATTTTTTAAAGAAAACGAGGCAGTAATCAGAGTAACAGTGGAATCTAAGTGGTACTTACTGGTGCCATGTGACAGAGTCGATCACCTTCCCTCCCGATTTCAGGAAGCTGCAACCAGAGGGAATGGTGGAGAGCAGGGGATTAGCAGTACCAGTGACAGGTCGTGGCCCTCCCACCAGTGCAATGCCATGCACAGCCCTCCCCTCTCCCCACAGCTGGCAGAACTGACCGTGAATGCTTCGGGAGCAGGCTTGCCATGGCTTTTAAGCAGGCTTTGGGCAGCCTGGCTGCCTCAGCAGGTTGCTGGCAGGATGAATTGACCTTTGTGTAACACATGAGTGTTTCTCAGGCTAAAAGCCCTTGTTAGCACTACCTAGAGCCAGTGCTCACTGGAAAAATGTGTGGACCACTGATGTACTGCCAGCAGCTGAGTTTCACCTGGCTGAATATCCAGGCCTCGAACTCAAGCATGCAGGTAAGATTTTAGTTGTCATCAGTCAAAGGAATTAAAATTGTTCAACCCCTGTGTTGAAGCTTCTTCATGCCTGCTGCATCTAGGGGCAGACAAGCCACAATTCTCCACACCTGCCCCACCCCAGGGAGTGCTGCTGGAACCTCACACCCCTACCTTCTCAGCAGTCTCTGCATGTGCTTCCGGGGCTGCCCAACATCGGGGCCGTAGAGCTTGGCATGCTGGTAGAGGGCATAGTTATTCAGCAGTTGGCGTAAGTGAATAAAATCTTGCCCCAGCTGGAAGCCATCAATGTGGATGCCAGATTTCTTCCTGAAGCTGTTGGGCTCTGTGAAAGGCACATGCACATCAACACCTCACTCTATTTCTGGGGCACAAAATAGGGCAGTTCTATCCACATGGGAAGCACCAGCCCCCTAAGGCTTCACCTGATCTGGCATGGTGTGGGTGAGATATCTGAAGGTGAGCATGAAACCAAAAGCTCGGGGGATAGAGTGCGCTGCTCTGCAGCACTCTGTCCCAGCCATAGGTGACACCCTGTGCTTTGTGGGGCATCATTCATCTCTTAAAGCCCTGGTAGGAGCAGCAAAAGCATCTCAATTTGCTCATTCATTGTGTATTCTTGTAAAATCCCTCTGCAAATTAAGATCTTAATGTCTCTTAATAAAACATCACCTTGCCTTCATGTGCCATCATCCAAAACATCCAAAGTTACCAGCCCATCCTCTCTGGTGGTACTTTTCTAGGTGACAGCTGGCCTGGCCAACAAGCACTTACCATTCCCAAGCTCCCAGGAGATGTTGTACCTCTGGGAAGCACAGTAGTCCAGCAGTGCCTGGGCATTCGAGCTGTCCCACTGCAGGCCACCTTTCCGCAGCAAGGCATTGAGTCCAAAGATCAGGTGAAACCCTGAGCAGTTTGCAAAGCTGTAGAGAATATCCAGTGTATTTTCTGCACAGAGAAGAAAAGAGACGTGTTTCTGTCAAGGTTAGAGCATGCTAGTTGAGCTCTGGCTAAGTAACAATCCATACTGCCTGTATTTATTTAGCCTGATGCTGCAGGTGTGCCAACCTCTCCCAGCCAGACAGAAGAGGTCAGGCCTCACTACACAACATCTTGCAAGCTTTGAGAATCGAGAACCTCCCAACCCCTGCAGCTGAATACTATTAAATGTCAGGTGGCAAACAGTAGAAAAAGAATTCTCTGAATATTTTTCTAAGTGGGTGAAATGTTTCTTTTTCAGTGGTTTCTGCTCCTAACAGCCTATGGCCCTTCTACAGTGGGGCAGGGAATTGCATCCCCCTGTTTATGTCTTACTTGTAATGGTGGTGTTTTTGTGCTTTTTCCGGTTCTGTTCGGCAAGAATCAGCTTCTCCTGGCTGGGCCATTGGGCCAGCAGCACCTTCTCAACAGCAGCAAATGCAGGCCTTGAGCCACAAGCCTCTGTAGGGCAGAAGAAGGTTGAAAGGAATTAACTCCTCACCTCCACAACCAGTGAACCCTTGTTCCAGTGAGCTGACAAAGCATAGGCTGTCATGCTTGAGGAGCAGATAAGCCCACCTGGCATGCAGTGATGTGGCAGGACCAGACCCCCCCCTTGCTGGGGGCAGGAACAGGGCAATGCTTCCTGCACTGCCCATCTCGTGCAGGGGAAAGTGCTGACAGGAGCCATAAGACCTTTCCTTCAAAGCTCATATTTTCTCTTGGCATGCAAACCAGGAACAAGCCATAACCAGAGAGGAAGGCACGAGCCAGAGTCACAGGAAGTGGCTCCTTAGCAAAGTGCTGTGAGGGGAAAAGTGCCACTTGACTCCAAAACTGAGCATCATGGGTTGTACAGTAATGTACGATTGCACAATTGTGCTATGTGTCACAGGAATATACAAGATATTTTTTCGTCTGAAACACCTCTTGAAGAGTTTATGCACTTTTGCTAAGTTCAAAGGGAAAATACCAAGCTCAAGCAGTTGACAGGGGTCCAGCAGGTTTGCATTTACACTGCCAAAGCAGCAGGAGGGCAAGGCTGCACCGCCACCTCAGTTCTTTGGCTTTGGGAGAGAGACTGAGCGCTCTATTCTCCTCAGGTTATTTCTTCTGTCTGTTCCTTAATTTTCATAATGAAGCCACAGCTTCTGAGCTGAACTTGACCACTCTTGGGCAGTGGGGGAGCTCCCAAGATTGCTGCAGGGAGCAGAGGGCAGCAAAGGGAGAGTCTCAGCAGATGCCAGGGCAGATAAAAGTTCCCCTACATCCTTTCTCACTTTCCCACAGCTGGCACAGCTCTTCCCACAAACCATGCTGAAAGTCCACATATCTCTTCTCCAGGGAGGATAGCAATGCTGACCCTGTGGAGGGCCCCCAGTGCTGCTGCTGTGTCCTTGCAGCATCCTCAGCCTGCAACAAAGACCCTCCAAACCCCAGGATGGTTTCAAGTCTAACACACTGATGCCCACTTTACCTTGCTGTGCCTGAAGTTCCCAGAGGACTTTTTCTTCTGAAGTTGAATCCTTGTTGGGATCAAAGATAAGAAAATCTGTCTCAGTGCCACCAAACCTCAGGAAACCTGGGGACAAGGCCGTTGCCAGGGCACGCAGTTTGGAATTGCTGAGGAGGGAATGCCGAGAAACAGAAAACCACTGTATTTATGCAGACTGTGTAGAGGGTAAACATGGCAAGCGCTTTGAGGAACATGCTGCAGTAGGTGACCTGGGGCTACCCAGTCAGAGAATTTCTGATGGCTTGCTGGGATCTCCATCCCAGCTCTCTGCACTGTATAAGAGGGGCACTGATGGCCAAGTGAGCCAGGAGAGGGTGTAATAGGCAACAAGGGGGGAACATGCCTGAGGGAACATGGTCATGGGCAGGGAGCCAAATCCTGGGGGCAAAGTAAGGCAAAACTTTAAAACAGTCTTCTTTTTCTTGGTCCTAAACATCCTCCTCCTCTAGATTTTTGTTTTGTTTATGCGACATCAACATAAATATCCTTTAAGAAGTTGGGCACAAAACTGACTTTACATCATCAGCGCCAACTTCCATCAACAACAGACAAAGCAATTGCCTTTGTACCCAAGGGAGATTAAGAGTACCTACTGGGACAGGTGTTGGCTTTATCAAAGCAGGTGTACAAAAAGACATAACTCTGACTTGCTCGCATCCCATGCAGGATGTGCAGCACTGACAGCCAGCCTTCTTGGGGGGAAACCGCAAGGCATTGGAGGGTGCTGGGCATGTTGACACTATCTGCTCCGTGGTGACAAACAGCTGATTAGAGGCCACCAAGTACTTCCTACTCCTCGTGGTGGCAGGGCTGGCTTCAGGCTGAACCCCACAGTGTGCAGTTAGGGCTGGATGCTGGAGACCTGAGCACTTTCCAGTAAAGCTGGTGACACCTTTCTCACCAGCTCAATGAGGAAGAAAATATACAAGTGGTGGGAAAGCAGGACTAGAGGATCCACACATTTTTTGAACACTTTCATGGATGGTGATCCCACCATCTGCTTCCCTGCGCAGCCTGTTCCAATGCATGACTACCCTCTCAGTGAAGATTTTTTTCTTACTATGCAATCTAAAGCCCCACTGGTGCAATTTGAGGCTGTTTCCTCTTGTCCAGCCACTTGTTAGCTGGAAGAGACTGACCCACACCTCACTACAACCTCCTTTACAATACTTGCGGAGAGAGATAAGGACACCCTGAAGCCTCCATTTCTCGAGGGCAAACAACCGCAATTCCCTCCGTTTCCTTCTCCTTTTATTTCTGCTGGCAAAGCAGCTCCTCTTCTAGTCTTATCCCCGAGCTGACTTCTCCCTGCATCCACCCAGGCCAGCCGCTCCTTCTCCGAGAACAAACGGGCCGGCGCGGCTCGCACCTGCGGAAGGTACCGCCTTCTTGTCCTGGGAGGACGGAATTAGTGAACCCCGGAGCAGAGGGGATCCAGCAGCCTCCCCCCGACCCCAGTTCCAGGGGTAGGGGACTCCCCGTTTCCCCTGGCTCTTTCCGCAGCGCGTTTGCCAGGATGGCCCGCCCCTCCACGACCCTTTCTCCTTTGCCCAATGGGGCGAGAGGCGGCTCACCTGAGCAAGGCGACATAGCGCGGGTCCCGGGCGAGGCTTGCATCCAGGGTGAGGGAGAGGAAAGCCGGGCTCACCTCCCCTCGGGGGCTGCCCCGGAGCCCCAGCCGCAGCACCGCCGCCCGCTGCCCCTCGGCCAGCGCGGGCAGCGGCAGCAGGAGAGGCAGGAGAGGCAGCAGCGGCAGCAGCATCCTCCGCTCCCGGCCCGCCGCGCCGCCGCCGCCGGCACCACCCCCGCGGAGGGCGGGCCCGGAGCTGCAGCGCTCCGCTCCTCGCCGGGAAGAACCGTGCTGGCGTGAGCAGGACCTTCCCCACCCTCTGGAAGGGCTGCAACAGCATCTTCGAACCTCAAAGCATCGGCAAGACACCCGAAACCCGGCGTTACCCAAACGCCTCAACCATTGCAAAAGGAACCTGTGTTTCCAGCTGGTTCCTTTCTTGCTCACACCTTCGCAGCCTTGCAGCCGCCGCCTCCAGCATCCCGCCCCGCCCGAGCGGCCCTGGACATTTCTGTGTACAACCAGCGGGCTGGAAAATGGCTACAGACTGAACGCTGCCGCTCCAGGGCTGGGATGTAAGTCTGGCTCCCCGTCTGCGGCCTCCACTGCGGGAAACCGAGTCCCAGTAGCACACAGCCATGTCAGGCTGAAACCTGACTGTTGCAACAACAAGTTGAACAAGTGTACATCCCAATTGCAGAGGCACGAAACTTGGAATTGTTGTTACAAAAAAAGATTCAGGCAGGCTCTGGGTCTGCCCCCCAGGTGTTCCCTGCTGAGTCCAGTCTACACCGAAACTCCTGCTTTGAGAGCAGCTGGCCTTGCTGGGGAGGCCTGTCAGGGAAGAGCCAGCTGCAGCCACGGAGCAGGTATGGCTTAGTGTCATGGAATGGCTTGAGTCGTTCCAAACACTACACCATGGGCAGGGATGCCTCCCACTAGACCAAAATGCTCAAAAGCCCCATCCAGCCTGGCCTTGAACACTTCCAAGAATAAGGTGTCCACAGCCCCTCTAAGCAACGTGTGCCAGTGCCTCACCACTCTCACAGTAAAGAATTTCTTCCTAACATTGAGTGTAAACCAACCCTCCTTCAGCTTAAGGCCATTCCTCTCTTGTCCTACGACTCCATGCCCTTGTAGAAAGTAAAAGTCCTTCTCCAGCTCTCTTGTCATCTCTTCAGGTACTGGAAGGTGCTCTAAGGTCACCCTGAAGTGTTCTCTTCTCCAGGCTGAACAACTCCAGCTCTCTCAGCCTCTCTTCAAAGAAGAGTTGTGCCAGCCCTCTGATCACCTTTGTGGCCTCCTAACAGGTCCACATTCTTCCTGTTTTGGAGGGCCCAGGGCTGGATGCAGTACCACAGATGGAGTCTGGAGTAGAGAGGGACAGTCTCCTCCCTCCACCTACTGCTCACTCTCCCTTTGATGCAGCCCAGAATACAGTTGGCTTCCTGGACTGCAAGAATGTTTCTAAGTTTCTATAAACACTACTGAAACACTTGCAGAGTTTTTAAACAGCTACGTTTAACACCACCATTACATTTCCCACCTGCACCAATTCATCCTGAAGCATCCACATTTCTTAGGAAGTTTGTTTTGAGAACAGCTATCTGCTGGAACAGGCTGCGAATCCGTTACTTTATTTGGGTGCAGTGCTTCCCATGCACTGAAGTTGGGGCATTAATCTGTGGCTCAAGTCCTTGCCTGCCTGGCCCTTCCTGTTCCTGCTTGCTCTACATTTTTGTACCATTAAGTAACTCTCCGCCGGAACTTGAAGAACTTGACCAAATTAACTCTTTTTGATAAGCACGTCCACAACCCTGCCGAAAAGGAAACATCAGTGACACCTCTGACTGTCTCAGTATCTTAGTCAGGGTAATGCTTCCCATTTTGGGGGTGCAGCATCAATTATATGCCTACACCCCAGGAAGGGCTGGGGTGACTATCTTTTTCTGTTGGAATTCCCTACCTCTGCCTTCATTTGCTCCATGTTCTTCTTTGAGAAGAGGCACTTTGGATCACTTGTCTCTGTGCTGTATTTCTCACAGCAAAGGCACAAGACCTGTATTTCAAATGGTCAAGACTATGTTTTGGGGTCAGTTGCTGTGCACAGATGTGTGTATGTAAAGTCTGGCACATGTTGTGGTTTTAGCATTTTTAGAAACCTTGTAGCTGGAAAACAATGCCTTCCAGCATTAGTTTAAGAGCTTGAGGTACTAAATGAGAGGTGGCAGCTTTTGCCTGGACATTTTTCACACAGTTTTATACACCTTTTAAAACATTGCAGAGTAGGGGAACTCAGTACAGCTGTATTTGGACTTATGGAAATTAGGGCAGAATTTGAGTGATGCCCTGTGATCTACAGGAGCATTTAAGAACTAGGACTTAATTCAAAGGGGATCATTTAAGAACTAGGACTAGGCTGAAGCCCACTTGAGTGTTACTTGAAGTTAGCTCCAAACAAGCATCCCATTCCTCTTCCTCACTCCACACAAAGCCTAGCCCCTGTCTTTGTGACATTCAAATGCTTTGGTCTTGCAGCTCCTATCAGACAGTTCTGCTTCTTCCAGGAATGCCATTAGACACCCTGTGATGACTAGGTTTTTATAACTAGAAAAAACTAAAAATAAAACCTTCCAGGAATTTCAGCTGTCTAACAGCAGCAGCACCATGCTATTGCTAACAGGGGCACCTCTGCTGTTCCTGGGCAAGCACCAAGAACTGATATATTTGTACCTATATCTATATATATATGTCAGTGCTTTACCTTTTGTATATTAAGGGAATTGAGAAAGGAAGAGCTGCCTGTGCAAAAGGCAAACAATTCTTGTGACACACATGTTTGGGCAGATGAACAGAGCTGACCTGTGTCAGAATACTGCTCTGTTTCTATATAAGAAGCCTTAGCAAGATGAAACTAAGGCTAAGCTGATGCCAAGAAATCATGGAAACTGTAAAAACAGATGCCTAGCAGAGTGGCTTTGTGAGCTACCCTTCCTCCCTGCCCCAAGCCTGCAGCCAGACCTTGTCCTGACACAGCACACAGCTCTCAGTATTCCTTGCTGGTTTTCTTTCAGCTGATTATGGGAGTCTGAGATGGCACACACTGTTTATTCAGAGGTGGAAATTCCACTTTGGATCTAGATTTTAGCAGTTCTCTTTGGTATGCACACAGAGATGAAATGAAGCTTTAAAAGGAAGGACAAAGTGAGAGCCAGGCAGGACTAATTCACATGGAAACAGCTTTCCAGAACACAGGAACACAATAGGTCTCATTCACACAATGAAAACTAACAGCTAAACGTTACCCCAAGCCTGACTCTCTTACCAGTCCTTCCAGGGAGACAGTTTTCAGTAAGTTATGTGCAGGAGTTCCTGAAAGCACGGAATCATGACTCAGGGGAAGGATGGGAACCACACAAACACAAGAACTGGTCTATTTGCC
This sequence comes from Nicator chloris, assembly GCA_013400495.1. NCBI lineage: Eukaryota > Metazoa > Chordata > Aves > Passeriformes > Pycnonotidae > Nicator > Nicator chloris. Next base: position 210,079 of record WAAE01021440.1, read on the forward strand.
AAGTTGGAAAGTGGAGTCTATAGAAATAAAGACCAAGAAATATGCTCTGAGGTTTTAGGTCAGAACACTTCTCTGCACCTGAACAGACTTGCACATACAATATCTCTGATCCAATTTACTGTGGGTCATGAAGACATTGGCAGGAACATCCGACAGAGCATATTTTTATGACCTACTTAGCTTTGAAGCATCTACCATTATATCCCATGGAAACAAGATAAATTCGTTAATGTTGCTTCTTTCCCCTTAACACAGGTCTTAGGATACAAATAATCCCATTGAAGCAAGTGAGAAATATTTGCTCTCCAAAATACCTTGCATCCATCCTGAGCATATTTTCCCATAGCACATCCAACCATAACAGACATTTACCAAATTAATGCATACCCATTCCAACATCTGCATGTTATATATATATATATATATATGTAATCAGCCCAGTACTGTACTTTACACTGAAGCACTGAGCATCGCCTAGAAGCACAAAAATACCATGAGCAGCATCTGTTGTAGTCCCTTTTTCTCCTCTCCCATCTCCACCCAGGGGAAAAGCCCAGTTAAGAAAGCTTTTTATGAAAAGCATTTAATCACACATTAATACATACTGCAAAAAGAAAAAGCAGCATGAAATACATGTACTGCCTTGCCTGATAAGATTGATTTCAGGAAAATAAGCCAAGCTACATATAGCAAAGTTTCAGTGCAAATTAGTGCAGCTTCATTTAACTTCTGATGCTCTCTAAGGTCACAGAGAAAGCCTTAGGGGAGTTGCACTCATCCATCAAGGCAGAGCATAGCTTATGTAAAGAGAACAGCAGAGACAACAAATGCCAACCTCTTTTTTTCCAGACTAGCTTTATGCAGATTTAAAAGCACTCTCTTGTTTCAAACTAGTTTTTTCTACCATTTTCACAGGAGCTCTGGCATTTGTAGGGAATACTTGACTTTATTCCTAAATATGTATCTCATCACAACCTGATCTTGCAGCAGTGTTGGGTGTTATGGTTCTGTATAGTGTGAGGGTACATTTAGCAAGTGGCATGAATTATATTTTCCTGCTGTTCCCCTCTGCTATATAAATACATAAAAGGAACACTTTAATTAGCATGCAAGTACAAATGTCATGCAAAGATTTGTGACAGAGGTTACTGGCTCATTAACTATTCTGTAATAAATGTAGCAGTTAATGGATTATTTCCATAACATTTGTTATTGCAGTAACTCAGTACTCAGAGTGAATATTTTTATAGCAACTTCCTGGGGTTCTTTTCCCCCCCAAAGTCACACAAAACTGTACCAAACTTTGGAAAAGCACCATCAAGTACCAATAAACTTTTATTTTGGTAGCTGTGTTTTCTTCTGTGGGTACTACATCACCTGCTTAGATATGCATTCATGGTTATGCTGGACTGAGCATCATCTGCCTTTTGAATGTAACAAAAATAAACCAATAGAGAATTTAATATTACCTATCATTTGTCAAAAATATATCTTAATTAAAAGGGCAAGGCATCAAGAGACAGATTTACATATAGCCTCAAGTCATGGCAAATACTGCTTCTGCCCTTGAGGACCAACTTCACATTTTTTTCATATTTCCAAATCCAATTGTGCCTTAGGCACTTAAATATCAGTAACAGGATTCCCCTGTGGGCACGCAGTGTACCAGTGAAAATGAATCACACTGCCTCTAAAAAGTGCTGGTTTTAAATTCCTGACCTGGTTTAATACTGAATGCAGTCAAATATTGCATTTATCCAAACTGTGTAAGCCACTATGAAGTATGACAAGTATGGGTTTAGAGGCATGTTTATGCCAAATAAAGGCTTATAAAGAATTTATTCAATTGCTACCTATGATTTCTCTAATGTAACAACAAAGTGAGAAGTCAAATATTGGCATTTCATCAGTTTTTCACCATAACAACTTTCTTTCAAGGATTCAACATCTAGCATCCCCACTGGATTTAAAACAATTTCTGTTTATTTCTAGAACCCCAACATAATTAACCTATCAAGCCCCCATTTAACTAAGGTTCATCTACTTTTCCTTTACTGAGAAGAGACCCAATTTTACAAAGAAATGCCATGTTTAGGTGTGCCACACTGGCTACCATAATTCAAAACTACTTTCATGCCCTCATGAGACCCCACCTGGAACACTGGATCCAGATCTGGGGTTCTCAGCACAAGAAAGCCATGGACCCTGTTGGAGCAGGTTCAGAGGACACCATGGAGATGCTCAGAGGGCTGAGAGATGTGGTTGTTCAGCACAGAGAAGGCTCCAGGGGTTATAACAAATGAGGGAAAGAGACTTTTTAGAGGGGCAGATAGTGAAAGGACAAGAGGGAATGGCTTTGAACTAAAAGAAGAGGTATTTAGATTGGTATTAGGAAGAAATTCTTTACTGTGAGGGTGATGAAGCGGTGGTAGTGGGTGTCCAAGGAAGCTGTGGATACCACATGCCTGGTACCAAGGCCAGGCTGGGTGAGGCTTTGAACAACTTGGTCTAGTGGAAGTGACCCTGCCCATGGCAGAGGGTTTGGAATGAGATGATCTTTAAGGTTTCTTCCAACCCAAACCAGTCTATGATTCTGTAATTTAACACATCAGGCTGCCCCACCTTTCAAGTCTGTCTTAATTTGCAGACCATTGTCAAGTACTACACACCAGCTTTGAACTTTACTATGTAACAACTGAGGAAGGTTCAGGCATCCTCAAAACTACTTTCATGAAGCCTAACTTTTTGCTGGAGCAAATTAGGTTCAGATGCCTTTAAAAATCCTGACTAGGGAGACTGACACATGCCCATGGACTCTCAGAACTTGACAGGGCTTCTCAAATGTCAGCTTTTGAAGACCTCATCTTTATTTAGTCTTCACATTTAAGCAAGAAATTAAAAAACCTTCAAAAAAAGTAAACCTTCTGTTTGAAAGACTGCTTCAGAGGCATCCTGAAAGAATTATCTCAGGGAATTGTCAGAGGCTGAATATGAATTTGATATCTGCATTTTTAAAAAGGCTTAAACTAGGCATCATTTACGAGCTCTTGCACAGCTCTGGGACATCATCTTTGTTATGAATTGCAGCTCCTTCCATTAGCTACACTGAGAGTACAGAGGATCCTGCAAGCAGACATTTCAGGGTAGCTCACTCAAGTGCACGTGTCCTAACGGGAATATCTAAAGATATTATTTAAGTCAGTTGTGAGCACAAGCTCCCAGCAGAAGTACACATGAGGCAGTCAGTCCAATTCCCAAAGCATTCCTAGGGCTATGTATGAAACCAGGAATGAAAGAAGATGATTCTGTCCTATTGCTCAAGAAGTTCATAACCCAAACCTTGAAATGAAGTCAACTTTCCAGGAAACATTCTGAATTCAGAACTCACTCAAAATTGTGGTATACAAAAGACATTAAATATTTATTAAATTACAGCAGCTTTAAGCAGGAGAGTTAAAAACTTTAAAATATCCAAATTTTGGATTCATGACTTCATGACAATCAGTGGGTCCCTGGGATATCTGTTGGCACTTTTAAGAGTTCTTCAACTTCTTCCTGTAAAGCCTCAGCTTTTTCATTCAGCAGCATCTACAAAAGAAAAAACAAAGAAACAAAAATTAGAAAACAAATACAAGCATTAGCTACAACTCTTAGACAAATTAAAACACCAATCTTGCACATGGGTCTGTAAAAGACTTCTGCTGCTGCTCCCAGGACCTCAGCAGCTTTGCCTCTAAGGACCAGCATTTCTTTTGCCAGTAAGTGTACACCCATATAAAAAGCAGTGACACAAAAATTCATACAGCACACAGATGGTTTTCTGGATTCTGCCATCACATAACACACCAAATTTACAGAACATGAATAATTTTGTCTGGAACTGTTAAGGAACATTTTTAACCTCAGACATTTATTTTCCATGTTGGAATAAACATTTTTATGTTGTGCCTGCCAAGCTGACAGTTTCGTCCTTTATTTGAAATTTCTTACTACAGCATTTTACACTAGACATACAGGACTCTTGATATCAGCAGTTGTTTAGTCCTCTGCCCTGAACTGTTTGTTGCAGGCACGGAGAAGAACAGGACTCCATGCAAGGACCCCACTCTTCTAACGTCCCAGTTAGAGAGAACTCCATGAATTTAGTGTCTGAGCATGACAGTAGGGTAGATTGCTAGATCTGTCATTGATGTAGATAAGGAATCTGCATATATCCCTTTTTTTTGGCTCCCGCAGCACCAAACTAAAAAAGCAGCAAGAAACCTACAGCATTATCTGAACATGAACTTTTAAGTGCACAACCCCCAAAGTTGGTATGTTTATTTCATGAGAATGTGCAAACCAAAACTTTCTAATTGACTGCCTTATTTTTATACCAGCCACCCATCCTTTTATCTTGGACATTCCCTTACTTCACCAAGGGCTTGCTCTTTCAGTAGAATCAAACATGAAGCCAATATTGTTGCAACAGCAGATGATGAACGGAGATAGAGAGAGAATACCACCCCTTAATAAAGTAGTTCCTGTATTTTTTGTTTAGACACAACTCAGTGTTTGTTACAGAACCTGCATATTCAAAATGGAAAAGACAGGAAAGAATAACAGCGTATGACAAAAGCAACCTAAATAGGTGAGGTTAACCCTGCACCTTCTTGGTTTCCACTTCTACAACCCTACAAATCCTATTCTTTTGTCACAACTACCACTAGAACTTCTGCAAGATAAGTCCTGAGATATTGGCAGAACTGAGCATTTCAAGTACCAGACAACCTGTCAAGCATTTTTGCCCTTTGCTTCCCCTCTGAAAAGCAGCACCACTTAGCACTATCCTGTACACAACAGATTGTTCTTAGTACAGATCAGCACTTGAATCACAAACATCCACTAATGCCTTTACTAATAAACGGGATCCTTCCCTTTTAATGTCATTCAAACATCCACTTTTGACATATTGGAGCTCTGAAGCAGGTGTTTATAGCTTTGTTTCTAACTCACCTTTGCAGAGGAAACTATTTGTTTGGCTTGACGTCGTGACAAGTGCTCAATCATCCTCACCAGAGTTTCTGGATTTGCATTAGCCAAGTGTGCTAAAGTCTTGTATCCTGCATTGTAAAGCTGTTTCGCTCGTGCCTGAAAGTACAAAATTGTGTTAGATTATCAGAACAAGAAATAAGGATTACTGGTAAGTGCCAATCTCTGCACCAAGCTCAAACATTTCATTCTGCAAATCAATCCAATTCTCTTTTTCTAACATGAATACTCACTGAGAATCTTTATAGCCCAAAAGCACAGCTTTACCACTACGATTTATCACCCTAGCAATCTTACCCAGCTCTTAGGAACCCATTTGCCTTTATTTTCTCTGAGCCTAGGTGATACCAATGCTGCAGTCTTCTCTTGTTACCGTGTTTTCTGTATTCACTGTCACTGACAGGAACGACAATCCCACATTCTTTGGAGGTGTCTGTCTTGTTTAGCTTCTCAGATTAAAACCTCACTGCCACTAAATTCAATGGTTTTCTGACAAACTGATTCTACAGTATGCTGGACAGGCAAGTGAAATCATTTCCCAAAGACTAGAACTTTGGACTGAAGCCCCAAAAGAGCTTTTATTTGAATAGGAGTCTTGATTCAGAGACTGGTTAAATTTCTTATTTAAAATGCATGCAGTACTGCAAGTGATTGCCGTAGCCAAAGTTCCCAACGGGACTTTGCATATTTCTGTAAGGATCTTCTAACTTAAATAGGTAAGTTCTTATTCCTCTTTACTCCCATGTACTGAAGAATCCTCACCACAAAAGAAACCTGGACTCTGTTTTCCAACTGAGTATACAGCTAAACTACTGTCCAAATACAGTATTTTCATAGTTGCTGTGGCAGCAGTCAGAAGATAAACATTGGCTCCAGCTCCCATTTCCTCTATAGATCCCTTCTCCCCCAACCTCCAGGCTGTTGTGGAATATCTGCTGAATTCTTAGTAACAAATTAGCTTGCTCTTCCAGATACACTTGAAAGGCACAGTAACATTTAGCACACAAGTTAACATGAGGCAGGTTTACTGACCTCTAGAACCCCTGCTACCTCCATCAGAGGGATGAGTTCCGTCTTAACACAGTATGTCAACTGCTTGGTAAGTTCTGTCAGCAAGGCTTTATAAACCCAGAATTCTTCCAATTCCTGCAGAGACAAAGATTGCTAAAATCAGAAATAAAGTTCTGTATTTGGGAATATAACTGACAAAACTCTGCTATGGCAACAAGCATATATTTGGCTTTTAGATGGTGGAAGCATTGTTATTTCTAGTCCTTTCAAGAGAGTTGCAGAGGTGTATTCAGCATTCTGCAGCTGAACATCCCAAAGCTGGGGCAATTCTGAAGAATAAGCAATGCATTATTTCAATTATTTCACCAAAAGCACTGGCAGTTTTCAATGCCCTGTACAATTTGTATATTTTCACACTCTCAGTGCATAAAGCTTGCTTTT